>CM046727.1:12456325-12938600 GCA_025584915.1 Monochamus saltuarius | reverse complement strand
AAGCCGGAATGGCTTCAAAGTTAAAGATTATGGTACATTGACTAATTCAAGTTTTCATGGCATTACCAGAATCTATAAATTTGGTAATTTAAGTAGAATGCGTTAAAGCAAATGACTTGTTTATAAGTGTGTACTGGGAAGGATAAATGGTTGGTTTGATTTATAGCCCAAGAGTTTGCCGGTGCAAACTGCTACTTCACGGATAAGCCGGACTAGTATTGGTCGTGTGCGGCGGTCTTTATTATTTAAAGCGGGTCGCTCAAAGAATTTTGATAACCTGGTGGATCTACGCTAGCGTTGACAACTGACACTCTTACTGCAAATCATTGTTGATAAATTAACAAGCGCCATAATGGACAAACATATAAATGGATCAGTTGTTGCATATGTTAATTGCTATTGTGTAAAAGTGTGATACATACTACCTATTCATATAGTAGTAGTAAGCTTTTTATGCTTCTGGAATGGAACTGCATTAATTTTTTATGTTGTTTTAATGGAAGTAAGTTGTGACCTGCTTGCGCCACTTTTCATTTTAGTTTCATTCATATTTATTGTAACAATAGATGACGCAGAATAGCGACATACATGCTTTATTTTCCAGTTACTAATACTTACATATTTACTATTTAAAATTTGAACTTTATGCAGGATGTCTTGCAATTAGCTTGCAATAATTTATCAGGACATTATAAAAAAAATAGTAAAACGTAATTTCCAGAATATGTATTTAATACTAAATGTTGTTACATAAAGTACGAGTATCTTTTATGTGATGTGAATGGTTTGCAATGAAATAGAAACAGTTACTTATTTTTCCAGAAAACAATAAATATTTCATGTCGGACTGAAAAGCCATAGACATGAAGTATTCTACATAGCAGTACTCAATTGAAAGATATATACCTCTATCGCGATCGGCCATAACGATATTTGGCAAACACGGAATTCCAGGAACCAACTACTCTGCGGGATAATGCCCCGACCAGCATTGAATTACACCTGAAAAACTTATAGCAAACTGCTAAAGTCACTCGCCAGCCGCCCACCAGACATATACCGGTTTGGAGCTTATTAGCTCATCAGTATATTATGCTACAGGTGCGGTAACCGACGAATAACCCTGTTTTGTCTGTCTAGCCCGACAGAAGGGACCATGAGTACGCTTTTTCTGTTTGAGTAGTTATTGTTTCTTGGAATTCGTGTTTACAAAATATCGTTCTCGCCGAATTGCGATAGAGATCAATAGTTTTCAATGGTGTCTACTGCTATGTAGAACGCTTCCTATCTGAGGATTTTCATTCCAGCATGGGGTACACTGCGTATTCTATTAGATATCAAAAAAAGTAAAAGTCAAGATGTATTGCGAATCGTGAATGAATATTCCTCGATAATTTTATTCCAATGTAACTTATTAAATAAGGAACACGATGAATGCATCTTTATCATTACATTTACGGTAAGACAATGGAACAAATATTTTTTCTGGTAGTACTATGTATACAGGGTGATTCAGAACTTATCTAAAAACTTTTTTTTTTATGGACAGACTCGTACAAATACGATTTTGTAAAATAAAAAATGGCACTATAATTGAGCCTCATGTATGATACGCCACCGCCACACTGCTGCAATACGTACTGGATCTCCATCTCTTCCACGATGCGGTTTCAAATGTCCCGTGTCACTACCGCATTGCACTACACTTGCACTCACTGCACCCCGCAGTAAAAGTAGCTGCATTTGGCACATGTTTACAGGGAAATCGTTCTGCTAAAGCATTTTCACTTCACCATAAATTAAAACGATATCCATCAACTCCGAGTTGCTATACACGTAAGTCATTTTTGACACTTGAAAAACTAATATAAGCACGTATCACAAAAACGTTAATACCTACTACAAGAAACTACAGTAGCCCAGCGAGGTAAATGTTGGAAATACTACAACTTCAATAATTATTTACTCGGAAACTAGGATTTTACAAACAAAATTACGATATTAACACATCTATTCCCAATTTTTTTTAACTTGTGAATCACCCTGTATACAGAGTGTTTAATAAAATAAATATGATTTGTTTTTAAACGCCGAAGAAATCTGTATATTTGTGATTTAATTTTTCATTAAAAAGTTAATTAAAATTTTATTTTTATTATATTGGACCCTATAGTTACGTCTATGTCTACTTCCCTTCGTACCGTCTTGCTCAAGAATTGGTCCCACAGCAATTAGATATGTTTATCAGCTGTAGGCCATGCAAATAATCACTTCGATTTATGCGTGCGTAATTAATGACTAGAAACAAGGCGCTATTTTCCCGTTGACATTTGATGGAGTTCTTAACTTTATCGCAAATTAATTGCACACGTACCGGTTGTTTATTGTCGTGTCCACAACTATCTATTTGTGCGGTAAGTACTACGCGACGGTCCAAACCAGTTCCATAGCAAGAAATTGTTACCCTAATAAGATAATTAGGTAGTCATTACAATTTATTAAGCTGTTTCCATTTATATGCCATGATTTATATTGGAATTATATCCCAGTTATCTGCACAGAATAAATAAGTCATCGCCTAATATATTATTATCAGTTTGAATGATGGTATGACCTTTCTGGAGCTTAACACACTTTATGAAAATGTAACAGAACATTTAAAGGGCTTAGCAGGACGTGATCCCGAATAATGTGCAAAAAATTGAGCGTAGATGGCACGACCGATTTTAATTTTTCGCCGTATTTCACGCCGTAAAATGGTAAAATTTGTGGTGTTTTTTAGATACAGAAATCTCTACACAAAAACAACAAAAGTAATATAAAAAATAAAACTCTTGATGTTTTATTTATCCACTTTTACTATTTAAATTCTCCTCAAATAAAATAACATATTATTTTAAAAAGAGATTTTTGATTTTGTTACTGTTTATTAAAAGTACAAATACAAAACTTTTTGTTATATGAAATTCTCATGAACTAACGGTCTCTGATATAAAATATATACGTATGCTAAAGAAATAAACTTCATATGCAAAAATAAAATAATTTAATACATAATAAAAAACATAATAAAACAAGTGAGATATAAGTGGTCTGCTTACTTCCTGCTCAGCCTAAGCGGCTCGACTTACAGGAAGCGACCTACATTGCAGCAGGTACTTAACGCAGACCTCTCGCCCTGGGCGTCGAGCCATTAAATCTGTAAATGATATGAAGGAACAGCCAGTTCAATTGTCGGTCATCTCACCTATGGCATACTGATGAGGGCTAACAAGCCCGAAACCGGTTTATGTCTGGTGATGTGTCCGACAAGGGTTCTTGGCTGTTCACACAGATACTGCAGGAGTAATTCAATGCCGGTCAGGGCATTAGTCCGCGGAGTAGTTGTTTCCTGCGGTATCATTTACATAATAAAACAAATAATTTTTAATAGCCTAAACCACAATTGGCTGTCGTATTTAATTTTTTCTTAAAGCTTGGAATAATTATCTAAATTCATTTAAACTAAGTCCAATTAATAGCGGCAAATTTTCTATAAAATTATTAATTTAAATGCTGTTATTTATATAACAGCATTTAAATAGTAATAGTTACAAAATAGTAATTAATGTATAGTAAAAGAAAGTGCCAAAGTATTAATAGGAGTTACATTAAGTTACTTTCATAGCAAACGAAAAAATCAGCTCCTCAGCAAACGTACCATATATTTATTATTTGTAACGGCAAGTTTCAAAACACCCACTATACAGATACCATTACAAAACCGTAATGATGTGACATTTTAAGGTATTTTTAAACATTAATTGTATAAAAAAAACATATCGTTATTATGGGGCGTACCTACACTGTTTTAGCAATGATCTAACACAGTTGTACACAACACTGCACACAATACGATTCTATCACAGTACAAATCCAATTGTAATTGAATACAGACATTTGAAACTACCTACATTAATTGTGAAAAATATTAGAATATCTGAATACTATTTAATATAGGCAGTTTCTGGTCAGTTCAAATAAAATGTTATGCAAAACTCAGCGGGTTATAAATTTGAACGGTTAACGAACGCAACATTCATAAAATTAACGCGTTTCTGTTTGCGTAGTTTAGGATTTTCCAGCCGGCAAGAGTGCCAACACAAAAAGTTTATTCAAACGTCCAAATTCTTTTATCTAAGATCTCGTTGGTCTATTGCCCTGTAGCCAAACAAGTTTGAGGCTGGCTGTTCTATATGCACAGCATTCCTCTGTTGTCATTTTAACGGTACCTTTAAGCAAGGTCCACGCACATAACGGACGTTTTTTGTCTATACGTATTTCAATATCTAGTTTTCTCAGTCAAGGCCGTCTTTGTTGTCGTGACCTATAATTCTGAGGTTACGTACGTCGACGCGCTTGTGGCGCATGGATTTAGGAAGGTTTTTTTCGTTTTGTGGAGGCTCTTATTGAAACGTGACCTCAATTCTACGCCATTACGGGGAAATATAGTACTTAACCCTATATTTTATTTATTTCAGGATAACACTAGTTTTTCATTTCAATATTAATATTCCTTTATTAAAATGATTAAAACTTACTACCGTTATTTTTTCCAGTCTGCATTGTATAACCGTAAAATTGCTATAAAAATCTGATACATAGCTAAACGTGTTACCATATTTTTTACTTCTTTAACGATGATGAAATATACATGTAAATAAATTGCTATTTTATAAATCAATAACTAGACGAACGTAGGTACCTACTAACTTTTGATTAAGGTCGTTGTAAACTGATTAAACTTGTGGTGCTTTTAGGTACAGAAATTGGGTCACCCTGTACATTATAATCCCTTGTGTAAATCGAATATGAATATTGTTTGCACTGTTTTCTAATATTAGCCACCGCCCCTTCCTACGTATTTGGTCGTAGAGTAAGAATCGTAGTCGTTATACGTATAATGCGCAAACATTCTTCACATTCACTATATCCTTATAAGGTAGGAAGCATAAATAATAATCATTTAAATTATAGGCGAAACATTATAATAAACAATATTGTTAAATATGTATATGATCGTTAAATTAATTGTTAATATACTCTCTTGCGTGCAGCAGAAATAAGCTACTGATAGGACGATTATTCATAAAACTGTTCTGCATACATTTTCTATTACTGTGGTAATAGGACTATATATTAAAGATCATGTAAAATGGCACATGACAAACGTGCTCTGGGATACATATATCATTTTTGGAACGTTTCTCAGATTGAGTTGCGAAAGTTGTACAGGCTTCCAAACTCATTCGCGAGTGACTAAATTATTTACTATTTGTATCTAGATTAAACTACTGAATGATTTTGCAGATAACTCATTTTGCAACAACTGAGACAGCTATTTCCTTCAAATAGAATGAATCATTGTTGAAATTCACGAAATAAAATGTACATGTAACTCTTTTGAAAATTGTAATAGATGTTAAATTAGGGGTAAAAATGAATTTTAAATATTTGTTGTTGTAAATTTCTGTTTCGAGACGACAAAACTGCTAAAGTTTCACTTACTGTCAAGTGTTTGGAATTAGTTGAATGCCTGTGATGGTAAGAAAGCGTGGAAAACAAATATTTTTAGAAGCACTTGAGATAGATGGGCTGTTAGGTATTTGATTTTCGGGCGGCCAAACAAAGGAAATAATCTATATAAGTCAAAACTAAATAAAATAAATCAGCAGAAGTAGTAACTTCTCTATTTGTATCATTGTTGAAATCATTTTTTTTATTAAAATATATATTTGTTAATGATAATGCTTTTGGAAATATTGTGGTCTAGATGGTATCAAAAAAATGAAGATTCTTGATGCTTTAATTTCGCGAAAATTGTTGTGAAGCGGCAAGTCATTTATCGAAAAATTTGGATTCGTCTAACAATCTGCTAATGGTTTCGTTCCCTATCTGAGACAGACATAAATCGAGACATTTCGCTTTCTCTTAAGTGTGGTTGGAAACTGGTTTGTATAGCAGAATTCTATATTTTTTTACAAATTTTTCTACATGTGGAATTTCACAGTTCCTAAGTAGGATTCTGCCTAGTGACTATAGTAGTACATGAGTGACATCACAGTTTTTCGTTTGCTTCGCGGTGTTTTAAACAATGACTCTCTTCTGAAACATTATTTTTCGCAAGACATTTATATTCGTCGAATTGACAAATATTCATTTGTATAAATATGGAAGTGCAATTAAGATGTATTGAGATTTTTCCATAGTTTTCAGTCAAACTTGTTTTGGTAATGCATTATTAAAGCTAGGTCAACCTTGGCCTCTTAGATCACCCGATGTGAACCCTATTGATTTTTTCGTTTGGGGACATCTTAAGGCATTAGTTTACAGGGTTCACATTGAATTTGAAGAGCACTTACGTCAACAAATTATAACTGATTGTAATAAGAGGTTCTTCTGCAATGTTTGCACGTGTTCGAGCTGCAATTTCAATAAGATCTGAAGCATATACTTTGGTTGAAGGTGGCCATTGCCAACATTTGTTATAATAAATCATAGTAAAGTAATTCCATTGTTCATTACGGTCAGTGGTCGCTCGGTTTAAGGCGTCAGTACTTGAATCGAGATGACTGGATCGCTGTGGGTTCGACCTCTGCAGCCGGTAGACCGTATATAAGCTATATTCGTGGAGAGATTGGCACCCTCTCTGCGGGTATGGTAGGGTGGAAGAATGTTGACTTGGTTCAATGTGAGAGATTGATACCGGTTGGCATTCAACTACCCCCCTAATTAATGAGGTTTTCCAGGTTTCCCTCATTCCTGCACTGAATGGTGGTTCGGGCCTACCAACGTAAGTCGTTCCTGGGCGCAAATGCGGCTTGCTTAATAATAATATGCCGCCCCCTCTCCCGCACAAGTCTTCGACTTCTGGGCTAATCTTCGTGGTTAGAATGAGGGGTAGAGATATTATTATTATTATTAATTATTAACAATGTAATGAGTATTGTAAAAATATATTTGATTAAATAAATCAATTTTGTTGTGTGGAATACAAAAAAGTGTGAGGAAATAAAGAGTGAAGATAATACAATAGCGCATATGAGATGACCTATTTTGTTTGTAATATTATACAGGGTGATATTTTTTCCTTGGCTAATAATGAATGATGATACCTACACCTCCGCCCTCCGCCACTGGTATGTTTCTAAAGCTGGTAATTTTTTGTTTCATAGTTCCAATCATACTAAATATGCACACAGAATTTGGTTAACTTACCTCAAGCGGTTTCTTTAATTTTTGACCCGCTGTATATAACAACCTCCACATTTATATAACAAAATCCCCTTATTTTTGGCTACAGAATACCCCCCCCCAAATTTTTAACTTCTATTTAAGAAACACCCTGTATATTGTAATACATTATTTTCGTTACGAAGAGGTGGTGATATTTTAATACAACTGACGGTAAAGAAAACTAACAATAATTTGTAATATTTTTTTGCACCCGTACATGTTTCGGGGTGTAATAAATCCACGTTAAAAAATTTAGAGGCGAGACCGAAGCGAAGGAAAATTTCAAATATATATATTTAAAATCGAATTAAATAAGGTTAGTGCCTCTTTTGGGTTCAACCAATATATCCCCTGTGTTGTAACAGATACGCGCTCGCAACACCGAGAGCGCTTTCTATATAATAAATCTGTCGGGGCGTTTTTATTTATATCCGCGGGTTCACTAAACTCTCTTACTCTCTCGCTGTTTAAAAAACACTTCCATATGGTTTTTGCATCGGTGGGTGCAACGCTTGACACTTAACCCAGAAATTGGACAATGCAATTACGCGGTTTCGTCAACGGGGGCAATTAACTCGATTATATCGGGAGGAACATTGAACTCGAGCAAGACGGATATTTTGGTTTTCATTGTTGTTATTCGCTACCCCGGAGAATGGCGACTGTTGTTGGAATCTAATTAACTGGGTGCATCTTTTTCTTTTTTTTTCGCGATTAAGAGGTCTATAGTCACACAACGGGCTCACATTACAGGAGCCGTTGGAAATAAAATGAAATAATTTACACTTACCTTATGTACCTCAGGCACCAGCCGAGATAAAAAAATACGTCATATGCGAAAGACACTTGCTGCACACATACAGGGTTCTCAGCGTCAGGGAAAACCTGAAAAACCTGGAAATGTCAGGGAATTTGAACTTTGTCAGGGAAACGTCAGGGAAAGTGCCAATAATTGTCAAAAATCAGGGAATTTTTATTGTTGTCAGGGAAAATTTCTGAATGCTACTCATGCCGTGCTTAAATTCTTTATTTAATGAACGCACCCAGTTGCCTATTTCTGTTTGTTTTAATCACACGCACCCACAGATTGATATAATGAAACAGATATATCTGGAGTGTATAGCTGTTTTTTTATACATATTCATCGCCTGTTTCAAGACATATTCAATGGTGACGCTTCTTATGTAATGCACCAAGAAAATGTATAGTTTCAAAACGTAACGTCATTAAATACCTATTTGTTTCTCTTTAACATCACACTCACTTTTTGATTATTGTTTATACAATTTATTTATAACAACACTATAATATTTGGAAAATGTGTGAGATCTGCAACAAAAATATGGAATTGATTTTAGCAACTGTAAACCAAAACCAAATAATTACCTACATGTTCGTGAGAGTGACAGGTTTAATGAAATTTGAAGAGAAAAGTAATTGGATTATGCGTTTGTAATGTAATTCAAGATGTCTAAGAATACGTAAATTTGTAGAGGTACATAAAATAATCCACAACCAAGTACTTTTTAAATAAACAAGATAAGAAATATAAAAGTATCAACCATTTTAAACATAAAATCTGAAAATTTAAATCACATCGATTTTGAAATCTCTATCTAGCAACTGCTGCATAGACCTTAGCAAAGCATCTAAAGAGTTCAAACAGCGCTCAGTGGACGTTTTAAACACGGTTTAAAAAGCGACCTGTGTGACGTTACTGTTTCAATGCAAAAATATAGTGTTTTGAACCGATTTGAATACATTTAATGACATAAAACAGCTAAAGCTCAGTAGTAAAATATATTTTTATTGGTTTTTGTTGTGTTTGTTTATATATATTTCTATTAAATCTCTTAAATATATATTATATACATATTTCTATTAGATTTCTTAAATATTTATATTTATTTCAATGACTGAAATAAATATTTCTAATAAAATTAAATATCCATGTCACTTATTTGTCATCAAATGGGCTCATTTATGCCTTATCATTTGACTTCTTTTTACTTTGGTTTAAGTTTTAAAAAACATGATATTTTGTATGCTTTTTGTCAGGGAATTTTAAAAAAGTATGTCAGGGAAAACCTGGAAATGTCAGGGAATTTGGTTCTGAAAAATTGCTGAGAACCCTGTAATATTTTTAATAGTGTTTTGAAAATAACTCATAACTATACTCGTAATTACCATAATTCTTTATTGAAAATTGTGAATTTTCGTTAATATTATTGTGTCAGTGATTTATGAAAAATGTCAGGATCTTCTGCTTGCAATGATAATATACACGGTTGGAAAACGGTGATGGTCCATCTACCGTTACATGAGAGCGACAAAGTAAAATATAGAAATCCGTGCCATAGACAAGGATGGCTAAAGGAAAACGTTTTATAAATTAGAATAACAACATATGGGCAGTCACCCTCCTTTTTATTTGTTTTGAATGGCGAAACGGGCGGTGACTATTTAGATTTTTAAACGTCGTCATCAATATAGTCATCCTTATCTATCGCACGGATTTCTATACTTTACTTTGTCGCTCTCATGTAACGGCAGGTGGACCATCACCGTCTTCCAACCGTGTATATAGAAGCCTCATCAAAAATCGCGAGTCAATCCAAAGATAAATATGAAAAAGCATATAGCTTATTTGAAGATTGGAGTCATCAAAAGAGAATAATTGTTGTCACTGAGTTCTACTAGCCTATGTTGAACAAAAATCCAGAGTATGCCAGAGTTCTACGCTGTGGAGTCTAACTCAATGATAAGATCAACATTGCCAGTGAAAAAGAATATTGACATAAAGACATTTCCAAGTTTAATTGTGTTTTAAGAAATCAGAAGTTGAGAAATTTTTTAAAGAAGCAGACGATAAAACCTACTTGATGATGAATGTAAAGTGTAATTTTCACACTTCTCTCCAAATATTGAAATTTTTTTATTTTGGTATCAGTGTAGCGCGCCGTCGTGAAGAACTAACATTTCTTCACCTTGAATGGAGAATATATATTGATAGAGATTCTCAACACAAAGACGAACGTGAGAAGAGAATTTACTATTTCTAAGAGGAACATCGAAGGAGTCAATCTTGTCGAAATGTTTTGAAAACATTACTGTCTTTGCATCCGTCACCAATTGAGCATTCAAGATTCTTCACATGATGTAGAAATGGTATAAATTCTGTAGGGATAAATTCCCTAAAAAATTGCAGAATTTTTGAAATTACCGAATGCTATGAATTACACCGGCCACTGTTTCCGGAGAACGTCTGCTACTGGTGGAGGAGCAGCCATCACCCCTCTTAAGGCTTACGGTGAGCGCTCGATCCAAAGGGATATAGTTTTCGCTCAGTAACTCCTCAACGAAAAATGATAAAAATATGCGGTTTTTTTAATAGACTACAAATACTATTTTACGTCGGCGCTGTGTTTTGAAATTTTGAAAATATGCAAAATTCATTTTAAAAAAATTTATTTTACACTTTTTCAAAATTTCAAAACACAGCGCCGACGTAAAATAATATTTAAAGTCTATTAAAAATTATTTTATATTTTTATCATTATCCGTTAAGGAGTTACTGAGCGAAAACTATGGGTTTGTTCCAACACAGCAAGAATCGATTCCGAACCGTCCAGAATTAGTCAGTCAGTTTAGTTGTTAATGTACTCTCGGCGAATGCGACGTAAGACGGTGTTGGTCAAACATTTCTCACGGTACTGAACAGTTCTCGACGGTTTTTGGAACAGATGTTATATATCGTTTGATAGAGCGCTCACCGTAAGCCTTAAAAGGCATCGTGGATGGAAAGCAACGAACGGGGCAGTAGGATATATAGAGGATTCCGTTCAACAAAGAGTTCAAGTAGCCTCATTGGGTCAAAGAGAGATCAATATAAATACAAGCTCTACCTGATTGCTTTGAATAAATAATTATAAATAGTTACAGTTAAAATTTATAATAATGATAAGAAATGATTTAAGTTGACAATAAATCAATAGTTAATTCAATAATTATAATGTGTTTTTTTTTGCGGGGAATTTTTTTCCATACTAATTAGGAAAAATCGAACTTTTCCTGACTGGTATTAGTTACTAAATATACAACTTTTCAAAACGCTATTAAGGTCGTCGTATTTCTCGCCTTAAAATGATCAAACTTGTGGTGTTTTTTAGGTACTGAAATCTCGAAAATAAAACATGTAGAGCAAAAGTAATATCAAAAATAAAATTACTGATGTTTTGTTATTCCACTTTTCCTATTCATACTCTCTTTAAATAATATAATAACTTTTAAAATGCATTTGTATGCCACACATTATTTCGCTATTCAAATCCCACATTTTGACAATTATTTTCACATACTTATAAACAAAAGTGAACAGAAGAGCAGAACTATGCAAGTTTATGTTATAATTATATCTACATCTATACAGGGTGCTTCATGAAGTTCTCCCGGCACTAATACAGGATATTCCTTGGGTTATTTCTAGAAAAAAAGTTCATATAAACATGTGTCCGATTTGCTTTACTTATTGAGCTACACGAATTTGAAAATAAAATAATGGAAATTAATTCTCATTTTTATTTTTAGAACAACGGTAATAGTGACATACATTCTTAATTTAAAAGGTTTTCGAAAATTCCACCTTTTACTTCAATACATTATTTGTCAGCACGCCTGTGAATTGCTCGCGTTGCATTTCTAATATCCGCGTGCTTTTCTTTTATTTGCGTTGCAGCATTAGCAATTCTTTGGATTAGAGCTTCGCGTGTTTCCACTTTCTCTTAATAAACCAAATACTTCATCTAACTCCACATGTTGTAATCGAACGGATTGGGGTCTGGAGATCTAGCTGGCCAAATGTGTGGCCCACCTCGACCGATCCAGCAACCAGGATAATGCTCATTTAGGTGAGCAGTGACAATTCGCGAAATATGAGGTGGAGCTCCATCATGTTGCAAGTACATTCTTAATAGTCTTGCCAGAGGTACATCTTCAAGCAATTGCGGGATTTCTTCCTCTAGAAATTTTACCTTGCAATTGCAAATGTCGTCAGAGCACACTTCACCAATGCGTAGCGCGCCCAGACGTAACGCAACAAATTTAATTATTACTTTTTACATTTAAATTCCAAATTCATGTAACTCACAAAGTAAAGCAAATCGGACACATGTTTATATAAACTTTTTTTCTATAAATAACCCAAGGAACATCCTGTATTCGTACCGGGAGAACTTCATGACACACCCTGTAGTTGAATTTAAAAAATACGTATTTTGAAAGATTTCAGTACCTAAAAATTTGCTGGATAGATCGGTTTCTGACGTTATATATTGATTTTACTTGGGAACCTTTGAATATTCGCAGGTGGCATGAGATAACATTCTGGTTATTTGCTAAACTGTATATTATTTAGTTCTTAAATGTCTAATATTACTTGTATTTGTACAAAACACTATTTCAAGAATACGGCGCCTTTAAATAAACAATCATTATTCTGTCTTTTTTTTAAAGGATTGCAACTCTAGTAGGAAGCATATTAGGGTATATATTCTTATATACACTTCAATCATTACATCAGTATTATCACATTCCGAATAGTACAATTATTTGCTTCTTGCATGTCATTAGAAAGGTTAATAAAAAATTAATAAAAATAATAGTAATAATTATTAGGAAATCATCATTTCCTACATTTCAATCACAAGAAGCTTTAATGCCAGATGTAATTCTTCACGATTGCAATTTTTAAATTGTATTACGTTTCTTATAGCACATATTGACCAACTTATGAAGCGGAGTCCATTGGCCTCAGCTGTGAAATTCGCTAACTTACAACACTAAATTGATTTTTGATTAACTCGTCAGACGTCATCGAACGTAATTTTTGATGGAATCTCACCGAGGCTCTTGACATTTTAAAGCATTAATTCTTTATTATTCTGCGGATTTACATAAGACGCTAATATTTTGGTGAAAGTATAGTTCACATGAAAAATTTTTGTATTTGTGGTTATTTCAATAAATATGATGAACAGACATATAGTTTCCTTTTTTGTTGTATTTATATATGTCCAAATATAAGGGCAGATTACTTATTATATTTATCACATATATTCCTGTTACTATACAGGGTGTTCCCGCTTGAGCGAACAAAAAATCACTGATCTATCGGTTGAGCGAATTGGATAAAAATGAACAAGGCACCATACAACTTTTATACGTTTTTATAAGCTAAAAGCTGTTCAAAACAAAAACTGGAATGCACATCGGGTTGTTATACATATAACGTTCGTTTCAATATTTGTCATTATCAATTAATTTATCAGTGGTGAGAGATCTCTGTGTTTTTAAGTTCTGTTCTTGTGCTAGCTAGTGTAAAATAGAATTATGTAGATGATCATTTCACTAAGTAACTAATTGTCTTATTGGACAGTAAATCTATCCATACATTGTACACTGGTTATTCGTCTGTAGATAACTTTTTACACTCTGGATAATTAAGAGTTTGAGTCACTTGCCTTTCTTAACTTTTCTTCATATTGTGGAGAATTTGAACCACTTGTTTTTCTTTCCTTTCCTACGGACAGTTTGAGTCACTTGTGTTTCTTCCCTTTCCTACGGAGAGTTTGTGTTTCTTCCTTTTCCTGCGTATCGTGAAGATTTGAGCCCCTTGCGTTTTTTCTCTTACCTGCGGAGAGTTTAGGACAGTTGCGTTTCTTCTCTTTCCTGGGGAGAGTTTGAGCCACTTGCGTTTCTTCTTTGTCCTGCGGAGAGTTTGGATTAATTGCGTTTCTTCCCTTTCTGCACCAAAATTTGAGTCATTTGTTCCTTTCTTTCATCAATGCTGTTGTGGAGTCGTCTGCCCCTCTTAACATACTATGAATTAATCATTTTATAGCATGGAAGAATTCCTAAAATTATGACCATTTTATTTAATTATCTGCAGAATTTTAATGCGCACCTGGTATAACTGAAGTAGATACTACAAGTCATTGCATATTTTTTGCGGGCAAAAATAACACCTGTTAGATATATAAGTATTTATTAAGTCGCTAGCAATTTTAATAATTAACGTTACCACAAGAACGGTAATCAGCAAGTATATTTTTTGTATAGAGCATAATGGATGTTTTACATTGTTTTTCCATGAAATTTATACTTGCAATAAGTCATTTGCATATGTTATGACAAATTCATACTAACCGCTTATATACTGCGGATTATTTTATATAACCTAATTGAATATTGGAAAAAGTCAGCTCAATATATTCACAATTTGCATGTAATTACAATAATTTATAATACTGAGTGCTCATGCATTAGGTTCAATTCAATTTAATTTGTGTGTTGATTGTGTTTGATTTCAATTGTTCATACTTAAAAACAAACATTATTGGTAAGTTTTTGATAATTGGAAATGTATGTACTTAAAATAGATATAAAATTGTAATTACAGATTTAAATTATAAATTGTTTCTTAAAATTATACATTCCTCAGTTTAACTGACCTCATAAATGAAAATTTATAGTAAACGCAGTAATTATAACAGATGGTACAGATGAGTGAAACAAACGTAATATAGTTTTTTTAAATATTCATAGCAACACAATAATTAGAAAGTTAATAGTCGAATTGAAAAACAATCAGGAAATCTCAAAACAAATCTTCAATCAATTTATTGATTGCAGGTTTGCCTCGGCCACCTGCACTGTTAGGTCGATAAACTGTGACATATATTTGATATGCAACGGGATAAAATGAGTCCGCAGCGTGGAACTGTATAGAAAATTCGAGACGTTTCGATTGTGTGAAAATTTGTTCTACTTCAGCAGAACTGGACCTAAGCTTTAATTTTAAAAATAATTTTATATGCTGGATACCTATACCTATAAAATTATGCAATATTTATTTTTTCAGCTTATGTTTACTTACATATTATAAATACACATATTATACTTGCAACAGTTCTTGCAGCAATATCTCTCGTCTTTGTCCTCGCAATACTTGTTTTTTAAATTTTGTCTTGTCTTGCAAGACCAATATAAGATCAAGAAAAAGCAAGATGACAGCAGTACTAGAAATATGTACCTAGTTCATGAGATTCAGAGGAACTTTTTTTTATATCAACTATAACATTTATGGTCACTTTACTTTGAAAACTCGATTTAGCAACTCATTAGGTATTCATGTAGCACTTTAACTCAGAAATAAATCTTGTTAGTCGCTGAAAGTTCTCCTCGTAAAATAGATGATTCATTGCGATCACATTTTACAAATTTTAATGTAACATTCACCATATCCTATCCCGTATAAATCGTGGAAACCTAATATATTAGAATGTTGTGCTAATCGGCAAATGTGGCGTTGCCAAATTGGCAAGATATCGAAAACAAAAGTTGAATCTAGCACGGTATTAAAAGAATTGGTTTTTTGACCCAGGAAGCTCCAAGTCTTTGTAGAGTTTGCTCTCTCAGTATGAAATATGAAATGGCGTCGGCGGTCTGTACCAGTAACCGGTAGAGGCCTCGCTGTAATTTAAGTTTTCACGAACTCGGTCGGTGTTATAAATCGTGCCCGTTTTCATCTGTTCTATTTGTTTACGGGCGAGGATTCCTACCCAGCGCCTATGTTGTATTTATTATTTATTTTACCTTATCTGTCTTTGTCTTTCTTAAAATCCCTCGGTAGTCTGTGTAAATATTTGTAATGTGCCCAGGTAAGCTCCCAAAAAACAATATTTTAAGTATAAGTAAACATAATGTAATTTAACCCCGTTTAAAATCTTCAAGTGCTTAATATAAAATATAATAATAATTTTAATAATGCTGTAATGTATAAACCTACAATTTTTAGTCATGTTTTTTTCCCAAAAACTGTCATCAAAAGTCGACATTTTCGTTAAATTTTCTGCTGACAAAGTGATTTTTTTTTGTGACCTAGCTGCAAAATCCTTTTATATTCTAGAACGCCAAAGTCTTTTTTGTTGAAGAACATAAAACAAATATCAAATTAATTTGTCATTTTTTCGAGACTTATTTATGATTTTATTAATTAAACAATATGTATTTTAAGTATAATAACATCTAAATACAAAACAACTATTATAAACCGGACGATTACAATTTATTTTGCACTACATGTAAGTTGAAAATACCGATATTGAGTTAAATTTATGTCGGATCCAGTGCTGTCAGTTATCGTAGTTTTTAGTTCTGGCTGTTCAATTCGTCTACTGCTGTAATTGTTTAATTTTACTTCGCACGTATTATTGGCAAGTTTCGTAGGCTTTGCTGAAAATGGTAACAATTTATTTGCGATTGAATTTTTATTTCGAATAGAATCTTCTATATAATATGTCTCTGCTAACATACTAGAGCGTCACTCTCCATGTCGTTTAATGGTGGTAATATGATGCTTTTTTTTTGTAGCCGCCACCCATTTAGTTAACACATTTTTCCTGACATACTTCACAAAGAATTTTCGAGTTTTCTCACAATAACAATTGAATTTTTCTCTTCTATATCATCGATATGGTTACTTTAGTAGCTCATCTCTTCCCACACATACCAATTATTAAAATGACCTGAAAAGTTTTCCACAATTAGTTACATAGGTCGAATTATATTTGATTTACCTTTTCTAACCGAAATCAGCTGCTTCTTATAAAAATATTTCAATTTCTTCTATCATTAGCATCCTCGACTTTTTTGGACAATATCCAATTGATTCACTTTTCAAATATGGTATGAGTTTTGGAAATTTTCTGATATTTAAATTTCCTTTGGCATTCAGTGTACTTTTTAACATGGAATATACTTACCATAGTCGAAGGTTTAATTTTATGCCAGTAATACCGCTTCGAACACTTTTTGAATTTTCTTCAAACTACACCACCCCTTCAATTCGTTGTAGGCAATCTCGTACTGTCTTGACGATTTTTTGGGGATTATTTGTGAAACAGCACTTTGTTCCCCTGGTAAATGCTCATCTTCACTTTCCGAGCTTATTTTGACGTAAACACTCTTAGGGTTTTCTTCCACCTCCTTCTATCCTTAGCTTTTTCTCTCCAGTTCTTTTATCTTTCAGGTCCTGCCGCTTTCATCCATTCTCTTCTTGGCGTGTCTCTTCTTTTCTTGCCCACCGGTACCTTCTTAGCTATGGTTTTAACTATCCTCTCATTTTCCATCCTTTCCAGAAGTCTTTCCACCACATCATCTGCATACGCCAGTATTTGGTGACTTATTTAACAATGTGCCAATTATGTTTATTCTGTTGTCTCTAATTACTTTTTCTAGTGCTATGCTAAACAGTACTGTAGATAGAGGGTCTCCCTGCTTCAAACCTCTCTTTTGACCTCAAATAATTTAGAATTTTGCCCATTCATCTTGACTGACGTTTGGGTCTCCTTCAATGTTGTTTTTATTAGGCGTATTAACTTATCAGGGAATAGAAATTCATTTAGAGCATTTCACAACTTTTTTCTAACAACAGCGTCATCGCGTCTTTAAAGTCCACAAACAGCATAACTGTAGGAATTTTATATTATAACATGTTATAAGTGTTTGCTTCAACATACAAATCTGATCAGTTGTTGACCTTCCTTTACGGAAACCACCCTGGTACTCCCCTATCACGTTTTCGGCATGTTCTTCTAACCTTTGCTTCAGTACAGACACTAGTACTTTGTATCCCACTTCTAGTAACGATACAATAATAATAATATCTGTACCCCTCATTTTAATCACGAGGATTAGCCCAGAAGTCGAAGACTTGTGTGGTAGAGAGGGCAGCATATTATTATTAAGCAGGCCGCATTTGCAGGAATGAGGAAAACCTGGAAAACCTCATTAATTAGTGGGGTAGTCAAATGTCAACCGGTATCAATCTCTCACATTGACCCAAGCCAACATTCTTTCACCCTATCATATCCGCAGAGAGGGTGCCAATCTCTCCACAAATGTAGCTTATATACGGCCTACCGGCTGCGGGGGTCGAACCCACAGCGATCTAGTCACCTCGATTCAAGTACTAACGCCTTAAACCGCGCGACCACTGGCCGATCTCAATACGCCTCTATAGTTTGAGCAGTATGTTTTATTTCTTTGTTTGTGTAATGGTAAAATAGATGCTAGTAAACCAGTGTAATTTAGTAAATTATTATTCTAATCCAGATTTCGTTTATCCACATGAAACATTTTTAGAAATATTTAAATGTGACATATTTTTTAATCTTTAGCACCCTGTAGGCACCTTTATCCAATGTTAAAAGTATGATGGCTGACACTCTGTATATTTATTTTTAAATTTCAATGATTATCAGAATTAAAAATTTTAAAGGGGCAAACTTTTATTTGAGAACAGCAGCAAGTTATTACTATTAGGTACTATTATAAAACATTTAAATTTTTGTGCAGGGCACTAATACATTAGTGAACAACATGCCAAGGTAAATTGATAAAAAATAATGGTCTGCGATAAGGACACATCTTATTTGTGTTCCATAAACTATAGTAAAGATGCAAATTTTGATAGCTCCCAGAATATTATACGAAATATTCATTTTGAACAGTAGGCGGAACTGCCCGCTACTGGCCTTACCCACCAAGTAAGAATCAGGCTGCCGCTTTACATGTAAATAGCAAAGAATCTCAGGATGTTTGGTAACCAGGCAACTTATCAATGTCATCTTGTTTAGAAAAATAACCGTTAATGCCTTCCCCAGTTAGATTTTTAACTTCAATTAGAGGGCATTGTTTAGTCAATTACGCTGATCCTGGAGCCCCCGAGGGAGACTACATAAAAAGGAAGTTCGTTCTCTGTTTTTGCTCTTATTTGATAAAAATCTCTTATTTGCATACTAGAAGCGTTATGAACACTGGTGTAGATGTTTATTGATGCCCTACTAGCCTGTTATTTTGTAATAATCATCAATTTTGAGATGCGTTAAATGTTCAATAGCGCCCTAAGGTTCTATAAGAGCGAAACAAATATCACAAATTACATTTATTAATGGTAGGGCAATTGAAGGCCATATACATTTCATTTTAACTATTTTGGAATACTTAACAGTTTTCAAAATGGCCTGGGCATGCTATGAGTTAACGCTTGAAAAGTAGTACTTTGACATCATTTTTAACATAGTTTCTGACATACCATTTGTACAATCTATTGGAATAATATTGACACTTTTTAACACGAATTTAACGGTTTCTGCTGATGTATTCGTAATAAAATCTACTTTCAACATTAGTTCTTAGTTATTCCACGAAATATCCAGAGTTCCAGAAGTGCCAAAACTGTTTTGCGGAAGTACCATTATTATTGCAAAAACTTGCACGTGTAGATAGCTACTTTAATTGTCTCATATTTCTTCCTCTTTTCTCTCATGTGAGTTAAAATATACTATGCTTATGAACTTAGAACATGAAAAATAAGATGACTAGTTCCTATAATTTTTTCTGACAGGCTCCCCCCACGGATTTTTCTTGAATAACATTTAAAGTATTCGATATAATTTAATACAAATTTTATGTAATGAACACTAGTAACGATCTCTTCAAATAGTGTCCTTGAAGTACCCCCAGTTTTATTATTTTAAAGTCTTTATCATACAGGGTGTTAAAAATGTAGGCATTAAGTTGTAAAGCTTAGTCCTCCCCTGGTAAACTAAAAATGCTAAATATGTTTCAAAGACACTATTTTAAGAGATCCTTGCTAGTGTGCATCACATTAAATTTTTATTAAATTATATTGAAAACACAGAGACACATATTTCCATAGGGAAGGCCTGTAGGAAAATCAATTATAGGAACCTGTCATCTTCTTTTTTCATGTTCTATCTGCACCCGAAATATTTCTCACATTTTCTCATAACTCGTAACACGAGAAATCGCTTGTTAGACATATTTTTGTAAATAGCACAGTTTTTTCTTTATTAATATTTAACAATAATGCAATTAAACATTGGTACAGTTTTTACCTAGGTACAGTTTTTGAAATTTGAGTGATTTTTGAAACTATGTACTTTGAATGTTTTTTTCTTCTCTTGTAAGCACCCCGTATGTGCGAGTACTTAGCATTTACACTCGTATACAGACATTATGTGGTATTAATATCGCGGCGCCCGTGTCCACAAATAAATATGGTTCTCATGTCAAAGACAATGTAGCTGTAGAATTTATTGCCATTATCTGCCATACATCCCAACTTTTGACATTGAGTGATTTTATTGTTCTTGTCCCTATGCAGAAGCGGTTGTCTCAAGAAGGGTTAACACACCTTTTACGATAACATTTTACCACCACCAATTGAAGTTAATAAGAAAACCGAAAAAATTACTGTTGTATGTAAACTAATTTAAAATCGTTTTAAAAATAACGTCATAGTTTTACAACGTAAGAAAATATACGTTTCAAGCCAAACCATTTCAAAGTTCGAGGTATCAAAACTTGTGTTGACTGAGAGAAAAAAATCTTGCAAAATTTCACAAATTACTTTTCATTTTGTGTGTTAATAACGTTTAAAATCTGAAATATATAAAAGTATTAGAACATTGAAATCCTGCATACTTTCTCAAATTTCCATTTTGAGAGACTTTTCTCAATAACACTTTGTCGTCTATAAGAAACAATTGATTGTTGCTAACCGCATTTGGTGCCCGTAAAAAATTTCTTTCAAAGAAAACAGATTTCTCATATAT
Source organism: Monochamus saltuarius (assembly GCA_025584915.1). Taxonomy (NCBI): domain Eukaryota; kingdom Metazoa; phylum Arthropoda; class Insecta; order Coleoptera; family Cerambycidae; genus Monochamus; species Monochamus saltuarius. The sequence continues at coordinate 12,917,625 of CM046727.1, read as the reverse complement.
TTTTAAGTAGCAAATATCTTGGATCTGTTTGGTTCTCTCTCTTTGATTTTTTCTAATTTGTCCCTGTATTAAGAAACTCGCTTTTGGGTCACTTATTTGAATTATTTGGTCACTTTTTAAGTCGAATCCTTGTGGTGACAGTCAACTGGGAATAAGAACCGTTCTGAAGAGGGCGTTTGTCCTAGTCGGCGATTTCAATATTCTAATTAACAACTAATGCATTTGTATTGCCATGCCATATATCATGGGGACGCATAAAAGTGGATGTAAAGCACCGTGGTTCGTATTTCATTATTTTATGGCCTTTCCAATCGCAACATTTTTGTCGAAATCCAATAGACAAATAACGAGAGGCCATTCACCTCGATATTGTTTTGTAATTTAGTTAGTAATTATGGAGTTTCTTTTTCCCTTTTTGGTAGAAAATTCGAGCTATGGTCGGTATTTATTAATTTCGGAGGCCGGGCGCACTTGCTTTGCACGGAAATGATTCAAATTAATGTATTCTTAATGAGAAGCTTTCGTATTAAGTCCTTTTGAATTAATAGGGAAGCTGGTGGTAGGTAGGTGTACTTTATTAAAGGCGCTTTTATTCTTTATTGCTCAAATTTAATATTTCCGTCGTCCTAGTCCATATACTCTCTCCCCTGGTTATAAAATAAAGCTAAAGTGGGTTTATAAAGCAATTAATTCTACAGTAAACTTTTTACCGTTAAATGTGAATAAGATAAATCATTTGTATTGTATATGTGAGGATTTCAAAGAATTCCGAATACCAATCACAACAATTTTCCCTTTAGAACAGTATAAGGAACAAATAAATCGGCATTAGGCACATAACCAGAAAATACGTTTCACTCATAGAAATCATGAAATATATAGAACGTCAGAAACCTTTACATTAGCCACTCAAAAATAGTCATACTATGGAGAAGCTTAGAAAGCAGTCATCTAGGGAAAACTTAATTTAAGCTATTGGTTATACTGCATTTTAATTCCAGCATACAATTGATACCAAAACGGAAAGTTTGTAATTGGACCATAGAAATCATATGTCTCTACGAATTGGACATAGAATTTTCACATTTTGAAACTCCCGCCCATTAGTGTGAAGCTACCCCGTTAGTGCAACCAACTCATAAAGGCTAAGTGACTCCAATATTACCAGACTCGCGTTTTCACCATAAGTTGACTATTTTCAGTACCTCTTTTGGTGTTTATATATATTTTATGATTTCTATGGTTTCACGCCAAATAGAGTTTCGGTTAAACGTTTAAGAGGAAAGGCAGGTCAAATCGAAGAACAAAGACACGAACGAGAGATGCGTTTTTCACCTCGAAAAAAGGTCCCATAATTCGTCCATTAGATTCGCTCTAGATATGACAGAACTATCTGTAATCCCCCTCAAAGACATACCAATTTGAATCACCCTGTACATTGAAGGATAATCAATATCCATCAAAGAATCAAACTGCTATTTCTACTATTCTCTGCTACTTATTCTAGCAAATGCATAAATGGAGTACTTAATAAATTTAAAAAAATTAGATGATTTCCATAGATGATTGTCCCCTTCACGTTGTACCAATTCTTAACATTATCTTAACCATGATTCTATGCATCAAATTATGCGTGACATCTTCCAGTTCCATGAAATGTCAACAAGGTGAATACCAAAGCGATTGTTTCCTTAATTGCAACTGCAACGTATTGACATATGCATAGAACTATAGAAACTGAAGGAAATGTATTGTTGGTAAAGAATGTGATTAGAGATTGATCAAATATAACCAGGAGAACAAGTGTATCTATCAAATCAAAGGTATTGCTTGCATTTATTGAGAAATCAACTAACAGCAAACTTATTACATGCGCCACCATCACCATAGATTTGAAGTATCTATCACATTCTTCTGATTTCCAAATGCTTACCGTACCTTTAATTTAATTGGTGGGAAGAAGTTTCAGACCAATGACGGAGATGCGAAGATTTTTCTTTGAAATGGAAAGAAATATATATATTGCTGGTAAATAATGTGATTGAAGATGAATCCTATCATGAACCCTAAGCGGGAAAATAAGTGTATCTATCACCTCAAGGGTATTGCTTGCATTTATTGAGATACCAGAATAGTTTTTAGATAACTAATAGCAAATCTATTATAAACTTAATAGGTATGTTATTAGTAATGCAATATATACCTACTCTTAACTCCTAAAGAACCAATCGAATGTCTAAGTATTACCATTCTTTTACTCCATTACAAAGCGTGACCAAATAATACACGTTCCACGGTGACATTCGTCCAGAATTTGAATTATTTATCACATTCTTCTTATTCCTAAATTCTTACCGTGCCTTTATTTGGTGGAAAGATGTTTCAGACCAATGAGACGGTGCATGAGGCAAAAACATTTTTCTTCGACTATTCAAGTGAAATACAAGTGTCAAACCTTGCTAGGATATTTCTACGACGACGGTACATTGGTACTATTACTCTTATGATACAGGGTGTTATTAAATGAAGTAGCAAAATGAGACCACAGATTCCTTCGGTGAAAATAAATCGATTTAACCTATTAACTATCTATATCCCAAGTCGTATAATAAAAAGGGGTTCAGGGTGTCAAAGTTAAAATTTTATTTTCGAAATTTATAAATAACTTCTTAAGAAATCCAAATATTTACATAAAATTTGGATATCGGCGGGTTTTGCGGGCGAGAAATTCAAATTTGCTTCTAAGTTTGACGTCACTAGTAGAGGGCGCTACTTGTGGCACACCATGTTTCTTTTAAATGACAGAACTTTTTTGCACCTTAGTGTATTCATCTGACTAACGAAACAATCGATTCTCCTACCTGTTTTATTTGAAAAAGGTATACGTTGCTGAAGTTGGTAGGAGCAACCATTTTTGAACTAATCCTATTTGAAATGCTCAGTGCACCGAGTAAAACTGTTTTGATTTCAGGTACATTTCCTTTTCTGCCAAAATATAGCAAAATGTTACTTGAAAAAGTTGTTCATAGTAAATTATGAAGACTGAAAAGGTTACCTGAAACGATAACAGTTTTCAATCAATCAAGGAATACCTGTTTCAGATGTAACAGGTAGGAGAATGGATAGTCAAAGGGATACACTAACCAGCAAAAAAGTTCTACCATTTACACTCCAGGAATATTTGAGCGAATACGTGGGTCAATGCGCCGACGTCTAGACGCATGCGTAATGTCTGAAGGTAGACATATTGAACATTTACTATGATTTCTACATGTTGTATGTTTTGTTATTAATAAATTAGTTTTTATTATTCCCCTTTAATCATTTAATGCAGGTAGTAACTACAAAATAACAGTCAATCCAGTTCGCATTTATGACGATGTATCTCTGTAGTTCTTCGTAAAATAATTTTTTGCTGCGAACTGGTTTATTTTGGGCAAAAAATTCAAGAGACATTTTTTTTTAGAATGAAACAGGCTATCGGAAATAAATTTTTAAATGGTAAACAAATAATAAGACAAAAAGTTACGTTGGAAATAAATTTTAGGGGTTGCGTTTTCCACCCCTTACAACCATGGGGTAAACCAAATAAATTACTGGCTAAGTGTCTTTTTGGTAGTAGAAAATGTCAGGTTAATTTAAATATTGTAACTTGTTTAGTGCTTGTGAAAAAATTGTTAAACAAATTTTATGTACCCCCTTTAAGGGGCTGTATCTTAACAAGGGATGCTCCAATGAAGTTTCTTTATATGAAAGATCCTATCTTTTTTTCGATGAGGAATCACCCCCTTAAATGTTTTACACTTATTTAGTTACACCCTGTATATTTGGTATTGCTTTGACGCATTTTATGTACTAAAATTTTTAAGATTTTCATTTTATTCTGCTTCGTCTATCGCGTCAGTGCTTGGCCTAAAAATTCGCATACATATTTTTCTGGTAAGCTACGCACTTCGAGGCTTATTCAATCGCTACCAGCTGTCCCATACAATAAAAACCGTGTTGATAGCGGGCTGGAATCGCACGCCAGCCGACTGCGTATTTTTATTCGGAGTGGCCCGTTCACTAAATCATTTCTGAGAGTGCTGTTCCTACCCGAAAAGCAGAGTTCGTTGAACCCTGACATCATCGGGTTAGTAGGTTAGTCGTATTCGGGACGTTGAAAAAAATCAAGCTTGCTGCAACAGTACAAGCAACGCCTCCTATGCGCCAGCATTGTACTTTCAGGTTTATCAACAATAAAACAAAATACTTAGTCTCGGCCGGTGCGATTATCTTGTCTTGTTTAATAAATATTTCCTCTACAATAGGCGATGCAACGACTATCGAGTGACACAAATCGGAGAGTAAGCGGAGTGTTTTCGAAGGAAGATAATAACAATTGTTTAAAAATACACAATAATGGGGTTGTTGAACTCTTAAAATAATAATGAGTTCCAGCGTTTATCTGGTCTTTGTCAGCCTTTTCCCGATTGTCAACATGCGCCATGATCTGAACTTAGAACCGAACATTAATCGACGCTTTTATTTGTTCGGTATTGGCAGTGTTAACACTAGTAGCAGTTTTAGGCGTCTCGTTTATTTTTAACCGGCTACTGACATTTTTATTGGCCGATGCTTAATTATATTTAATTTTAGATCGCTGGAAGTAATTAACCTACGAGTAAGGAGGATGTGTTAGGGTAGGATCGATCTACTTACTATGGTAATTGTCTCATTGGCGGGTATTTTTTAGTATGTCGCCTTGCTAAAGTTAAAGGATGCGAGTCATTATTTTTGCGCCGCAGAAAAAGTGTTTCTAATTTTTATGGCGTAGCCGAGCGTTTCCCTACTCATATTCTGTATTTCAGGGCCTCGTATCCCTGAAATAGTGTTTTCTGCAAAGAAAAGTGATTTGAAACATCTAATAACTGAACTATTTATGACTTAGCAAATGATAGGATCATGCCACCTGGCTATTTTCAGAGATATCGATTAATTACAAACAAATAACGATAGAAATCAATTGAAAACTAAACTTTAGGTAAAAAAAAAAATATGAAAATACCCATGGACGTAAATATTCTACATAACTTAGTACTAGATATGAACATGGCTTTATTTTTAGATATCTAGGTGTTAAATATGGCGTTTAGATAACTTCAAAAACTTGACTACCAAACGGTTTTTAAAAGTTACTTTTTATTTGAATATCACTTAATATTATTATTCTGTATGATTTATTTTTTGAAATTTGAAAACCTAAAGACACCAAAAATTTGATCACTTCTTAGTCAGATGGCTTTTATGTGTGAAAACAATGACATCTTTTCCGCTGGTGATATCAAAAGATATTCTAATGCTTCAAGAGTAAAAGAAGGAGTTTTAGATCATTTAAGCACAAGTGATTGTATTTAAATATTAAATAAATATTTTCAAGTGAATTTTCTTGTTCCAAAATATTAAAACTGATTACCAGGATTGAATACGATCAATTTCAAAGACCGCTTTTTTGGAAAAAATGTTGCTTTACTGAGAAGAACAACTTTGATTGTTGCCGCAAGAACATTTTTCTTTTAAAACAAAGATGATTAAAATAAAATTATGCTATTTTAACTATTAAATAATTTCTTGGCGACTTACTGCTTAATTCAACGGTTTCTCTTGTTAATTCAATGATTTTTCTTTGTTTTTATTTTCATTATTGTTTGACATAAAATTACACAGATATTAAATGAACTGATATTTGTTTGACTTAACGGTGCCAAATTATTAAATTAAACATTTCTAATTAATTATCTCCAACCAAAAAAACAAACAGAGTGTAAAATATTTTACTTCAATACTATGAAATGTTGATTCAAATAAATAGTTTTTTATTGCAAATGCAGTCAGAGAGTGGAGAAAGAGGCCCACCTTTTGAAGGTGAAGGGTCCCGCCGTCCAGTCCTACAGCTCATTTATCCTGTTAAGAATATTGGTGCGCACTTATAACATTTAAACACTATTAAGACAAATACAAAATTTAATCTTTTCGAACGCTAGATTAACAATATGATGTTTATACCTATAGTACAGTTTCGTAGTTGTTTGAAATTTTTATTTCAGTTAATAGAATCAACATAGTGGATTGAACAAATACATTTTTAGGTTCCTCTAACCAATACTTTTACGTCTTACTAAAATAATAATGGAACATTTGTTAATGTTTTTAAAAGATTATGTGAAGTAGTTTTTGGGTTTGCCATATATAGGGTGAGCCAGAAAGAACGGTTTACATTTTATTCTGAAATTTCTCAATAATTGCACGAATAATAAATCGTACGCACCCAAAATACGCTAATATTTATTGACATGAAAATTTGATACAAGCCTACTAAGAAAAGAAATAGTAATATCAGCGCTTGAAAGAAAATCACTACAAAATATATTGAAACTTTTAAATGCAAATAACTTAGAAACCGATAAAGTTAGGCGAGCTAAACAAGCGTACACTTTTTATATAGAATTGAACGTTCCTTTACATTTTTAACTTTTTTTATGCATCTCAACAGATAAAATATGTTTTGATTTTCCTAAATAATACTAGCGCCCTCTAGCAGCAACGTCAAAATAAACTTCAAATTCGTAATTGTCACACCAAAAAACTCCTACCGATTTTCAGTGTCATGTTATCAAAATTTTCTCAATTATTGAGAAATTTCAGAATGAAATTTAAACTTTATGTACCCTGTATTTCTTAAACTAGCGACATTCGTATAATGCATGATGAGCTCAAACATAATATTTTTGTGTCTAGTATCTTTAGCTGTTAATTTAACAGTTCTTTTTTTCGGTGTTGAAGGATTTATTTAGTTTTGTTGAGGTCACAGTGTCGTGTTAAAAGAAAAGCACATACCCTGTATCTTCATATTATTTCGTTTTGCACTCTATTGACTTCCCGGTCTCATAAAATTTATTTATTAATTCTCTAATGTCTCTGGTTATTAATTTGCTAGCATACGACACGTTCCGAATTAATCATTCCTGCAAACGCATTAAGAAACCAAGCGAACAATTCTTGAGGAATTAAAAACCATTCCGCAATTTACAATCAATAATTCTGGATCTGCATATATCTATTAATTAAATCCAGTGGACCGTGCATTAATATTCCACATTGTAAACAACGACAAAGCCGTTTAATGCTACGGGACCACCTGCGCGATTACATACATACATTATATATAATAAATTTCGTCGTGCCTGTATAAACAACGAACGCTTTTTCTGTGCCCGCCGGCTCTCTACTATCCACTATTTGATTAAAACTAGGTAGTTAGGTGCTCTGGTATTTGGACTTCAGCCAGTGGCGCGCAAGGTTCACGTTGGAAAGCAAAAATATACAGGGTGTTCGGCATAAGAAGCAACACATTTTAATACTGTGCATTAGAAGAAATCAAAAAGTCAGTAGTAGGCTTTGTCAGTCAGTATTAAAACTATTTTATTGCTGCTACTATTTATTGTTGAAAATGTAGAAGAAGTGTGGAAGAATATCGTTAGAGATTTTCTAACGTTGCTACCTTGACACAGGATCGGCATTCATATTTTGGCCCTTTTTCGAAATGTGGTAGTTAATTTACATGAAAGTACGTAAAGATGGAAATTTTTATCCCGAATACTGTCCAAAAACTGTCCTTGATACAAAAACCGCGTCCTGTATATACAAAAAATTTATCAGAATCCCATAGATCCGTCAAATTTTGGGAATTTTAGATAAAATTGAACACACCATTAATAACCATTCAGGAATTGTTATAGACATCTAGTTGTTCCCTAAGTTCTTCGCATGACCAAATTTTTCTGTTAATTTCAGAACTCGTTTTATAAAATATATATAACTGATGTCTGTATCCCTGATCTCAAGCAATAAGCAAATACATTTCTTAGTAAATAAACTGGCAAGACTGACAGCGTTAAACGCTTTTGTATATTATGTAATTACCTAATTTATTTTTTTACCAAAATATGACTTACATCAAGCTAGAGTACAGCAATTCTGACAGCAAACAGTTAGTTATATCGAAGAAGAGCCGAAACTATTTCACACTGATCACTTATCCAAAAGCAATTATACGTCTATATAGACTCATCCATCACAGGCGTTAGAGTAAAAAAAAATTAGTGTACAGAGATTCAGTTCTGCGTGAACCACAGAGGTGCGCGCATCGTTGTTTTCGTGTCGTGCGTACTCTGATGAAGTCGTTCGCTATAGAAGCCGAAACGTTAATATCTTTGATTTAGTGAGATGTGGAAGAAATGGCTGAAGTTCAGTGTCAAAAAGACAATTTTCAATGCTCTATTTATCCTCCTTACGCATTAAACTATGGTTTTTGTGCTTGGTATGTCATCTGGATAATATTTTCAAAATTGGTGAATTATTATTTGATATTAAGATATTCCACAGTACGCGTACTTTATAGAGGAAGATAATAGACACCTATTAACTATAGAATTGCCAGTAATTACGACACGGAATGTTTAAATAAGGCTATGTTAGTAGTGCTGTAATATTTAACTGTTTGTCTTTGTGTTTAGCACTTAATTTTTGAGAGTATTATAAACGAAACCTGATTCTTTGTAGGCAAATGGTATCGCAAGTTGAATATTGTTGACCAAACAAATATGTCAGTGTTAAGTGATAAATATTTATTGATTCATTTTTAATTCGAACATAACTAATCATTTGTTATATCCACAACTGTTCAACATATTAACATTTTGGAGAATAATTTATATGAGATTAAGACAAAATTAGATTGGTGAGTAGTTCAAGAAGTAATTTGTTAAACGAGTGTATAAAATTGATGACAACGAAGCATGTTTTAGTGATGTTTTTGATGTAAGTTGTCCGCGTTTTGACGGTGTCTTTTTTTGTTTTACATCTTAAGCGAAACTGTCTGATGCCTTAGAACAAACAAGTTAATTAAGAAATTTGCCAGTGACGACGAAATATGTTTAACCTATTTTTTTTTCCTTCGGTATGCATGCATCCTGTAATGACATTTTAATAGCCGCTGTCGAATAGTCCGTATGAAGATAAATTATTTTTGAATAGTTTAAGTGCATTACTTAGAAAGCGATTAGAAGTATAGTAATTGTTTTGTTTTTCTATAATTTGTAATGCACTGAGCGTTCTGTAAGTGCAATTGTAAATTGCTCGCGATCTGGTATAGAAACAATATGTAGCAATGGAAAAAGACATTTTGACCGACAAAAATGATTTGTTTTCTAATTTAAATATATACAGAATGCCCGAAAAAAATTGCAAGGGTTTTTTATAAAAAGAAAATATTTAATACACTGTAACAAATTTGGACTCAATATCACATAATAAATTGTCAAGTTAAGTCCACATCAACCGGAGTGAAATTTCATTAAAATTATAAGTTAAACTGTATAAATCATAATGTAAATATATTTATTAAGTCTAACACACGTTATCAAATAATTATACCTAGTTATTTTTTAAGGGTTTCTTGCAAGTCGTTACAGAGTCGATTGAAATAAACATATACCAAGTGTTACAATATTTGTGATAATTATTTTTTTATTATTTTTTAATTTAGCCGGGCTTTTCTACAATTATTGAAGTGTAGAAGAAAAACAAACCTTTTGATAACAAATATTTCTAAGTATACTTTTTTTATTACGAATGCAGAGATTGTTGAAATGATAACCAATAAAATCCAAACTGGCTTCGTTACCTACCTAGAACTTCATAAACATGATTTTTTTTATTTTGTAAACGCGAAGAGTCAAATTTACGTGGATTTTATTTAAACTTTTGTGTGTAGGTTTATTCAGATATTATATAAAACTTACCGAATCAGTTCTTAGGAAAAGTTTCTTGATAAATATTCCAAAAATTAGGGAAATTAATCTGAACACGTTTAAATATCGCCAAAATAAGACAGCCGTTTAGTTATTTGTTCGTGTAAAGGGAATGCGTCAGATCTTCCACATTAATGAATATCATTTACATTTTCTATCAAAGTGGTAGGTATGCACCTGATTTAGTTTGTAGAAGTCCAGCTTATCGCCTGTTAAAATAATGCCCTGTATTTTGCTTCTACAAACATCTCGCATCACATAGATATTGCCGCTTACAGAGAAATAACCTAATTCACTTTTACAGTTTATTTCTCTTTATTCTATTTAATTTATTCAACTGCCTAAAATTATTTATTAATTAATGTTGACATGTTAACATTTATACTGATTTTGAACTGCATTTCTTTCCGAAATTTAGGCTTGTTAAAAAAACACTTGTTTTAAACATTGTCGACTTTTTGCAATTAATGTTTATTGATTCTAACATAGCCCTGAAGAAACAATAAAAGTAAATATGAGATCCTAGGTTTGTATTAACAACTAGCCTACATTTCCATAAAAAGAAAACAGTTTAAAATGAATTAGTGTATGGAAACTCTATCTCTTTATTTGTTCGTTTTACAAATTTCCGTCAAATTATGCCATCTGGCAACACTGACGGCCTTTGGATAGGCAACCGCCAGGTTTACAGCAAACGGTAATAGTGAAGTTCAATTTTCTTGACCAAAAATGATATAGGAATTGTTGATATAAGACTTTTTTATTTCGAATATGCCCAGGAATCTGTATATCATTTTTTTTGCATTAAAGACGCCACACTCTGTGTAGAAGATTATTTCTTTAGCCATAGACAAGCTTATCCAAAATATAAAATAATACTTTTTTTATATTTTTAGTTATTAATAATATTGTGTGAAACTAACTATTCTGTGGACAAAAGCCCCAACCAGCGTTGAATTACACCCACAATATCTACCCATATATTCCTTATTATTAGCTTTTGTAAAAAAATTTCCTGTATTAGAAAGGTATTTTAAGCTAATATAAATCAAATCTCCTATAATTCCTATCAATGAAGTCATATGTATGTTCTCTGATACCAAACATCTAGGTATGCTAATGAACAATTCCACAGATAAAGCTCTATTCAATAATTATCTAAAGAAATTAATCTATCTAAATTTACTAACCTGCTTTAATGAGGCCACCTGAAGAAGCAATCCTAAAAATGCAGAAATAGGTCAGATCTCATCTATTGTGGTTGAATTATCGTGTTCCCACTGACAAAAAGGAAGTTAGATATTTATAGAGTGTTTTCATTAAAGCAGGTTAGTAAATTTAGATAGATTAATTTCTTTAGATAATTATTGAATAGAGCTTTGTCTGTGCAATTGTTCATTAGCATACCTATCAGAGAACATACATATGACTTCATTGATAGGAATTGTAGGAGATTTAATTTATATTAGCTTAAAATACCTTTCTAACACAGTATAAAATAATACTGTTAACAACACCAATAAAGAAACACACATGTAACGTATCGAAGGCATTAAACAGCACTGCAAACTTTCAAAGAAATATAGATTGTTTGTAACAGCTGTATCACTTTAGAGAATGGTGGACACAATATTCAGCTTCGATGACTTATCTAAATATTGCTGCATTTTACACTTATTAACAAATGTCAAAAATAAAATTTTAACTTTGACATTCTATATCTTTGTATTCATCAACATTTGACTAAAGTAAGTTTAGCTACATGACATTATTTTGTCGTCATGTGCATCTACTCTTGGCTCTTTGCTGCATTAATTTCGGAACACCCTGTATAAGTATTATCCGTCTCTATTTTTGAGCGAAATGCAGATCGATGTAATATAATATGAAGGACGTATGCGACAAATACGTGATGCTGATGCAGATAAACGTATTGCAAAAATGGTTTAACTGCTCCCGAGTTCTTTTCCACCACCCGGCAATGGCAGTAGTTGTATGTAGTGCGTTGCACCGCGGGTTCACGAGAGGTCAACGAGGGTCACGTGACCCCACATCGATCCCTAGACTAACATCAGACTACACCTACCAAAAAATATGGGAATTACGTAATCAAGTAGAACTCCCGCCGTGGCCGCCGCTCATTCTTGAAATACTTAGGCATAATAGCGAAGAGCCAACAAGTTTATTTAAATTAAGTTGGGCCTAAACGTCTCGTTACGAAAAATGTGGGTTGTGGATGGAGGACGCGGACATGTATTGTTGTTTGTGATGGATTTAGATGTAAACAAAGCATCACGAGCATAATTATTTAGGCACGTACGCGTTTAAACTGAAACTGCTTGTTTAGGCATGGGTATGCATTTTTAAGACCCAATTCTCGATATTTTTTTTTGTAAAAAGAGAAAATTTGTAGCACGATTTCTCAATATATTAACAGCAGTTTCGACAATATCCAATATCTTCTCAGTTCATCAAATCATATGGAAGGTTATTTTCAGTCCACAACATATAAAGAAAAATGATATACATATGAACAAACTAAAGTGATTCTTTATCCACTAGTGGAACTGTATTTCAGTAATAGAATAATACAAACAGTAATAAACTGATAATAAATCAAATTCAATTTATTTACTTATTAACATTTACAGTAATATTTTGTTTCACATTTAACTTCCTTTCCGTTAATAACAACCCTTGTAGCATTGTTGCCATCATTTTCGGAACGTATAACATCTGCCAAAGTTTGTGAAGAATTTGCACAAGTCAGATGTACCTTCTTGTAAGAAACCGCTATATTTTCCTTGCAATATCAAGCTTGTTAGATATGGACTCCTTAACATAACTTTATGCTATAGAGGAGCTCTTCCATCTACCATGCCGTTTAATGTAAATTAAATTGTAAGATCAGCATCTTTATTGGCCAATAAAGTTGTTGAAGTGCGTCTCATACAACGGCCAGTATATACTTCTGGATTTTCGATATGCTGGATTGAAGCAACTATTTAAGGTAATTCCAACAGACTGAGAAGTATATTTTTGATTGATGTATCTTAAAAAGAATATGTCTTGTGTTAAGCGAATTGGTTGCAGAGAAATATGTTTTCTGCATATTTCAGCAGTATTCACGCAAAATCCTTCTATAATTGTAAATTTTCTTAAAATGGCCGTCTTGGTGTCAGGTATTGAAACAAGTAGGTAACTACCAACGTCCTGTACGTCAATAATTTTTAAATTTGTCAATACGCAGCATTGACAGGCACTAGAAACCCCCATGTGCTACCTAAAATAATTCAAAGTTCACTAATATACCTAACAACATGTAATAGGTATTCATTAATATTCTTTATCGGAAGCCCCAGTCAAAAATTTTTTAGTGTGTGCTCTTTTCAATATTGCAGCGTTTTTTGTTATGTATCTTCTTGATTCACTCTTCGAATAAGCAGTAAGCTTGTTGTATTTTCCAATATCTAAATTTTTGTAGTTGCCTGGATTTCGCTGACAAATGGAAATTTGCTTTCTCGCATTTTTATCAAATTCAGATAAAACTGTTAAATAATTGAAAATAAACAACGTACCATATCAACCAACAACACCACGTTTTATTGAAAACTAAGAAATATCAATTTTCCTTGCTATATCCAGCTTATTTCATACATGTAACAGAAAATCTACAAACATTTGTCGTGGTATCTGATATGAGTGATATGGAAATGAACCAGTATCTTGTAGGTCATCGATCTTTAAGTTCGCCAATTCACAACATCTACATGTACCTCCTAATTCCGTTACTAATACAAATTGAAATAGTTACAGAATTCAAAACTTAAACTTAATATTGTGTATAGAATAAAAATGTATCTTAATCATCAGATTAATCATTGAGTTAAGCAGCTTTGCAGAATATTTATGAATCCAGTTCCATATTTATAACATTTAAATCGTAAAAACCATCTAACGATATTAAGAATTATAAAATATAATAATTCCTTTTTGTTTCAGGGTAGAGACAACAACAGTAAATTTTCCAAGTCTACTCACCGACCAGCGTCCGCTGCCAGTCCATCTGGCCTTCCGAGGTATCACCGTCAGTGCTGGCAACCGACCGATCCTCCAGGACATAGATGGACTTGTCAGGCCCGGGCAAATCCTGGCCGTCATGGGCCCCAGCGGATGCGGAAAGACGACCCTCCTCAACGCACTCAGCGGTCGTCTGAAATTGGACTCCGGTCAGATCTTTCTCAACAGGTAGGTGATGATTATTGATTATCGTACCCAAGTGGAGACGAAGGTATATCTTAACACATCAGGCCTAAGGCTCTATCTTGAGTAGGGAAGTTAAAATTTGGTCTGCAATGAGATTTGACGAGGGTATTTAATACGAAATAGTCCATTAGATATCCATTTATTAATATACTTCTCAAAGCTTTGTTCTAACTTTTATATTGGTATAAGCATAATCTAAGAGCAACGTTTATGGTTGTGCTTATCAGTCGGACAAGTACCACTTCTTTAATCTTCATACTTGTAACATTTCTTTATAAATGTGTCGCAAAATTGTGATAATTATAGTAATGGTGCCATCTTCATCACCTCGACCAAAACTGTTCAATTGAATAATATTCATTGCGTTATTTTTTGTGATAATGATGTTTCAGGGAAGACCCATTCGCAATTTGAGGAAAGGATGCCTAGAACCTATAACCTTAATTTTTCACATTTGGGTCATTTTGGTCTAAGCCTGTATCTTCTACTATTCTAGGGGCTATCTTTGCAAACTAAACTAAGCATAATTAAGAATACTGTTTCTTTTATTTTAATTTAAAAAATGCTTAGCTGAAATGGAACATATCAAAAATCCACAAATATGGAAATCACAGAGGGATAGATCTGAACTTTAGAATGTATCTTCTAAATTTTTCCATTTCTTTTGCCAAATATTTTCTTTTATTAGGTACATTGATGCCATGTCTGGGTATTGTCGCGAAGTATAATGACACCATCTGAATACTTCTCTGAATGCTCTCGTTTTATTGTGACTATTTAAAACCTACCACAAGTTCTTTTATAAAAAATTGCCATACTTGCAAGATATGGGAGGCGATAAATTTGTATGTTTTCATTGTGTTGATGAGAACTAGATGGTTCAATGTTTCATCACGAGCAATTATTATTGGCAAGACAAAGTCGTTATCATTTTGGTATTACTTTAGGTGTTGCAAGTCCATTCGCAAACATTTGTATTTTTCAGATAAAAAAACGGGGAATCCATTGCAAAATTACCATTACACCATTTTCTGAAATTGTTCTGATTAAAGTTCAACGATTTTCTTTTATCAGGCCTTCCACATAAGTCATATTAATTTCTGTTTGAAGTTTCTTTTTGCTCAATGTATAACGACGAGTGTAATTTCAAAACAATTTTGAAAGGGTGTATTTAGCAGCGTATTTGAACTGTGAAATATGTTATCTTGTTTTTTTATTATGCCTCTATCTTCCTTTGGAGACTGGAGGTGAAATAATTTTGATCAGTTAACTCAAGAATGAGTATATGGTACAGGAGATTTGATACATATTAGCTTAAAATACCTTTCTTAAACAGTAAAAATGTTATCTTGTAGTTTGTGCTGAAAAAGATTACAGGTCGAATTTTAACTGTCTTTGTATTTATTTTCTAACAAATGTATCAGTTCCTTTATCAATTTGTTCATACGACAACTTTTTTCTATTTAAACTGTTAACAAGGAAGTAAAAGCGGCAACTTTTCATAAATGCTTACTTTTGAAAATATAAAAAAACAAGAGCGTGTTGTTCCTATGTTTTATTATGCCTCTACCTTCCTTTGGAGACTGGAGGTGAAATAATTTTTGATCAGTTAACTCAAGAATGACTATATGGTAGAGTATAGTTCCATCATAGTCGCTACTTACTAATGTAGCAATTTAAACGATAACTAATCAGTGATATTATAGTATTAGGAAGTGTTTCAATTGTCAAAGCAAGTTTTTTTGATATTGTAAAAGAACTTTTATGGGTTTAGACTATCTGGTCACGTATTTTCTGACGATTCCATTGTAAAACTAAAAGCATTGTTAGCAAGATAGCTTAGGACAGACACCATCAAATTCAAACTCTGTGTCTTTAACGGTTTTAGAGTAATTGATCAAAAATTCCATATTATATTCAACCTTTGTATGTTTATTACAACGTCGAACCTTATGTGCTAATTATGTAATTGATGTTAAACGCGTGAAAATATCAATTTAGTTGAGACGATTATGTCTTCGTAGGGATCCACTGTGTAAAAGGTGGAAGAGGAAGATCTGCTATGTCCTTCAGCAAGACATATTCTTCCCGGACTTATCTCTAAGGCAAACTTTAGAGTACACAGCAAGACTGAGATTACCTGAAACAATGAGCCATTCACAAAAGATGCAATACGTGGACCACATAATCGAGGTCCTGGAACTGGGGAACTGCCAGGATACCATAATAGGGGATTACATGAAAAGGGGGCTCAGCGGTGGGGAGAAGAAGAGGGCGAACATCGCATGCGAACTGTTAACCAATCCGTCACTCATGCTTCTTGATGTGAGTACAAAATTAGAATGTCCTAATACATTTTTGATTAAAAGTCTTAGACACAGCCACTGTGTTAGTATTTTAGTCAACGAATTTTAACTGAAATGCGTTTTTCACGATCCTGAAGCTACGAAGACAAATTACTGCGTAGCGCCATGTGCAACATGTAATAGGTTTCATTATAATTAAAGTTAGTAGTTATTTCGTGTTCGTTATAAAGTTCCCTGCTCTAAATTTATTAGCAATAAGGAGCCTGAACTTGTTACTCGTTAAACACGTATTTTAATATAAGTTATTACCTAGCTTTATTAAAATTCAATACCTTGTTTTACAAGTTTATTACAGTGTAGGATTTTACAAAAAGGAGTTTAATAAACATTATTTTTCTCGTGCCACTTGTACATATAATCCTATCAAAGGAAATGTACCTTTAATACCTTTATTTCCTTTAAATATTCATAAAACTATTAGAAAACTTACACAACAACATAATAAGATAATGCAATTCAGTATTTAATGAATAATTTACCGTTATTAGGAGACCAATTTGTTATGACCTTCATTATCCTTTAACCAGCTGTATCTTTATGTTCGTCTTTATATTCCTCATTGTTTTGTATGTACCTTTATTTTCAGGTCACTCTTTCTTTATTTTTCGTCTCCCTTTCAACTCTTTCTTTCCCTTCTCTCTATTTTTTTTAATTCCTCTCAATTCTTTCCTCTCCAAGTATTTGTTCCACCTCTGTATATAATAACACTCCCTTGTCTCTATGTTTTCTGTTTCCTCGCTTATATCCTCATTTCCGTCTCTATTTTTTCATTGTTCTCACGTTTTTGCTTTCGCTCTTTCTATCTCTTTCCGTATTTCTCTCCTCGGTTGTCTATATTTCTCATTTCTGTTTCATCATTTGTCGCCTATTTTTTATTTCCTGTTTTTTTATATCGTTTATTTATCTCACAATTCTTTTTCGTGCCGGCTCCTGTTTCACCTATATTGTATCCCACTCTTCCATATTTTTCCTATCATATTCTTTATCCTTTCTCTGAGGTATTCTCTTTTTCCATTATAAACTGTTTGATGCTACACTCTAAAAATTGTTCTTATAAGATTTCTTGTGGTTATCCATTAAATATTAGAAGAACGATGTTGTATACATGGTGTTTCAGAATCGCATACCATATCTCGAGAATACATTAAATAAATAAGATTTATTAGCTATGGGTTTTTCATATTTTGTTTTTAAAAGACTGATTAATTTTGAAATAATAATAAACGTACACTGAAATTTAAAAAGTATATATTTTGAGGCTCTGAATGGCCTGGTTTGATCAGCATTTAAAAATCATATGTGCATGGCGTTTGGATTGCTTTGAAGACTTATAATATTTTTTTAACATTTCAGTGCAATTTTCTTTCGTACTTGTTTACTCGACGTAAAAAATGATGGCTTGTTAAAATCTTTTAAGCCTCTAAGTGAGAAATTAATTGTTAATAATTTCATATTTGTAACCTTAAAAAGTTGTATTTCAAAATATTCTTTATATTATTACAGTCAATACAATTTAAAAATTATTATTTTTTAGTTCGTTAAACCTAACTATTTAGAGACTCACATCCCTATTATCTAATCCCTAATATATTATGGTGATTATTTATTTTTGAAAATATAAAAAATAGCGTTAGCGTTAGAAACAAAAACTGGTATATTGTTTGGTGATATGATAAATTCTTATTTTGTATTGGATTTATATGGTATTCTCAAACATCCTATATATTGCGAATTTTCGAGGTATTTTTTCTTGTTTTCCCAATTCATCTCTTATTCACACAAGAGACGTGAAAATCCTAATATGTTGATTAAATTAAATGAGTCGATCATTACTAAAGTTACAAATACACAATTTTTAGGTTTACATATAGACGAACATCTGCACTGGAATAATCATATTGAACATGTTGTAAATAAAATGAAATCAGCATATTTTGCAATTAGAAACTTGAGGAGTTGTATGGATAAACAATACCTATTAAATATATATTTTGCTCTGGCATATTCTCACATGAGGTACTTAATAATGTACTGGGGATCCTGCACGGAGTTTCAGAGAGTTTTTATATTTCAAAAAAAAATCATCAGATTAATATTTTCACTGGCACCATTACAATCATGTCGTCCAACTATGGTGGAACAAAAAATATTATCACTTCCCTGTATTTTGATATACGAGGCAGTTTTTTTTTGTTAAATTTAATAGTAATCTATTTCCTCGACGAGATAGTGTGCATGTCCATAATACAAGAGGAAAAAATCTTGTCTGTATAAATAATTTCAACTTAACCAATTATAAAAAGGGACCATATTATTTGTGTGCAGCCATATTTAATCATTTACCTGAATCATTAACACTGTTAAACAATGAAAATAAATTTCGCAAGGAGCTTCGCTCATTTTTATTGCAACATTGCTTTTATAGCTTGCAGGAATTTTATAATTTTAATGGAAATTGATAGATACTAACATTTTAATTTAATATTTAGTGTGTATAGTGTAATTTATTATTGTGTCTTTCTTTTGTGACGTTTCATACCCTGTAAAGGCTTACGTGAATAAATTTATTATTATTATTATTATTATTATTATTATTATTTAAATCATTTCAATCCTTCAGTACCATCTATTATTAAGTATCGCTTTGTGTTTTTTAATTCATCTGTCACAGTTTATCTGTCTCTATATATCTGTCGTTCTCTCTCAATCTTCTTGACCATCTCTTTTAGCCTTATTTTCCCGTATTTCTAATCATAATTCCCCTTGTAAACAAGAAAAACATGATTTTGTTTTTGGAATATTTATCCGTTTCTCCTTATATGTTTTAATGTGTTCACCTAGTGACTGTTAAAAAGAAAATTTTGTATGTAATGAGTTTGTTCCAGTTTTGAGTAATTTTTTATCTACTTCGTTTTCCTCATTTGTTAATAGAAGGTTACAGTTACGCCTCAATAATTATAAAACATACCTTTTTTGACGCGATAAATTAACTTCAAGGTATATTTTTTGTGTAGCAGTTGTGTTTTGAAATAAACAATACACAATAACATTGTGCTTAGTTTCTCCTAGATATAAAGCGTTATATATATTACTTAGTAATTGTTTTTCATAATAACTGACTTTAATTTGATTATAAAAATTTATGGTTTGAATAAAAGGAGTATTGTGCCCTAATAAGATAAAGCTCCACATATATGACGTACTGTTGTTCAAGTCTTGGCTTTATGGACGTGAAATTCGTGGATATTCACAAGAATTTCGCGAGTTTTGATTTAAATTTGTTTAATGGCGGGAAAGTTTCAGTTGTGAAAATTTGACTAAACAGTAAGACTGCTGAAATATTACCGCCATTCTCGTCATGATAGTAAATTTGTCGTGAGGTTTTGACAGTAGAAATACTAGTTTTTCTTCATTCTGATTAAACCTAATTTAGTAACATAAAGTGATTTGACACGATAGTTTGTTTTTTTTGTTTCCTCACAAAATGTGATCAAGATGTGAGTAATTAAAAAAATTTTATTCAATCATTTGAATAGAATTAGTTTGATATAACCTAACTTTTTAAAATTGACGTTTTCGTTGCACACTAAAATGGATTTTTTCTACGTTCATGCAAATAACAAAACTATTGAACTATATTTAGCGGAAAAAGTGGTTCTTTACTGCACTAGTGCAATAAAATGTTTATTGCATTCATCTGTCATTCTACTACAGCGTTTTGTCATATTGTCCTACACTTAGTGTCATCTAAATAAAACATTTTTTGGCGTTTGCATGAACGTAGAAAAAATATTGTATGCGTGCAATAAACACTTAGGTACTTTTTGTACTTCTTGCATAAATAACTAATAAAATCGTTCTCAGAATACGACACAACAGTGTCTTCAAAATATGCTTTTCTGTAACAGACATTTGATTATTAGGTACTATCTTTTTGAAAAATACTGCTACCACTTCTGGCACTGTCGCTGCTCCTGCTTTCCCACATAATAAAGGCATGCCTAAAATATGTCCATCCATTACACAATTTTGCAATCATATATTAAATTCAATTAATCATAAGGAAGAACTAACGTTAACGTCAACTGTAATACAAATAAATACAAATATAAAATATTTTACAAATGTATAATATTTTGTTCTTTTGCATCACTCTCCCACCACTTAACTGATTTTATCAAATAAATCACATCACTTTAATCATATAAGTTATCTCATTTAAGTCAGAATGAAGAAAACCCAGTAATGTTACATTTTTCGCTAAAAAGACTTTCGTTCAATTAAATAATTCGCGCCAATATTCGCGAATTTCGCGTTTATGAGGACTCAGTTTCAGTCTAGTGTAAACATAAATCCACGCTCAATTCTGTTTTAGCTGATATTTGAAAGAATTAATGTAAGTGTTTTTTTTATTTACTTTAACCGTAAAATTACCCACTAAGCAAAATAAAATTGCCGCAACATTGCCGAAAATTTACAAATGAAGCTGTAAAGTTGCAGAAACTTTTACAGGAAGTTCGCTAGAAAGTTTCTAGTACTAAAGTAGATAAGTTTACTTTTCTTTATACAGGGTGTCCGGAAATGTTGAGCAAAACATTCGGGGAATAATTCTAGATCGAAAATAAATGCCACCTTTCTATAACATTTTTTATAAAACTGATTATTAACGGAGTTACAGGAAGGATATTAATGTTAAAATTTTATTCTTGATATTTGTAAATAACTTCTTAAGAAATCCAAATATTTACATAAAATTTGTAAATCGGGGGTTTTTGCGGACGAGAAATTCAAATATTTTTCTAATTTTGACGTCACTAGTAGAGGGCGCCATTTGTGGCACACCGCGTTTCTTTTAAATGGCAGAACTTTTTCGCATCTTAATGTATCCATCTGACTATCGAAACAATCGATTCTCCTATCTGTTTTAATTGAAAAAGGTATACCTTGATGAAGCTACTAATATGTAACGTGACAGAAACTTATAACAAACTATGTAGTTAAAGCATTCATATTGTTACGGAAGCTCACCTACCTTTTTAGATTGTTAATTACGTTCCTGTTTACGTTAGAATTTATAATTGAAGCTCACATACCTCGTTAGTTTGTAAATTACGTTTCTGTTTATGTTAGAATTTATAATTTTTGTGATACCTTTATTTTGACGTTTTCCGGAATATTTCAGGCTATATTCTATTTGTTTCTCGACACGTTCTCGAGATCGCAGAAACTTCCAGAACTCTAAAAACCTATATAAGCAGATCATTTCGCCGCTGGAGTTTATATTGAGCGGTCGAACGCGAATGATTGAAACGTCAAAGTAAAGCATTTGACAGTTGTGAATTTGTTGAAGCAGATTTCTTGTATAATCAAGAGTGACAATAAAGTTGTTTGTCTACGTGACGTGTTTCAACGATAACCCAATTTAGAGGTTACAATATGAAATATTCTAGCAAGCGTGCAATTACTTTACAATGTAAAATTATATATTTAAAATGAATGCAACTTTGTTAAAATGTTATATAAAGTTCCTTGTTTAGTAGGTAGTATCCTAACTTCTAATTCAAAAGACAGCGACCTACGTAGCTAAATTTGCAATGTGTGTTCTAGCTAAGGGATCATACATATTTTATTTCATTGCGTAAATAGTAACATCAAGTAACATCTCTGTCACTCACAGATGTAACGCGCCAAGCGTTGAGTTCTTGGTAATCCAGATAAGTCAAAGTACGTTTGTTTCAGGAACCAACGTCAGGCTTAGACTCGCACGCAGCCTTCAGCCTCATGACGACGCTGAAACGTTATGCGGTTTCAGAAGGTAAAACAGTAGTTATAACTCTCCATCAGCCTTCGTCGCAGATATTCCATCTTTGTGATAAATTGCTTCTCCTCTGTACCGGCCAGACGGCCTATTATGGTGATACATGCAAAGTTGTCGACTTCTTTAGCAGCATCGGACTGAATATTATGCCCCATTATAATCCTGCGGATTTTATACGTAAGTTGTGCCGTCGGTATTTGCATTTCTTGTCTGAGGATGATTTATATGAAACGCGTTTCCATCAACATACTCAATGTTATCGTAATGCCTTTAATATCTTTTTCAGTCCACCTTTTTAATAAGTCATTTCTAAGTTATTTTAATTTTGATTGCGTGAAGATAATTAAAATAGGCTTTACGGGAAGGTACTTATTGCAAACCGACTTTCTGTAATATTTATATCACGCTTAAAATTGCGTCGTTTAAGATCGTAGACAATTAAAAATATTTTTAGACGTTACGATACGCCATCGTTGCAAATTCCCCTTTTATTGTCGGTTTACTGTGTATTTAACCCGAATTTTGTTTTTCCTCAGTGGAACAAGTTAAAGGACCTTCAGAATTAAGACAAAGGATTATATTGGCAGCTAAGGAGGCGAGGAAGAACAAGGATTATCCCACGGAATTGAGTCAAGATTGTCAGTATATTACGGATAAATATAACGACCATTCTAACAAAATCGTACCTGCTTCGCACGGGCCATATCCAAGTCTAGAACGTAAGAATTTTTGCATAATTTCTTCCTTAAATAGCCTTAAGTTATAGTGCTCTTCAGCAACTTCAAACATTTGGTCTCATCAGTTTTCTGCGTACAGTAGACGAAAAACATTCAATAATATCCGACATTCACGTCGTAGTAGACTTTAAGTTTGTTACTTAACCTTTGATGATGTGTCTGTGGAAACGTATTGCCTTACCTTGTTACTGATAAATTTGTATAATAAAATAACCTTAACCTTGTCACTTTTGAAAGATACGTCATTGAATACATCAAGAAAGTTTTTATTTTCTTCGCCATGAAATCTCTCGAAAAATGCACTGAAAGCTGAACTTAATATCTATTTCTTATTAGGTACTTACGTTGTTAAATTTCTTTAGCGTTTTAAATTTTTTAGACCCACTAGTTTTCATAACATATATCTTTGATTTTCTGAGAGTGTGATTTTGCACCATTAAATGGAATATTGCAACAGGGTATCTTAGGAATTTGGCTATGAAGCAAAAAAGGGTAGTTTCATAATTTTAATTGCAATTGGTTGGATAATTTTTGGACTCTGCAGAAATAACTGGAGATTAAATTCTGTGGTCGATATTTATATTTGATCTGTGCACTGATCCAAGACTTTCCAAAGCATGATTTGAAATCATTTTCAAATTCTAGATCTAAAACTACGTCAGTATTTCTATTGCTTCTCTGTAAATCCTTGCCCCAATCTTCTCTCATCAGAATCTTGGTTTTATCCAGTTCTATTCAATGTTCTGTATCCGATAATTGCTCACTTCTCCCTGTTATCCTTCCTTGGGTGGCACTTATGTTTCTTCAGGCTTGTGCTAACATGTACCTCTATTTGTCCAATTATTACCATATACGCAGGAAGCCGTATAGAACAGAGCTTTGAAATATATTTCAGCGGATTTTAGTAGAGGCTGTCCCTATTATACATAATTAATGTGTAAGTTGATTGAGCTGTTCTGGCTCTAACCATAATTGCCATCAAAAACATATAAGAATTTTTTCATTTCTATTTAATACTGTTCTACTACTAAAAAAAAAATCATGTCATTTGTCCCTATTTCTCTTCAATGTTCAATTTAAAAAAAAAATGTTTATGAGTCATATTTTGCTAAGATTTAAATATATTTAAACGAAATTCTTCAAAGAAAGTAATCCAAGGAATTTAAACAAAGCAGAGTACTTGTTCCTTTAATTTCAATTCATTACCATAGCTTTACTTTTTCTCCTTTCCTCGTATTTCCTTCCCTTCCTCTTATTTTCTTTCTCTTCCTCTTTGTTCCATCTCTATAATATTCTTTCTGTTTTATCTTCGATTTTTCCTCTTTGTTCTCTTTTGTTTCATACTCTCAGCTCTGGAAACACGTTTTATTTTTGAAAAAATTATGCAGTTCTCTTTATATACTCAAGTTTTTTTGTAAGATATCCAATTTATATATTTTATAATTCAGGATATCCAAATCGCATAACCTCAAAAATGACCTTTGTCTATACACGCTTGACACGTCGGCTTTTGCAAAATAAACATTTTGATTCATGTAATTATCTTAAACTCCCAGTACTACAGTTACTTTTATTTTAGAAGACACATTAAACTCAGTGGAACCAGATGTGCGGAGGCTATGGCTGGACACGCATTCGCACGCTTCCTCTTCAGTCAGTTCGGAAACCAGCGATTCAGACTGCTACTTTTCCTGGCCTACTAGCTTCTGGACGCAGTTCAAAGTATTATCACAGAGAAATTTCCAAGAGGCGAGGCCAAGGATGTTGTCGAAACTCTATTGGGTTCAGACGATAGGTCTGGGCATCTTGGCGGGGCTCCTTTGGTTTCAACTGGAGAGGAACGAGGACGCCCTTCACGATATTCAGGGGTGGATGTTCTTCTCCACGACGTATTGGATGCTGTTCGCACACTTCGGGGCTCTTAGTTCTTGTAAGTGTCTTAATTCAATATACTTTTGCCTACAAAGATTTGCGAATTCAGTACGAAAAAGTTAATTCTACATGTAATATGATCGATGGAAATAGTTATTTTTATACTGCCGTGCGTAAAGTACTATATCTATGCACAATCTACTTCACGCGAAACCTATTCTGTAAAGTACACATTTAATGCGTAATTGTTATTTATAGGTGTAAGAAAAAAAATATACGAAGCTCTTGCTGTTGCTGGTGCATTGCCTGAAGCAAAGTACATATTTAGGGAACTAAATAATTGTTTGATTCAGTGTATGACATATATTTATCGGTGGAAGAAAAAATAATATATAACACTTGCGTAACTAAGTGCATAAGGTACATATTTAATGCGTAAATGGATACTCCATGATTTAGTGTCTGTTTAATATTTATTGATAGAAAACAATTTTGAATGTAACTCGTCGGGAACATTACACAAAGCTAAGTGCATAGTGTACATATTTGGTGCATCAGAGAATTATTTATTGTATGAGACCTATTTATCGGCAGAACAAAAAATGTATACAATTCGTGTGATGCATTTTACAAAATCAAGTGCGTAAAATACATATTTAGTGCATAAAGTGATTCTTTATAATTTAATGAGACATTAATTTATCAATAATTGCTGAATGTAACTCGTGTGAAGCATTACATAAAGCTAAGTGTGTTATTTAATCCTTTTTTGTGATTCAAGTTATGAGATCTGTTTATCGGTAGAACAAAAAATTTATACAATTCGTGTGATGCATTTTATAAAACTAAGTGCGTAAAGTACATATTTAGTGCATAAATGGATTCTTTATGATTTAATGGGACAACTTATCAATAATTATTGTTGGAAGTAACTTGTGTCAAGCATTACGCAAAGCAAAGCTAAGTGTTTTATGTACATATTTGGTGCCTTTTTGTGATTCGATTTATGAGATCTATTTATCGGTAGAACAAAAAGTATATACAAATCGTGCGGCGCATTACATAAAATTAAGTGTGTAAAATATATATTTGGTGCATAAACGGTATAAAACTCGTGTGATACATTACGCATAACTAAGTAATGTTTTTAGTGTGTAAATGGATTCTTCATGATTTAATGATGTATGACACTTATTTAACGATGGAAAAAATTGTTGAATCCTCGTGTAGTGCATAACACAAAACTAAGTGCGTAAAGTACTTAGTGCGTAAAGTACTTAGTGCGTAAAATAAACTGATGTAATATATGACATATATTTATCGGTAGAACAAAAGTTGTATACAATTCGTGTGGTGCATTCCGCAAAATCAAGTGCGTAAAGTACATATTTAGTGTATAAATGGATTCTTCTGTATTTAATGTGACATTTATTTATCGATAAAAAATAATGTTGAACATAAATTCTATAAACATTACACAAAGCTAAGTGTGTGATGTACAAGTTTGCTGTGTCCATCTATTTGATAGTAGAACAAAAATTATATAGAACTCGCGTGGTACATTACGCAAAACTAAGTGTATAAAGTACATATTTAAAGCGTAAATGGATTCTTCATGATTTAATGTGTGAATGTATAATTTTGTGTAATACATTACGCAAAATTAAAGACGTAAATTACATATTTAGTGAGTAAATGTATTGTTTATCATTTCATGTGTGGCATTTATTTATCGATAGAAAAATGTTGAATGTTACTCATGTGAAACATTACACACGTGCGTAATGTAGGTAGGTACATATCTGGTGAGTAAAAGAAACATCTTGATGATTAAATATAACATATATTTATTGGTATAAGAAACAATCTTATATGCAAACTCATGCGACACATTACGCTAAAGTTGGTACATAAAGTACGTATTTATTGCATAAATATATTTTCTATAATTTAATGTATGTGTAAATATTTATGCACCGGTTGGAAAACTTATTTTATAGTGAGCATTGTTGGTACTTTACTTACAGTAGCAGAAAAGGAACATTTTCATTTTATATCTTACATAATTTCGTATAGTGAATTATCTTTGGATTGAATGAAAACTTTGTAGCTACTACATTAAGAAATCTATTGCCTGGAGAGGCTACTGAAGATTAATATTTTTGGTTTTATTTCAGTTCCTCCAGAGCGAGAAGTAATAAACAAAGAAAGACAGTCGGGAGCTTACAGGCTGTCGGCTTACTACCTAGCGAAGATGATCGGGGAGTTACCGTTGACGATAACTCTTCCCGCAGTTTACCACCTCATATCGTACCCGATGTTAGGTAAGCTAATTCTTGGTTTCGCGTTTTGAGGCCATCTAAGGTCTGATTTCTTTCATAGGGTTTCACTCGCCTCTGGTGTTCATAACGCTGCTGGGCTTTCTGCTGCTGAACACGGTGGTGGCGCAGAGCGTCGGCTTTTTCATAGGGGCCTGCTGCATGGACATGCAGGTGAGCATCACGATCAGCGCCCTTTACACGCTGGCGACGCAACTGTTTGGCGGTTACCTGGCCACGAACATACCCGCGTGGCTCACGTGGATGCGGTACATGTCCATGGTCCACTATGCTTACCAGAACATGCAGATCATTGAGTTTGGCGAGGGCCTGCCCATCAAGTAAGTGTCAACAGTTATAAGTAGTTACTATTTTTTATTAGATATTTTACTTACTACAATTGGGGCAGTTGTTTCAAATAAAAATATAAAATATGCATACGTCTCATAAACTGAACACTAAAATGAATGTAATAAAATGAGGTGGTGATATATTCGGCAATTCTCGTTTTACCGAGTTAACGTTAAATGTTTGTTTTCTAATGGCGAGAAAATATCTTAGCAAATTTCGATGAAACTGTTAATAGCTGCCATGGTAAATTGTCGGAAGCTCAAAATAAACTATTTAACACTGCAGAAAGCCTTGTCCTCAGGGATGCAAAATTTGCGAGAATTATTTAATGACGACAAAAGTCTCAACTTTCAGCCAATTTTTCAATGAGGTGGCGTCATATTCGGCAATTCTCGTTTTACCATATTAACGTTGAATGTTTGTTTTTTGTCCGTCTATTGCCCTGTCGTCATGGAATATTTGCACGAATTATTTAATGGCGAGAAAATCTCTACCTTTAGCAAATTTCGTCTGCTATATCATTTTCAGTATGTCATTGACTGTCATGGTAAATTATCAGAAGCAAAAAAAATACCACTGAACACCGCATAAAACCTTGTCCTGTCCTCAGGGATGCAAAATTCGCGAGAATTTATTAATGGCGTGAAAAGTCTCAACTTTCAGCCAATTTTGCTAACTGCAATATTTTCTATAATTTTCATCATACTGCCGAGTGTAGTGTAACATACCCGGGTTCGTTCAACATTGTTGAAAAAGGAAGTATTTGGCCAATAATCGAGAAGATTTACCTACGTTGTGTTTATTTATATTATTTATTTACTTTCCTCGAATGTGCTACATATTTACGAAATTAGGGAGATTTGAGCAGTTTTAAATAAAACAAAACAAATTACTAAATACACCTCGTTTATTAGTTTTCTGTCAATGGTGTAATAGCCTACCTAACCACCTATCAGTGCCGTACTCAGCCTTGAATTCACGGGGGAAAAGAGCACGACAGAGAAAACCCTGATCACAATTCAAAGAATCGCTGTCGCTATTGCAATGGTAATAATAATGATAACAATAATGAAAATGTCTCTGAACGTCAGTACTTGAATACACGGTAATATAATCATAATTCTACATACAAAACTGAAGTGTTTTGGTTAGTTAGCCGACTTGCGTCAGAAGGTACTTAAGTTCCATACGGGAGGCTACCCAGCTGGTAGTTGAGGGGTGAACAAAAATCTCAAATCATATCTCATGCATCATATGTTTTATCGGATGTTTGTCCAGTCACGGGAGAAAATATTAGTAGAATTACCAAGGCTCTTACAAACATCTGACAAGCAAACCGCTAATTCAAGTAATAAAGTAGTAGTCGTAGATGATTAATAATAACTTACAATACCATTTACAACAGCATAACTTCGACTCAAACTAAAGTTATACATATAATTTCAACAATAAATCAACAAGTACTGTCTTATCTCAAAATTATAATAAAATATAATGAAACTGTAATAAAATATTGAACAGACAAGAAAATAATAAAAGGAACACAATGACATTCAATCTTTAAATACAATATACAAAAACAAGTTACTGACCTGTAAAATTAGAACAGATGCACCACTTATCACTGTCTTCCAGCCAACCTGCCGAAGTCTTCAAACCCAACTAACTACCCGTTGAATCTCGCTCCGCGTTCCCGCGTTTATTGTTGCTTCGTCCCTCTAGCTAATGCGTATATAATATTCTATACAGGGTGATATTCATTCAACAGTACAGATATGACAAAATAACATTTAACTAAGTGGATTCCCACACATGGTAGATTCTCAGAATTTAAATCAAAATCTGCGAAATTCGCAATAATTTTTCGAATTTAGCGCTCATGGGTACAAGGCTTTATAATGAAAATATCAATAATATTTGTATTCACTTACAATTTTGCGAAATTGGTTGAAAATTTATATTAAAAGTTGCGAAATTTGTGATAATTCTCACGAATTATTTAATGGCGGGAAAATTCACAACTTTTAGCCAATTTTGACAACTGCAATATTTTCTATCATTTTTATCATAAATCTGTCATAATAAATATTAGAAGCACAAGTTAAACTTAGTCATCCCACATAATGATGAAAATAGCAATAATATCCCTGGTTGGCCAAATTCTTTTCCTGCCATTAATAATTTAAATTAAAAGTCGCGAAATTTTCCCGAATATCCGCGAATTTCGCGTCCATGACGACAAAGCTTAACTCTCGGCCTATCTTTTGGCAATAAGTTCAAACTCGTAATTACATTCTCTTAGGCATCATACCATCTCCAAAATTTTAAAATGTATTGATGGATTATGTGATGCATAATCGCAAAAGCAGTATAGAGAATATTAAAAAATTAAATTAAATTACTCAGTTTTGTTTATTTTTTGAAATATAAAATTATTAACTACCGTAATAAATAATATATATCCCGCGAAAATTGAGAAAAGATAAAATCTCAACTGGTTTCGGAGTTATTTACAATAAATCATGAGAGTGCTCCTTTAAGTAGCTATAACTTCCTTAGGAAACATTTTTGGACTTACGTTTTATAAAGGAAAAGTAATCTTTTTTGGCACAGAAATATTGCCTCCTAATTTCCCTATACATATGAAGAGCAGATCGATATGTGGACTAAGGGCCAAAATTATAGTTGTGAGTTCCTTTTTGAAACAAGCACAATATCTTATGGCCTTCTAATATTTCTTTTAGAACATAAGTATTTCTAAAGCAGAAATAGAGCAGAATCTATAAATGGACTAAGTGCCAAAATTATAATTATAAGTGATATTTTACTTTTTGAAACAAGTGTAAAATATCTTATGCCCTTCTAATATTTATTTTACAACATAAGTCTTTCTAAAGTTTGACAAAGAATGAGATACTCTGCTCTGTGTACTTTTTTAAATGAATTGAAAAGAGCAGTAAAAATAGAACATGCTAGGTGCCTATCATAACTATATTAAAAAAGCCAAGTGCCATAAGATGCATTATAACATATCAGGATATATGCCATATTGTTTATATTTAAAAAATTGACACATGAACTGTTGTTTTAATTCTTATTTATTTTGAACAATTACCTATCTACATGAACACTAATAATAAACAAAAAAAAACAATGGTACATCAAAATTAACTGGGTACATAAATTAGAATATTTCTTTTTTGCCAGCTTTAATGTTTACTGGCTATTGTCTACTGGAAGTTCAACCTTCGACCTTTGCACATGTTCGTTTCTTGAAAACGTTCACACTCCAATTCGCCGAAAGTCTTTTTTATCTCGACTTTATCATTGCCACTGTATCTAATCTAATATTTACATTTTTGGTGTTTATCCATAACTGTCTCAGAACTGGTATGATATGCTTCTCCAACAATACGTAGTTTTTTTCTGTTTAAGCATAAAAGGTCCTGAAGAGCATTTTCGTTTTTTAGCCTCCAGTTATTTCATGTTAAAGTAGATCAACAACATTTGTGATACTATTAGGTTAGAAATCACACAAATGAAATGGTGGCACTTATTTTGCGAGGAAAAACATCTGGCACATGCATAATGCACCATCTATACCCAATCGACAAAAATCTAGAGAGTGACTGATGTTATAAACCTGCTCAGAATTTATAGCAGTCGACATAAAAAAACATGCAGCCCGTATGTTTTTCCTATAAAATCGTGTGCCGCATATCTTTGAAAGCATACCCGATTGCACAGCTTCTGCTGCAGAAAATGTGCCAAAACTGTGAAAAACTGTTGTTCATAAAAGTTATCGAATCTTGACCTACCGTATTATTAGGTCAATAATCTAGTTACCTTGTTTTTGTACTGTTATTTAACGACAAGGAGTAAAGCTAACTTTTTTTATCTAGATACATGATTGAATTTTCCTTAAATATTAATAATTAATAAAAACAAATTTAGATCATAAATAAATATTTTCGAATGTTGGTGATTACAGTTTAATAATTTTGATATTACGTTTTCACTATGTTTTACAATTGAATATGAATTTTTAGTATTAATCATAAGTACAAATAATTATTTAGTTTGTAGTTACGTATATGTATCCTAGAAATTTATTGTTTTTTAAGTAGTATGATACTAACCTGTTTAAAATGCCAGTTCGAGTAAAGCTGCACTCATCCATCCATAGCACTTTATTAATAAAATTAGGATCAGCCAATTGCAAAATTCGGGACGACTGGGAAAATCAGCAGGTTCTAAAGCCTGAACTTTCTGAAAATGATACGGGTCCAGTCAGTTTTCACGTAATAATCTGCAGACCTCGCTTGGGGATATCTCCAATCGCGTTGAAATGATTCTTATATAAATAGTAGGCTGCTGCTCAACTAAATTTTCGCATATTTGAAATTTGTAAAATTAGGCATTGTGAATTTACAACCAATACACGAGACCGAAATAAATAAGCTACTACTTGTAGTCTGTCCATTCCCTTTCCAAATGTGTGGTGTGATCTTCAAATTTGGGGGGAAAGAAATGCCGGAAATGCAGAAGTGCGAATAAATGGTGGTAAGTTTAAAAAACACGCTGAAGTGTTAAACGATATTATGTATGTAAACATCATGTGGCAACGATGTTTATTCCGGCATTCGATTGTCGTATGGCTGCGTCATCAGAAAGTTTGTAGCGTACCAGGAGCGTCGTGTTAGCGAATTGTATAGGGTGATTTGTTTATTTTTTTAAAGGTCGAGTACATTTTTTTTTCGATTTTCTGCCTTTATTAGGCCTTCCGAATACGTTTTTAAAATTAATGACATTATGACTATCCCACCCTGTATAGAAGGATGCTTTTGTGAATTATGCTTGACATATGAATTATGGTATGTGAAATTGAAAAGAGTATACTGATGAAAAAAGACAAAATAGTGATATGGCGAAGAAACTATTTAAACTGAATACTAAAATGTCGGAATCTGGATCGAAGAATATATTAACTTTCGACGAAACATGGATACATGAAGGTCATACGCAAGGCGGTACGATATGATATAATAAGTATAATGTGTAACCGTTACAGTGGCAGTGCAAGTAACTAATGGTAAATAGTTTGTATATATTGAAATGTGTTCTAAAGCCTTTTGTCCCTTTGAATGCGAAATTTGCGCGATTTAATGGTGGAAAAATTTCTACTTGTAACCAATTTTGTCAACTATAACATTTTCTATAATTTTCATCATAAAACTGCCATGGTAGACCTCTGAAGCTCAAAACAAATTTATGCAAAATTTGTCAAATGTTGAGATTTTCCCGTCATAAATAATTAAAAGAGATATTGAAAAATCCGTGCAAAAAATCCGTGACTTTCGTGTCCATGAGGACAAGGCTTAAGTGTAATATCAGCTGAGTGCGCATCAGGTATGTGTAAGTAGGTGATGGTGGGCCATCGCAGTCCAAAAAAAATGGTATTCTAATTTGTGGATGACACAAGAGGGACATTTAAAGTAAACTGTTAATATGTTAGGTTCGCTCGACGTCAACTTACTTTTGATAAATTTGTGTGCTTTGAATCCTTGTTCAGTGGCACGTTTAGGTAGTCATGCAACGCCTCGAAATTGACAGAAATTGTTATATCACTGTACTAAAAAGAATGGATGTTATGTAATGTAATTATTTTTGTCATTTTTATATTTTTTTATATTTGATTGCCTTCAAAATTAGTACGCCTATGAAATGCTCCTCGCACGCTTTGCCCGTCGCGCTTGTCTACAAGCATCGTCTGCTAAATTGCGTCGCCTTTGTAATACTTGTCTGTCGAATTACCTGAATTTCAATCTAGAATTCTGCAATGTGCTGTAGTGTGCGACATTTATGTTAGTATTTGGAAACATATACATCAGGCCATAAATGTCAGAATTTGACATTTGATACTGAGACTAACAACTTGTCTTTTAATAGAACTTACTTATTTAATTTGGTTTGCAAACATAAACGTATTTTTCATTTGCTATTTTAAAACATTAAAATACGCGGCACTGATACCATTCCAATACTTCACACAAGGTTTTTGCATCTACATATTTTACATTTTTCGTAGAACTGGGTACGTACGTATTAATAATGGACTGCTGCTCCTTCATCTTACCATAAGAACACAATACTTATTATTTTAGATTGTATCAATTTATAAATTTAAAAGCTCACATAAACATAAACGTAACGGATAAGAGACATTTGTCATAATTTCTGTGAAACAATTGACGAGTATGACCGACTACGTAATTTATGCTGTAGAGTGCTGCCATGCCATGCGCGGTAAATCAATGCAGACGGGCAAAGGAACAGGATAGAAAAACCCGGCTCTTGTGATTTAGCCGACGATGCTACAAGCTAGCGATGAGTCACTCTCTAGATTTTTGGCAGTTGGCAACTAAATTCAACACTTAGTCTGTTTGGGAGAAAATCCACAATGACATTAGAGTACATTTCTGTCAAAATAATAAACAACATGTTTTTTATTTATTTATTTAAATATTGCAATCTACAGACATAATCCAATAATCGATTATAATCATTACATTACAAATGTTGTTGACACTTAGCCCACGTATCGATTCTGCTCTTCATATATTTTTGTAAAATCTATTCAGAAATCCATTGTTCAGGTGTGATTTCCTAGCGACTTCCAGCAGCGTTCGAGGCCCGCCGCGAAATCTGGCAGCAACGGCTGGCACTTACGTTCGCATGATTTGCTAGAAGCGTTGAGTGAATAAAGGGTCTGCGTTTTAGCAGTCGTTTTCAAAATTTTAAAGTGAAATGTACTTGTAAAAATGAATCCAAAAATATTTACAGCATTGATTTTGGTAGAAGGTGACCTTGCTGTTCATATAAGACGAAACTCACGAACTATTTAAATCTAGGAAACGATAAAAATATTACAAAACACATACCAATTCAAACCATCTAGTTTTTATTTTTATTTCGGTGGCATTACTCTAGATATTAATTAAAAAAATATATGCACAAATAAGGTTACTTTTACATTAAATAGTACTGTGGTTTGCGTCCGCGTTTCGACATGTTTTTGAGCAGTCGAGCCGTAGCCGTCGGCCGCTGCATAGTTGAGACGTGCCGCGTCTAGGAAATCATTGCCATTGAAATCCATTATTCAAGTGGTCGACGGCTGGACGCTGTGGCTAAGAAATCACACCTTTAGTGTTCCTACAATTTAATTTTTTTTTGTTTCAGATGTGCAGAGCAATCCAAATTCAAAATCTGCACCAGATCGTCCCACATACCAGTATCCTCCATATTGGAAGCCCAGGGCACATACCTGCCCCTCTGGGCGAACACCATCGTCCTGTTGGCCTTCTTACTTGTATTTCGTATACTGGGTTACATAGTCTTACGTTACTTCAAAGCTCCCAAGTGACCCTAAATATGTACCACCTATTTACAAAATGTGATAAATACAATAGATATTAGTCATGTTGACGTGAATCAAAAAGGAATCGCGCATTCTTCAACGTACGTCCGACGGAAATCGTCTATTTAAGTCCGACTCCACCAAATATCCCGCCGATTATTTTGTATGTTTTAAATTCGAGTATGCTGTGATTTTGTAAATAAACTTGTTTAGGTTGCCCTTGGGCCATCTTCGACGTTTGTAGATATCAGTGGGACGTTACCTTAGCTACCTCCGGACGAACGTTAACGCAGTGAATTTTGTTGTTTCTCACCGGGGAGATATTTGTAATGGTCGATTCGACTAGGCGATTTTCGTATCGCAGGATATCTCGAATTGTCTTCCGATATTTTCAGGAGGAATTTGTATAAGCTTTTCTTCGAGAGTGGGAGGACACAAAAGCCTTATGCAATGCGTTTCACCAAGAGAGATCGCGTTCGATACATGGAAAAGTATATACAGGGAGCTTCTTAAAATTTGGTAACTTAGAAACGTCAGTAGGGTCTACTTTTTAAAAATAAACAAAGAGAGACGTTAATATGATACGAATAAACGATTAAAAAATTATTAAATGCATATGACCGTCCATATGAAATCCCCGACCTTCAAAATTTATGCAAATATTTGGATTTTAAAAAGTAATTTCCAAATATCGAATATAAAATTTTGACTTTGATATATTGTATATTTTTAACCATCAGTTTTGGCTACATTGCATCATTTTGTTGTCAAGATTTTAGTCTTGTTCTATGTCTGTGTAATTTTGGGACGCCTGTATGTAATGGATGCTATAAATCGTTTTTTAAAAGGGTGCAATTTAATATTGAAAACTCCAACGCATCAAATGCTAAACCACTTACATTTCATTACATAAATAGTGAGATAAAAAACCAATACTCACTAGATATATTATTAAGAGAGGGTCGTATTTAAATACTGACCATATGTAATACAAAATACCCTCGTGTCGATAAAAAATAGTGCAAGACATATTCAGTTATAAACAATCCGGCACGCCCCTAATCTGATGGTCATAAAAGGTATATCAAGATTGAATCTTGACCTACCGTATTGGTAATTCACTAAATTAATTTTTACTGCGTGTACTCAACAAGGAGTAAACTAAGTTCAAAACAGTTTCTATCACATTCAAGTCATTTTGCCGATGTTCTGCGAGTTCTCGTTGCGGTATCACATGCTTAATTTTGATGATTGTCGACATTCTGTACTTCTGTTTCTGTTTATATTTCGGGAATCTTAAGAGATGATATACACAAATATATCATTGGGTCCAAAAGTCGATTCACCTTGTGAACTTATTAAATGACAAATTGGCTCCTAATTTTTGACAGCCTTATGTTTGTCAAACATTATGCGATCGTTTTAAGATGTAGTAAATCTTGGATTATTGTTGCAAGAATTGAAATGAAAAGTCTTCCACTGTTCAAGATATAACACCTTTAATGTGGTGCTGCAACCCTCACTTTGCAAGTTGAAATTGACTTCTGGTATATCCGGAAATGGCGAAAACGTTAAAATATCTTTAAACTGACGTTGGTAAATAACCAAATTTTCAGAATCATCTGATATATACCGTTCCATACCTCGATCGCGGCCGTTCGTGGTGGGGTACACTGTATAATGAAACGTTTTGTCTATCGTTCCTGAAAATATCGACAGATGATTTAGGATCACTCTGTATAATGGACAGTTGTGACTGCATTAAAAAAATGAACAGGCTGTGCTTTAAATGTAACTATTCGTGTTACTTTCGTAATTTTAAGTTCTAGTTCGTAATTATCCATTCCAATCTGTTTCTATGGTGAAGAATTTTGCCCGTAGCCGGCCCTCACGGATTCTTCATAATTTAAACAGGTTTTGGCTTACTGTGTACAGGGTGCACTAAATGTATCGATTAGGAGAAATGTTTTTATTTTAAAAGAATCAAAAGTCTGAAACTGCTGAAACTGAAAGGTAAGAAACGTTTTCGCAAGGCCACATTACACGCAGGAACCGCACAGAGAAACCTTTTTTACCGTTTGGTTCGGACGACGCGAAATTATCACCCTGTATATGTATCTTGAGAGTGTAAGGGAGGAAGCGTTATATGCACAGTGTGCCTTCGTTTTTAGTATTCGATGTGCCAAGTATCGCAACCAGCTAGGCTACTGCCAGATTTTAAAAAAATTTGAAACCGATATGTATTATTAAGAAGTGTGCATTGAGGGGACGGGGTTGACGCCCAGAAAAGTGTAGTGTGGTGCTAAATATTTTTTTTAGTCAGTGCTACCAGGAAATTTATGAAATTACGTAGTTGTAGGCACTCTTCGAGGAGTGAAGAATATGTTGAAAGTTAAAGTACGGAGTGGGTCAGTTTTGTTGCTTCCTCATTTCTCAAAATAGACAAAAAGTAATTACGGTGTTACGGACTCGATTGTCGCCGGCGAAAACCGCATGTCAATATCTTGATTCGTTTAAGAGATAAACGAGATTTATAGTTTCGGTCTTTTCCTGAGATGCCAAATAACCGTTTTATTTGTGGAAATTTTTAATTTTGATGGACTTTGTAATCAGTGTCTTGCTAGTTGTCCAGTGACGTTCGGATGTTAATGTTTACAAATAAAAATGGCGAGCGAAATTAAAAACGACATTTATCTCGGAAAGTGGATCAAGATATCGAGTGGTTTTTACTGTTCAGTTATTCTTGAAATTCAAGTCTTTCCGCGTGAAAAATCACAAATCCTCCAATAGTATCGAAATTAGTACAACCTAAACTGTTTTATCCAAATTGTTGTTAGTTTCGAATTATAGGTTTGAATATTTTTAAAAAGAATTTTATTTAAAAAAAATTAAATTGAAATCAATGTTTAAATGTACAGGATAGGTCAATTTGGACAACTTTTGGCAGATTTCTCGTATTTCTAAGGAAGGCAGACAAAATGTAGTTCCGATGTCTCTTATTAAATTTTCAGGACATATTGAATAATAAAAAACCGTATATCGATAAATTGATGCGCTTAAGACTGGGCGTTTGTTTAATTTACGGTCAATGTATGTTTAACTATTTAATTTTTAGTAGATCTGCATAAATAGAACAGCCTGTATCTCGCAAACCAACCAAGATATAGTAAATACTATTAATTTTTTTTTTTAAATCGAGTCGGTGACTTTTTTTATCTTTTTTGTCTATTTCCTTCGAAAATACGACAAATTTTCCAAAAATGCCGAAATTAGTACACTTTGATGGTAAATATTAATTCCATCAAATTTAATATTTATTCATAAAGTATTTAAGTAATCGCGACTCTTGTTTAATTATCATTTATCAAAATAATTAATAGAGGGACTAATTTCGACCACTTTTTGATAGGTTTTTCGTACTTTTTGAGGTAATAGAAAAATAATTCCGATATTTTGGACTAAATTTTTGAGAAAAGTTGAACGACGCAAACCTCATATCAATATCTTGAGTCGCTTAAGAAATACTAAGTGTTTTTTACTTTCAGTCATTTATATTATGTCAAAAAATAACGTTTTTGTTGTGAAAACTTTTGAATTTTATAATGAGGGTTTGCATTCACTTATTTGTGCAGAATCCAGTAGAGTACGAGAAATTTTTCTACAGTGTAGTAGGACAAAAAAGTGGTTACAACGCACTTCTTTTTTAAACAAAACTAGATAAAGATATGCTGTTTTCACCGTTTGATTTATCTCGAAAATCAAATCCGTAGCATTCTGCCTTATATCTGCCTACTTGAAATTCTTCGAATGGGTCGAAATTGATCACATATTTCTTAAAAATAATAATAGTAATACACATATTAATATACCACATGTAGCTAAGTTATATTACAATATACTGAGAGTGTTGACCCGTCCATTGACCAATCACCATCAAAATTAATTATTAAAACTTCTGAAATATATACAGGGTGTTTCTAGATCGGAGCATTAATAATACAGAAAATGTTTTGTGATCATTTGCGTTAGTCTTCTTTCTTGGACATTTCTTTTTTGATTTGAAGAAATATTTTTTTCTTAATATAGAATTAATTGCAACTAAAATATTTTCCACACTTTATTAGTGATCCAACCTGGAAAAGGCCTATGTATATGTGTGTAAAGCAAATATACACAGATGAGTTGTATAAAAATAAAATTATGAAGAAGACTGTCGAGCTGGTATACGTAGCGTTTCATAAATTTCCAAATACTCAATAAAATATTATGTCTAAATGTATATTTTTTATCGTATTATTTAAGTTACACATCACATGCATTTCTTATGTTTAAGGATGTTTATTTTTGTTTATATTTAAGGCGATAAAAATAAATTACCTGAAATGTATGATTACCAATCAAGTGTTCACTCACTTAGTCAAAGTTATGCCCTCGAATCTTGTTATGGAACACGTTTTTTATTTGTACAGATATAATATATTTATTAGTGTTCATAATCCTGACCAGAGGGTTGTATAAAACCATATAAATAATCTTTGCGAATATTTGCCTCTTCTTGTTTAGTGCATTGTACATATAAATTTTAATTTTGGACCAAATGTTTATTATTTTTTAATAGATACTATCAGCTTATTTGTTGTGACAATAATGTCTATGAAAAGTTTAATATCTTGTTACAACAGGACCTTCTATCTATCATCTAAATTTTAGGGAAATGCGTTCGTCATAAATCTATGTAAATTAAATCTCGAGAAATTGTAACCGTATCGCGTTAAAGTATTGTTGGCAGAAAATTTTATTGATACATGATAATATTAGTGTAAATTAATTGTTTCAAATGACCAAAATTATACTGCCATTGGATTCTAAGATGAAATATTAATTGCCAAGCCGTTGTTAAAATTAATACAAAATTGCAATGATTGAGAGACTTTAAAATATCAAATGTTATCATATCATATCATATGACGTTTATATTATAATCTCACATCTATACTTCCATGTATATGTATAATTTGTACAAAGACTCCTGTATGTATATGTTATAGCTAGTCCTAGCTTCTCATTTTACTAGGAATTATTTATATAATTCAATAAAAAATATTAATATAAACCGAGTGTTATTTTAATCACAACTTTTTATAGTAAGTTCCCGCCTCCCTCCATTTTTAGGCCTAGAACAAATCTGAGAAAGGTATTTGTACAAAATAAGTAGACACAAATACTTACAATCCGATAATTAGAGGATTTAAATAACTCTCATTTGACAATTTTCATTGACATCGATTCATTGATTGCTACAATCTTGAGGGCCTCTGAAAAAATTCACGTGTGCTATAGCGACTGGCCAATCCATAACTAAAGTCAGTTCCCCTGTAGCTCTTACGGTCCTCGAGAAATTAAGCTCATTTTAGTAACGAAAGCACCTACACAAAAACCGACCGTCTCTGCGTGAATAGCGGACCCTAGTACGTGCGCTGCCACATTTAGAAGAGATTTAAATTTTTTGACAATTTTCATGGACTGTATCGATTTTTATGGTAACCTTGAGGGCCTCAGAAAAATCTGAAAAAATTCCCGCGTGCTATAGCAACTCTGGCCAATCCATAACTAAAGTCAGTTCCCCTCTAACCCTTACGGTTCTCGAGAAATTAAGCTAATTTCAGTAACGAAAGCACCTACACAAAAACCGACCGTCTCTGCGTGAATGGCGGACTCTAATACGTGCGCTGCCACATTTAGAAGAGATTTTAATTTTTTGACAATTTTCATGGACTATAGTCCATCGATTTTTATGGTAACCTTGAGGGCCTCAGAAAAATCTGAAATAATTCACTTGTGCTATAGCAACTCTGGTCAATCCATAACTAAAGTCAGTTCCCCTCTAGCCCTTACGGTTCTCGAGAAATTAAGCTCATTTCAGTAACGAAAGCACCTACACAAAAACCAACCATCTCTGCGTGAATAGCGGACCCCAGTACGTGCGCTGCTACATTTAGATTTGTTTTCATTTTTTGACAATTTTCATGGACTATAGTCCATCGATATTTATGGTAAGCTTGAGGGCCTCTGAAAAATCTGAAAAAATTACACGTGCTATAGGAACTCTGGCCAATCCATAACTAAAGTCAGTTCCCTCTAACCCTTACGGTTCTCGAGAAATTAAGCTCATTTCAATAACGAAAGCACCTACACAAAAACCGACCGTCTCTGCGTGAATAGCGGACTCTAATACGTGAGCTGCTACATTTAGAAGATTTTAATTTAATTTTCATGGATATTTATGGTAAGCTTGAGGGCCTCTGAAAAATCTGAAAAAAAATTACACGTGCTATAGGAACTCTGGCCAATCCATAACTAAAGTCAGTTCCCCTCTAGCCCTTACGGTTCTCGAGAAATTAAGCTCATTTTAGTAACGAAAGCACCTACACAAAAACCAACCATCTCTGCGTGAATAGCGGACCCCAGTACGTGCGATGCCACATTTAGAAGAGATTTTAATTTTTTGACAATTTTCATGGACTATAGTCCATCGATTTTTATGGTAAGCTTGAGGGCCTCAGAAAAATCTGAAAAAATTACACGTGCTATAGGAACTCTGGCCAATCCATAACTAAAGTCAGTTCCCCTCTAGCCCTTACGGTTCTCGAGAAATTAAGCTCATTTCAATAACCAAAGCACCTACATAAAAACCGACCGTCTCTGCGTGA
This sequence comes from Monochamus saltuarius, assembly GCA_025584915.1. Lineage (NCBI taxonomy): Eukaryota > Metazoa > Arthropoda > Insecta > Coleoptera > Cerambycidae > Monochamus > Monochamus saltuarius. Next base: position 12,875,919 of record CM046727.1, on the reverse strand, counting down.
ATAGCGGACTCTAATACGTGCGCTGCTACATTTAGAAGATTTTAATTTTTGACAATTTTCATGGATATTTATGGTAAGCTTGAGGGCCTCTGAAAATCTGAAAAAAATTACACGTGCTATAGGAACTCTGGCCAATCCATAACTAAAGTCAGTTCCTCTCTAGCCCTTACGGTTCTCGAGAAATTAAGCTCATTTTAGTAACGAAAGCACCTACACAAAAACCAACCATCTCTGCGTGAATAGCGGACCCCAGTACGTGCGCTGCTACATTTAGAAGAGATTTTAATTTTTTGACAATTTTCATGGACTATAGTCCATTGATTTTTATGGTAAGCTTGAGGGCCTCTGAAAAATCTGAAAAAAATTACACGTGCTATAGGAACCCTGGCCAATCCATAACTAAAGTCAGTTCCCCTCTAGCCCTTACGGTTCTCGAGAAATTAAGCTCATTTCAGTAACGAAAGCACCTACACAAAAACCGACCATCTCTGCGTGAATAGCGGACTCTAATACGTGCGCTGCTACATTTAGAAGAGATTTTAATTTTTTGACAATTTTCATGGACTATAGTCCATCGATTTTTATAGTAACCTTGAGGGCTTCTGAAAAATCTGAAAAAATTCACGTGTGCTATAGCGACTCTGGTCAATCCATAACTAAAGTCTGTTCCCCTCTAGCCCTTACGGTTCTCGAGAAATTAAGCTCATTTCAGTAACGAAAGCACCTACACAAAAACCGACCATCTCTGCGTGAATAGCGGACTCTAATACGTGCGCTGCTACATTTAGAAGAGATTTTAATTTTTTGACAATTTTCATGGACTATAGTCCATTGATTTTTATGGTAAGCTTGAGGGCCTCTGAAAAATCTGAAAAAATTACACGTGCTATAGGAACTCTGGCCAATCCATAACTAAAGTCAGTTCCCCTCTAGCCCTTACGGTTCTCGAGAAATTAAGCTCATTTCAGTAACGAAAGCACCTACACAAAAACCGACCATCTCTGCGTGAATAGCGGACTCTAATACGTGCGCTGCTACATTTAGAAGAGATTTTAATTTTTTGACAATTTTCATGGACTATAGTCCATTGATTTTTATGGTAAGCTTGAGGGCCTCTGAAAAATCTGAAAAAAATTACACGTGCTATAGGAACTCTGGCCAATCCATAACTAAAGTCAGTTCCCCTCTAGCCCTTACGGTTCTCGAGAAATTAAGCTCATTTCAGTAACGAAAGCACCTACACAAAAACCGACCATCTCTGCGTGAATAGCGGACTCTAATACGTGCGCTGCTACATTTAGAAGAGATTTTAATTTTTTGACAATTTTCATGGACTATAGTCCATCGATTTTTATAGTAACCTTGAGGGCTTCTGAAAAATCTGAAAAAATTCACGTGTGCTATAGCGACTCTGGTCAATCCATAACTAAAGTCAGTTCCCCTCTGGCCCTTACGGTTCTCGAGAAATTAAGCTCATTTCAGTAACGAAAGCACCTACACAAAAACCGACCATCTCTGCGTGAATAGCGGACTCTAATACGTGCGCTGCTACATTTATAAGAGATTTTAATTTTTTGACAATTTTCATGGACTATGGTCCATTGATTTTTATGGTAAGCTTGAAGGCCTCTAAAAAATCTGAAAAAAATTACACGTGCTATAGGAACCATGGCCAATCCATAACTAAAGTCAGTTCCCCTCTAGCCCTTACGGTTCTCGAGAAATTAAGCTCATTTCAGTAACGAAAGCACCTACACAAAAACCGACCATTTCAGCGTGAATAGACGACTCTAAAACCTGCACTGCTACATTTAGAAAAGATTTTAATTTTTTGACAATTTTCATGGACTATAGTCCATCGATTTTTATGGTAACCTTGAGGGCCTCAGAAAAATCTGAAATAATTCACTTGTGCTATAGCAACTCTGGTCAATCCATAACTAAAGTCAGTTCCCCTCTAGCCCTTGCGGTTCTCGAGAAATTAAGCTAATTTCAGTAACGAAAGCACCTACACAAAAACCGACCATCTCTGCGTGAATAGCGGACTGTAATACATGCGCTGCTACATTTAGAAGAGATTTTAATTTTTTGACAATTTTCATGGACTATAGTCCATCGATTTTTATGGTAACCTTGAGGGCCTCAGAAAAATCTGAAATAATTCACTTGTGCTATAGCAACTCTGGTCAATCCATAAATAAAGTCAGTTCCCCTCTAGCCCTTATGGTTCTCGAGAAATTAAGCTCATTTCAGTAACGAAAGCACCTACACAAAAACCGACCATCTCTGCGTGAATAGCGGACTCTAATACGTGCGCTGCTACATTTAGAAGAGATTTTAATTTTTTGACAATTTTCATGGACTATAGTCCATCGATATTTATGGTAAGCTTGAGGCCTCTGAAAAATCTGAAAAATTACACGTGCTATAGGAACCATGGCCAATCCATAACTAAAGTCAGTTCCCCTCTAGCCCTTACGGTTCTCAAGAAATTAAGCTAATTTCAGTAACGAAAGCACCTACACAAAACCGACCATTTCAGCGTGAATAGAGGACTCTAAAACCTGCACTGCTACATTTAGAAAAGATTTTAATTTTTTGACAATTTTCATGGACTATAGTCCATCGATTTTTATGGTAACCTTGAGGGCCTCAGAAAAATCTGAAATAATTCACTTGTGCTATAGCAACTCTGGTCAATCCATAAATAAAGTTGGTTCCCCTCTAGCCCTTATGGTTCTCGAGAAATTAAGCTCATTTCAGTAACGAAAGCACCTACACAAAAACCGACCATCTCTGCGTGAATAGCGGACTCTAATAAGTGCGCTGCTACATTTAGAAGAGATTTTAATTTTTGACAATTTTCATGGACTATTTATAGTCCATCGATTTTATAGTAACCTTGAGGGCTTCTGAAAAATCTGAAATAATTCACGTGCTATAGCAACTCTGGTCAATCCATAACTAAAGTCAGTTCCCCTCTAGCCCTTGCGGTTCTCGAGAAATTAAGCTAATTTCAGTAACGAAAGCACCTACACAAAAACCGACCATTTCTGTGTGAATAGCGGACTCTAATACGTGCGCTGCTACATTTAGAAGAGATTTTAATTTTTTGACAATTTTCATGGACTATAGTCCATCGATTTTTATAGTAACCTTGAGGGCCTCTGAAAAATCTGAAAAAATTCACGTGTGCTATAGCAACTCTGGTCAATCCATAACTAAAGTCAGTTCCCCTCTAGCCCTTACGGTTCTCGAGAAATTAAGCTCATTTCAGTAACGAAAGCACCTACACAAAAACCGACCATTTCAGCGTGAATAGAGGACTCTAAAACCTGCACTGCTACATTTAGAAAAGATTTTAATTTTTTGACAATTTTCATGGACTATAGTCCATCGATTTTTATGGTAACCTTGAGGGCCTCAGAAAAATCTGAAATAATTCACTTGTGCTATAGCAACTCTGGTCAATCCATAAATAAAGTCAGTTCCCCTCTAGCCCTTATGGTTCTCGAGAAATTAAGCTCATTTCAGTAACGAAAGCACCTACACAAAAACCGACCATTTCAGCGTGAATAGAGGACTCTAAAACCTGCACTGCTACATTTAGAAAAGATTTTAATTTTTTGACAATTTTCATGGACTATAGTCCATCGATTTTTATGGTAACCTTGAGGGCCTCAGAAAAATCTGAAATAATTCACTTGTGCTATAGCAACTCTGGTCAATCCATAAATAAAGTCAGTTCCCCTCTAGCCCTTATGGTTCTCCGAGAAATTTAGCTAATTTCAGTAACGAAAGCACCTACACAAAAACCGACCATCTCTGCGTGAATAGCGGACTCTAATAAGTGCGCTGCTACATTTAGAAGAGATTTTAATTTTTTGACAATTTTCATGGACTATAGTCCATCGATTTTTATCGTAACCTTGAGGGCCTCTGAAAAATCTGAAAAAATTCATGCGTACAATAGCAACTCTGGTCAATCCATAACTAAAGTCAGTTCCCCTCTAGCCCTTACGGTTCTCGAGAAATTAAGCTCATTTCAGTAACAAAAGCACCTACACAAAAACCGACCATCTCTGCGTGAATAGCGGACTCTAATACGTGCGCTGCTACATTTAGAAGAGATTTTAATTTTTTGACAATTTTCATGGACTATAGTCCATCGATATTTATAGTAACCTTGAGGGCTTCTGAAAAATCTGAAAAAATTCACGTGTGCTATAGCGACTCTGGTCAATCCATAACTAAAGTCAGTTCCCCTCTAGCCCTTACGGTTCTCGAGAAATTAAGCTCATTTCAGTAACGAAAGCACCTACACAAAAACCGACCATTTCAGCGTGAATAGAGGGACTCTAAAACCTGCACTGCTACATTTAGAAAAGATTTTAATTTTTTGACAATTTTCATGGACTATAGTCCATCGATTTTTATGGTAACCTTGAGGGCCTCAGAAAAATCTGAAATAATTCACTTGTGCTATAGCAACTCTGGTCAATCCATAAATAAAGTCAGTTCCCCTCTAGCCCTTATGGTTCTCGAGAAATTAAGCTCATTTCAGTAACGAAAGCACCTACACAAAAACCGACCGTCTCTGCGTGAATGGCGGACTCTAATACGTGCGCTGCCACATTTAGAAGAGATTTTAATTTTTTGACAATTTTCATGGACTATAGTCCATCGATTTTTATAGTAACCTTGAGGGCCTCTGAAAAATCTGAAAAAATTCACGTGTGCTATAGCAACTCTGGTCAATCCATAACTAAAGTCAGTTCCCCTCTAGCCCTTACGGTTCTCGAGAAATTAAGCTCATTTCAGTAACGAAAGCACCTACACAAAAACCGACCATTTCAGCGTGAATAGAGGACTCTAAAACCTGCACTGCTACATTTAGAAAAGATTTTAATTTTTTGACAATTTTCATGGACTATAGTCCATCGATTTTTATGGTAACCTTGAGGGCCTCAGAAAAATCTGAAATAATTCACTTGTGCTATAGCAACTCTGGTCAATCCATAAATAAAGTCAGTTCACCTCTAGCCCTTATGGTTCTCGAGAAATTAAGCTCATTTCAGTAACGAAAGCACCTACACAAAAACCTACCGCCTCTGCGTGAATGGCGGACTCTAATACGTGCGCTGCCACATTTAGAAGAGATTTTAATTTTTTGACAATTTTCATGGACTATAGTCCATTGATTTTTATGGTAAGCTTGAGGGCCTCTGAAAAATCTGAAAAAAATTACACGTACTATAGGAACCCTGGCCAATCCATAACTAAAGTCAGTTCCCCTCTAGCCCTTACGGTTCTCGAGAAATTAAGCTCATTTCAGTAACGAAAGCACCTACACAAAAACCGACCATCTCTGCGTGAATAGCGGACTCTAATACGTGCGCTGCTACATTTAGAAGAGATTTAATTTTTTGACAATTTTCATGGACTATAGTCCATCGATATTTATGGTAAGCTTGAGGGCCTCTGAAAAATCTGAAAAAAATTACACGTGCTATAGGAACTCTGGCCAATCCATAACTAAAGTCAGTTCCCCTCTAGCCCTTACGGTTCTCGAGAATATAAGCTCATTTCAGTAACGAAAGCACCTACACAAAAACCGACTATTTCAGCGTAAATAGAGGACTCTAAAACCTGCACTGCTACATTTAGAAAAGATTTTAATTTTTTGACAATTTTCATGGACCATCGATTTTTATGGTAACATTGAGGGCCTCAGAAAAATCTGAAATAATTCACTTGTGCTATAGCAACTCTGGTCAATCCATAAATAAAGTTAGTTCCCCTCTAGCCCTTATGGTTCTCGAGAAATTAAGCTCATTTCAGTAACGAAAGCACCTACACAAAACCGACCATTTCAGCGTGAATAGAGGACTCTAAAACCTGCACTGCTACATTTAGAAAAGATTTTAATTTTTGACAATTTTCATGGACTATAGTCCATCGATTTTATGGTAACCTTGAGGGCCTCAGAAAAATCTGAAATAATTCACTTGTGCTATAGCAACTCTGGTCAATCCATAAATAAAGTCAGTTCCCCTCTAGCCCTTATGGTTCTCGAGAAATTAAGCTCATTTCAGTAACGAAAGCACCTACACAAAAACCGACCGTCTCTGCGTGAATGGCGGACTCTAATACGTGCGCTGCCACATTTAGAAGAGATTTTAATTTTTTGACAATTTTCATGGACTATAGTCCATTGATTTTTATGGTAAGCTTGAAGGCCTCTGAAAAATCTGAAAAAAATTACACGTACTATAGGAACCCTGGCCAATCCATAACTAAAGTCAGTTCCCCTCTAGCCCTTACGGTTCTCGAGAAATTAAGCTCATTTCAGTAACGAAAGCACCTACACAACCACCGACCATTTCTGCGTGAATAGCGGACTCTAATACGTGCGCTGCTACATTTAGAAGAGATTTAATTTTTTGACAATTTTCATGGACTATAGTCCATCGATATTTATGGTAAGCTTGAGGGCCTCTGAAAAATCTGAAAAAAATTACACGTGCTATAGGAACTCTGGCCAATCCATAACTAAAGTCAGTTCCCCTCTAGCCCTTACGGTTCTCGAGAAATTAAGCTCATTTCAGTAACGAAAGCACCTACACAAAACCGACCATTTCAGCGTAAATAGAGGACTCTAAAACCTGCACTGCTACATTTAGAAAAGATTTTAATTTTTGACAATTTTCATGGACCATCGATTTTATGGTAACATTGAGGGCCTCAGAAAAATCTGAAATAATTCACTTGTGCTATAGCAACTCTGGTCAATCCATAAATAAAGTTAGTTCCCTCTAGCCCTTATGGTTCTCGAGAAATTAAGCTCATTTCAGTAACGAAAGCACCTACACAAAAACCGACCATTTCAGCGTGAATAGAGGACTCTAAAACCTGCACTGCTACATTTAGAAAAGATTTTAATTTTTTGACAATTTTCTTGGACTATAGTCCATCGATTTTTATGGTAACCTTGAGGGCCTCAGAAAAATCTGAAATAATTCACTTGTGCTATAGCAACTCTGGTCAATCCATAAATTAAGTCAGTTCCCCTCTAGCCCTTATGGTTCTCGAGAAATTAAGCTCATTTCAGTAACGAAAGCACCTACACAAAAACCGACCGTCTCTGCGTGAATGGCGGACTCTAATCCGTGCGCTGCCACATTTAGAAGAGATTTTAATTTTTGACAATTTTATGGACTATAGTCCATTGATTTTTATGGTAAGCTTGAGGGCCTCTGAAAAATCTGAACAAAATTACACGTGCTATAGGAACTGTTATGTATTCTGGATTGTTAATGTATAACTTGTAAGAAGCAATGGACTGTATTAGATAATGGAAAGCGTATATTGAAATCTGTACAAAATTGTAATTATAATGACATTGTTTGTTTATTTATTTATGTGTCGTTGCAGAGCAACTCGTTGCGATGCAACGTCGACTAAACAGTAAGTGTGCATCTTCATTGATCTTGTAACGTACCGCCCCCCTTGGCAGCCTATGAGGGTGCCAATGACTCTTCTTCTTCATCGCAATTGGGAAGTGTGCACAATTTGGTGGCTGGTCTCTTGTAGACTGAAGTTGAGGTTTTGATGGTTGCAGCTCTGATTATTCCATCGGGTCCTGGGTGGATTGACTGAACCACGCCTAATTGCCACTTCAATGGTGGTAAATTGTCTTCTTTCACCAAGACTATAACACCAGGCTTAGAAGTTGCTTATAAGAATGTTTCCATTTGACACGTTGTTGCATTTCAGAAATACATTCCTTTGACCAGCGGGTCCAAAAGTGTTGCATGAGTCTCTGTGTCAATTGGAATCTAGAGAGACGATTTTCTCGAACATTTATATAATTTTCTTCAGGAATTGTAGTTAAACTTGTCCCTATCAGGAAGTGCCCAAGAGTAAGGGATTAGGATCGTTAGGATCAGTACTCATGGGGTATAAAGGACGGGAATTAAGACATGCTTCAATTTGAACTAAAACTGTCAGAAACTCTTCGTAATTTAAAATTGTATTGAGTAAAACTCGTTTTAAATGGTGTTTGGTGGATTTCACACCAGCTTCCCAAAGTCCACCGAAATTTGGTGCCCTTGGAGGAATGAAATGCCATGTTATGCTCTCAGATGTCAGTTCAGATTGAATTTGATTTTGATTTTTCTGAATGAATTTTTTTATTTCATTGTCAGCTCCAACGAATGTTGTAACATTGTCACTGTAAAGGTTAGCACTATGACCACGCCTTGCAAAAAATCTGCGCAATGTAGCGAGAAAGGCTTGCGTAGTGAGAGTATTCAGGGTGAAATATTGTATGTCCATAGACAGATCAGGACGCCATAAAATGATTTGTAGATGTCGCTGATCTTTGCTAACCAAAACTTGCCGGTATATTTTCTCAATGTCGCCAGTTAAAAGAATATTATGCTTTCGTGCCCTTAAAATGATCGAGAATAGATCTTCCTGAACAGTAGGACCTATCATTAAAATGTCATTTAGTGAATAATTTGATGTGGTTTTAGCCGAACCATCGAATACTACTCGTAACTTTGTTGTAGTGCTTGTTTCCTTCAACACACAATGATGAGGCAAGAAAAATGATTGACTTGTATCGACAGCATTGATTTCTATCTTAGACATGTGATTTAGAGACTCGTATTTGCTTAAAAAATTTGAATATTCTTGTAAAATTTTGATGAAGTCTTTTTTCAAGCAAAAGAAATCGTTTTGTGGCCATTTGTAATGAATTTCCTAAAACAGTAGGAGAATGTCTAAGTGGAAGCGTAACTATAAATCGTCCAGTAGAATCGCGAATAGTGTTGCCTTTAAATGATTCCTCACACATCTGCTCCTCCGGAGACAGAGGTTTTTCAAATTTATCTCCTCAATTTCCCAAAATTTGGTTAGCTGCATATCAAGTGATGAAGACTGGCTAAAATTAGACAATATTTGATTAGACGTGTGCGAATTTAGGTACTTTGACGGAAAAATAGCTCCTGTAACGATCCATCCAAAGCGAGTTTTTGTAATGTGGGTAAGTTGTTACCCAGTTTTATTTGCCCTGCTACGATTAGTTCCCAAAATTTGTTTGCACCAATTAAAATATCAATTGAACCCACTTCGTTGAACGTAGGATCTGCCAGAACTATATTTGAAGGTATTTTTAAATGACTTATATCAATAGAAACGGATGGTACATTTGAAGTTACATGTGGTAAAACTAGACAATCTAAGTTAAGATCAAAAGCATTGTCCCTGGATTGTAGCCTTATGGAAGCCTTTTTGCAAACCTTAGTTTTGTCTGACCGATGCCAGATATTGTGTACTCTACATTTGATAGAGATATGCCTAATTTTTTGCATAGGCTCTGCGAAATAAAGTCTGATTGACTACCACTGTCAAGTAATATGCGACAGTGTGCATTACCGCATACATCAAATACATACGCTAATGCTGTAGATAGAAGTACGCCACTGGTACTGAAAGCGTGAGACATATGTGAAATAGAAAGCTCATTTGGTATTTCAATTGCATTATTTTCTACTTGTACTTCATTTGATACATTTGTAGAATAATTTGTATTTGTATTGTTTCTTGTTTGTGGTGAAGTTTCGAAATGCAGTAACGTATTGTGACGCCTCTGACACTTACGACATGAAGAAAATTTGCATTCGCTTACTTGATGATTTTTCTTTAAGCAGTTTACACATAATTTAAGTCTGCTGACTTCTGACAATCTGTCTATAACGCTTAAAGCTAGAAAATCTTTACAATTGTATGTTGCGTGCTGTTTATTACAGAATGCGCAAATATAAACACGTGTATCGTTAATCGCTGAATGTGATTTAATAAACTTTGTTTTGCTGTAAAAATTATTTTTATTGAAAGACGTTTCATCTGAAATTTCAAGTGTTTCAAGTAGCCTACATTTCTCTAACAAAAAATTTGTAAACTTTTCGCGGGTTACCTCTTTTTTTTCCGAAGTACACTTGTTGTATTCCGTCTCCCATTCGCGGCGGGTAATACGATCTAATTTTAATGACATTATGTGTATGATTAAGACATCCCACGAATCAACTGGCTGACCAAGCGCTTCGAGTGCGCGCAAGTGTTTTAACAAGCCATCTGCTAGTTTGCGTAAACAATAATGAGTTTCTTTGGCTGCCGCCTCAAGATAGAAAATAGCCTTTTTGTGATTTCTAATTAAAATTTGTTTGTTTTCATATCGCTCAATAAGTAGCGACCAAGCTACGGAATAATTTGCTGCTGAACATTCTAACGATTTTAACAAATCCGCGGCGTCGCCTTTCAGTGACAATCGTAAATAATGAAACTTATGTACCGCAGGTATGGACTGATTATCATGAATGAGAGATATAAAACTGTCTTTGTAAAAAAGCCATTGATTATAGTTTCCGTCGAAACTCGGTAATGATATAGAAGGAAGTTTAATGTTTTTATTGTATTCAATAGGCATTGAATCATCTGATTTGATTGAATTATTTGAATTTTGAGTTTTATTTTCTGAAATGAACTGATTTACTTGTGAAACTATTTCAAAATAAGAATTTTCAAACTCATTTCGTTCGTTTTCATGTTCATCTAAAACTGACAATGAATCTGTTTCCTCAATTTCTGTTTGAATTGTATTGAAATCGTGTAATATCGATTCAATTTTGAGCAAACGAAGTTCAATCTGATTGACATCTGGGGGTTGTTGACTTTTTAATTTTTGAAATGCAATTTTGAATCTCGCGAGTGTTGATTTTATTGTTTTCCTAGAATTTATTAATTTTGATAATTGTTCTGACTTATTCATTGCGTTTGACTGACTGTTTACGTGCAAATTTTAGCATGCAACAAAATGATTTATTTGTAGATAGGATTGGAAATGATTGGGAATAGGATTGGGCACTACCTGTTTATCTCTCAAGGGTCGTCTGCTACCTACGGGAATTTCCTAGCTATGGACAGGCGATAGAACTTGAAAGCTGCTCGGCTTGATTTTGTGTAGTGCTGAACTGCAATATGTAGTTTTCTTCTTAGGTACTGGATCTGGATATTTGGCTCGAAGATCCAAAATGTTATGTATTCTGGATTGTTAATGTATAACTTGTAAGAAGCAATGGACTTTATTAGATAATGGAAAGCGTATATTGAAATCTGTACAAAATTGTAATTATAATGACATTGTTTGTTTATTTATTTATGTGTCGTTGCAGAGCAACTCGTTGCGATGCAACGTCGACTAGGCAGTAAGTGTGCATCTTCATTGATCTTGTAACAGGAACTCTGGTCAATCCATAACTAAAGTCAGTTCCCCTCTAGCCCTTACGGTTCTCGAGAAATTAAGCTCATTTCAATAACCAAAGCACCTACATAAAAACCGACCGTCTCTGCGTGAATGGCGGACTCTAATACGTGCGCTGCCACATTTAGAAGAGATTTTAATTTTTTGACAATTTTCATGGACTATAGTCCATCGATATTTATGGTAAGCTTGAGGGCCTCTGAAGAATCTGAAAAAAATTACACGTGCTATAGGAACTCTGGCCAATCCATAACTAAAGTCAGTTCCCCTCTAGCCCTTACGGTTCTCGAGAAATTAAGCTCATTTCAGTAACGAAAGCACCTACACAAAAACCGACCGTCTCTGCGTGAATAGCGGACTCTAATACGTGCGCTGCCACATTTAGAAGAGATTTTAATTTTTTGACAATTTTCATGGACTATAGTCCATCGATTTTTATAGTAACCTTGAGGGCCTCTGAAAAATCTGAAAAAATTCACGTGTGCTATAGCAACTCTGGTCAATCCATAACTAAAGTCAGTTCCCCTCTAGCCCTTACGGTTCTCGAGAAATTAAGCTCATTTCAGTAACGAAAGCACCTACACAAAAACCGACCGTCTCTGCGTGAATGGCGGACTCTAATACGTGCGCTGCCACATTTAGAAGAGATTTTAATTTTTTGACAATTTTCATGGACTATAGTCCATTGATTTTTATGGTAAGCTTGAGGGCCTCTGAAAAATCTGAAAAAATTCACGTGTGCTATAGCAACTCTGGTCAATCCATAACTAAAGTCAGTTCCCCTCTAGCCCTTACGGTTCTCGAGAAATTAAGCTCATTTCAGTAACGAAAGCACCTACACAAAAACCGACCATTTCAGCGTAAATAGACGACTCTAAAACCTGCACTGCTACATTTAGAAAAGATTTTAATTTTTGACAATTTTCATGGACTATAGTCCATCGATTTTTATGGTAACATTGAGGGCCTCAGAAAAATCTGAAATAATTCACTTGTGCTATAGCAACTCTGGTCAATCCATAAATAAAGTCAGTTCCCCTCTAACCCTTATGGTTCTCGAGAAATTAAGCCCATTTCAGTAACGAAAACACCTACACAAAAACCGACCATTTCAGCGTGAATAGAGGACTCTAAAACCTGCACTGCTACATTTAGAAAAGATTTTAATTTTTTGACAATTTTCATGGACTATAGTCCATCGATATTTATGGTAAGCTTGAGGGCCTCAGAAAAATCTGAAATAATTCACTTGTGCTATAGCAACTCTGGTCAATCCATAAATAAAGTCAGTTCCCCTCTAACCCTTATGGTTCTCGAGAAATTAAGCCCATTTCAGTAACGAAAGCACCTACACAAAAACCGACCATTTCAGCGTGAATAGAGGACTCTAAAACCTGCACTGCTACATTTAGAAAAGATTTTAATTTTTTGACAATTTTCATGGACTATAGTCCATCGATTTTTATAGTAACCTTGAGGGCCTCTGAAAAATCTGAAAAAATTCACGTGTGCTATAGCAACTCTGGTCAATCCGTAACTAAAGTCAGTTCCTCTCTAGCCCTTACGGTTCTCGAGAAATTAAGCTCATTTCAGTAACGAAAGCACCTACACAAAAACCGACCATCTCTGCGTGAATAGCGGACTCTAATACGTGCGCTGCTACATTTAGAAGAGATTTTAATTTTTTGACAATTTTCATGGACTATAGTCCATCGATTTTTATAGTAACCTTGAGGGCCTCTGAAAAATCTGAAAAAATTCACGTGTGCTATAGCGACTCTGGTCAATCCATAACTAAAGTCAGTTCCCCTCTAGCCCATACGGTTCTCGAGAAATTAAGCTAATTTCAGTAACGAAAGCACCTACACAAAAACCGACCATTTCAGCGTAAATAGACGACTCTAATACGTGCTCTGCGACATTTAGAAGAGATTTTAATTTTTTGACAATTTTCATGGACTATGTCTATCGATTTTTATGGTAACATTGAGGGCCTCAGAAAAATCTGAAATAATTCACTTGTGCTATAGCAACTCTGGTCAATCCATAAATAAAGTCCCCTCTAACCCTTATGGTTCTCGAGAAATTAAGCCCATTTCAGTAACGAAAACACCTACACAAAAACCGACCATTTCAGCGTGAATAGAGGACTCTAAAACCTGCACTGCTACATTTAGAGAAAGATTTTAATTTTTTGACAATTTTCATGGACTATGTCTATCGATTTTTATGGTAACCTTGAGGGCCTCAGAAAAATCTGAAATAATTCACTTGTGCTATAGCAACTCTGGTCAATCCATAAATAAAGTTGGTTCCCCTCTAGCCCTTATGGTTCTCGAGAAATTAAGCTCATTTCAGTAACGAAAGCACCTACACAAAAACCGACCATCTCTGCGTGAATAGCGGACTCTAATACGTGCGCTGCTACATTTAGAAGAGATTTTAATTTTTTGACAATTTTCATGGAAATAGTCCATCGATTTTTATAGTAACCTTGAGGTCTTGTTAAAAATCTGAAAAAATTCACGTGTGCTATAGCGACTCTGGTCAATCCATAACTAAAGTCAGTTCCCCTCTGGCCCTTACGGTTCTCGAGAAATTAAGCTCATTTCAGTAACGAAAGCACCTACACAAAAACCGACCATCTCTGCGTGAATAGCGGACTCTAATACGTGCGCTGCTACATTTATAAGAGATTTGAATTTTTTGACAATTTTCATGGACTATCCATCGATTTTTATCGTAACCTTGAGGGCCTCTGAAAAATCTGAAAAAATTCACGTGTGCTATAGCAACTCTGGTCAATCCATAACTAAAGTCAGTTCCCCTCTAGCCCTTACGGTTCTCGAGAAATTAAGCTCATTTCAGTAACGAAAGCACCTACACAAAAACCGACCATCTCTGCGTGAATAGCGGACTCTAATACGTGCGCTGCTACATTTAGAAGAGATTTTAATTTTTTGACAATTTTCATGGACCATAGTCCATCGATTTTTATAGTAACCTTGAGGGCTTCGGAAAAATCTGAAATAATTCAGGTGTGCTAAAGCGACTCTGGTCAATCCATAACTATAGTCAGTTCCCCTCTAGCCCTTACGGTTCTCGAGAAATTAAGCTCATTTCAGTAACGAAAGCACCTACACAAAAACCGACCATTTCAGCGTGAATAGAGGACTCTAAAACCTGCACTGCTACATTTAGAAAAGATTTTAATTTTTTGACAATTTTCATGGACTATAGTCCATCGATTTTTATGGTAACCTTGAGGGCCTCAGAAAAATCTGAAATAATTCACTTGTGCTATAGCAACTCTGGTCAATCCATAAATAAAGTCAGTTCCCCTCTAGCCCTTATGGTTCTCGAGAAATTAAGCTCATTTCAGTAACGAAAGCACCTACACAAAAACCGACCATCTCTTCGTGAATAGAGGACTCTAATACCTGCACTGCTACATTTAGAAAAGATTTTAATTTTTTGACAATTTTCATGGACTATAGTCCATCGATTTTTATAGTAACCTTGAGGGCCTCTGAAAATCTGAAATAATTCACGTGCTATAGCAACTCTGGTCAATCCATAAATAAAGTTGGTTCCCCTCTAGCCCTTATGGTTCTCGAGAAATTAAGCTCATTTCAGTAACGAAAGCACCTACACAAAAACCGACCATTTCAGCGTGAATAGAGGACTATAAAACCTGCACTGATACATTTAGAAAAGATTTTAATTTTATGACAATATTCATGGACTATGTCCATCGAATATTATGGTAACATTGAGGGCCTCAGAAAAATCTGAAATAATTCACTTGTGCTATAGCAACTCTGGTCAATCCATAAATAAAGTCAGTTCCCCTCTAGCCCTTATGGTTCTCGAGAAATTAAGCTCATTTCAGTAACGAAAGCACCTACACAAAAACCGACCGTCTCTGCGTGAATGGCGGACTCTAATACGTGCGCTGCTACATTTAGAAGAGATTTTAATTTTTTGACAATTTTCATGGACTATAGTCCATCGATTTTTATAGTAACCTTGAGGGCTTCTGAAGAATCTGAAAAAATTCAGGTGTGCTAAAGCGACTCTGGTCAATCCATAACTATAGTCAGTTCCCCTCTAGCCCTTACGGTTCTCGAGAAATTAAGCTCATTTCAGTAACGAAAGCACCTACACAAAACCGACCATTTCAGCGTGAATAGAGGACTCTAAAACCTGCACTGCTACATTTAGAAAAGATTTTAATTTTTTGACAATTTTCATGGACTATAGTCCATCGATTTTTATGGTAACCTTGAGGGCCTCAGAAAAATCTGAAATAATTCACTTGTGCTATAGCAACTCTGGTCAATCCATAAATAAAGTCAGTTCCCCTCTAGCCCTTATGGTTCTCGAGAAATTAAGCTCATTTCAGTAACGAAAGCACCTACACAAAAACCGACCATCTCTTCGTGAATAGAGGACTCTAATACCTGCACTGCTACATTTAGAAAAGATTTTAATTTTTGACAATTTTCATGGACTATAGTCCATCGATTTTTATGGTAACCTTGAGGGCCTCAGAAAATCTGAAATAATTCACTTGTGCTATAGGAACTCTGGTCAATCCATAAATAAAGTTAGTTCCCCTCTAGCCCTTATGGTTCTCGAGAAATTAAGCTCATTTCAGTAACGAAAGCACCTACACAAAAACCGACCATTTCAGCGTGAAATAGAGGACTGTAAAACCTGCACTGCTACATTTAGAAAAGATTTTAATTTTTTGACAATTTTCATGGACTATAGTCCATCGATTTTTATGGTAACATTGAGGGCCTCAGAAAAATCTGAAATAATTCACTTGTGCTATAGCAACTCTGGTCAATCCATAAATAAAGTCAGTTCCCCTCTAGCCCTTATGGTTCTCGAGAAATTAAGCTCATTTCAGTAACGAAAGCACCTACACAAAAACCGACCGTCTCTGCGTGAATGGCGGACTCTAATACGTGCGCTGCCACATTTAGAAGAGATTTTAATTTTTTGACAATTTTCATGGACTATAGTCCATCGATATTTATGGTAAGCTTGAGGGCCTCTGAAGAATCTGAAAAAAATTACACGTGCTATAGGAACTCTGGCCAATCCATAACTAAAGTCAGTTCCCCTCTAGCCCTTACGGTTCTCGAGAAATTAAGCTCATTTCAGTAACGAAAGCACCTACACAAAAACCGACCATTTCAGCGTAAATAGAGGACTCTAAAACCTGCACTGCTACATTTAGAAAAGATTTTAATTTTTTGACAATTTTCATGGACCATCGATTTTTATGGTAACATTGAGGGCCTCAGAAAAATCTGAAATAATTCACTTGTGCTATAGCAACTCTGGTCAATCCATAAATAAAGTTAGTTCCCTCTAGCCCTTATGGTTCTCGAGAAATTAAGCTCATTTCAGTAACGAAAGCACCTACACAAAAACCGACCATTTCAGCGTAAATAGAGGACTGTAATAACCTGCACTGCTACATTTAGAAAAGATTTTAATTTTTTGACAATTTTCATGGACTATAGTCCATCGATTTTTATGGTAACATTGAGGGCCTCAGAAAAATCTGAAATAATTCACGTGCTATAGCAACTCTGGTCAATCCATAAATAAAGTTAGTTCCCTCTAGCCCTTATGGTTCTCGAGAAATTAAGCTCATTTCAGTAACGAAAGCACCTACACAAAAACCGACCATCTCTGCGTGAATAGCGGACTCTAATACGTGCGCTGCTACATTTAGAAGAGATTTTAATTTTTTGACAATTTTCATGGACTATAGTCCATCGATTTTTATAGTAACCTTGAGGGCTTCTGAAAAATCTGAAAAAATTCACGTGTGCTATAGCAACTCTGGTCAATCCATAACTAAAGTCAGTTCCCCTCTAGCCCTTGCGGTTCTCGAGAAATTAAGCTAATTTCAGTAACGAAAGCACCTACACAAAAACCGACCATCTCTGCGTGAATAGCGGACTCTAATACGTGCGCTGCCACATTTAGAAGAGATTTTAATTTTTTGACAATTTTCATGGACTATAGTCCATTGATTTTATGGTAAGCTTGAGGGCCTCTGAAAAATCTGAAAAAATTACACGTGCTATAGGAACTCTGGCCAATCCATACCTAAAGTCAGTTCCTCTAGCCCTTACGGTTCTCGAGAAATTAAGCTCATTTCAGTAACGAAAGCACCTACACAAAAACCGACCATCTCTGCGTGAATAGCGGACTCTAATACGTGCGCTGCTACATTTAGAAGATTTTAATTTTTGACAATTTTCATGGACTATAGCCCATCGATTGTTATAGTAACCTTGAGGGCTTCTGAAAAATCTGAAAAAATTCACGTGTGCTATAGCGACTCCGGTCAATCCATAACTATAGTCAGTTCCCCTCTAGCCCTTAGGTTCTCGAGAAATTAAGCTAATTTCAGTAACGAAAGCACCTACACAAAAAGACCATCTCTGCGTGAATAGCGTACTCTAATACGTGCGCTGCTACATTTAGAAGAGATTTTAATTTTTGACAATTTTCATGGACTATAGTCCATTGATTTTTATGGTAAGCTTGAAGGCCTCTGAAAAATCTGAAAAAAATTACACGTGCTATAGGAACCCTGGCCAATCCATAACTAAAGTCAGTTCCCCTCTAGCCCTTACGGTTCTCGAGAAATTAAGCTCATTTCAGTAACGAAAGCACCTACACAAAAACCGCCCATTTCAGCGTGAATAGAGGACTCTAAAACCTGCACTGCTACATTTAGAAAAGATTTTAATTTTTTGACAATTTTCATGGACTAGTCCATCGATTTTTATGGTAACATTGAGGGCCTCAGAAAAATCTGAAAAAATTCATGCGTACTATAGCAACTCTGGTCAATTCATAACTAAAGTCAGTTCCCCTCTATCCCTTACGGTTCTCGAGAATATAAGCTCATTTCAGTAACGAAAGCACCTACACAAAAACCGACCATCTCTGCGTGAATAGCGGACTCTAATAAGTGCGCTGCTACATTTAGAAGAGATTTAATTTTTTGACAATTTTCATGGACTATAGTCCATCGATATTTATGGTAAGCTTGAGGGCCTCAGAAAAATCTGAAAAAATTCATGCGTACAATAGCAACTCTGGTCAATCCATAACTAAAGTCAGTTCCTCTCTAGCCCTTACGGTTCTCGAGAAATTAAGCTCATTTCAGTAACGAAAGCACCTACACAAAAACCGACCGTCTCTGCGTGAATGGCGGACTCTAATACGTGCGCTGCCACATTTAGAAGAGATTTTAATTTTTTGACAATTTTCATGGACTATAGTCCATCGATTTTTATAGTAACCTTGAGGGCTTCTGAAAAATCTGAAAAAATTCACGTGTGCTATAGCGACTCTGGTCAATCCATAACTAAAGTCAGTTCCCCTCTAGCCCTTACGGTTCTCGAGAAATTAAGCTCATTTCAGTAACGAAAGCACCTACACAAAAACCGACCATTTCAGCGTGAATAGAGGACTCTAAAACCTGCACTGCTACATTTAGAAAAGATTTTAATTTTTTGACAATTTTCATGGACTATAGTCCATTGATTTTTATGGTAACCTTGAGGGCCTCAGAAAAATCTGAAAAAATTCATGCGTACTATAGCAACTCTGGTCAATCCATAACTAAAGTCAGTTCCTCTAGCCCTTACGGTTCTCGAGAAATTAAGCTCATTTCAGTATCGAACGCACCTACACAAAAACCGACCGTCTCTGCGTGAATGGCGGACTCTAATACGTGCGCTGCTACATTTAGAAGAGATTTAATTTTTTGACAATTTTCATGGACTATAGTCCATCGATATTTATGGTAAGCTTGAGGGCCTCTGAAAAATCTGAAAAAATTACACGTGCTATAGGAACCCTGGCCAATCCATAACTAAAGTCAGTTCCCCTCTAGCCCTTACGGTTCTCGAGAAATTAAGCTCATTTCAGTAACGAACGCACCTACACAAAAACCGACCGTCTCTGCGTGAATGGCGGACTCTAATACGTGCGCTGCCACATTTAGAAGAGATTTTAATTTTTTGACAATTTTCATGGACTATAGTCCATCGATATTTATGGTAACCTTGAGGGCCTCAGAAAAATCTGAAAAAAATTACACGTGCTATAGGAACTCTGGCCAATCCATAACTAAAGTCAGTTCCCCTCTAGCCCTTACGGTTCTCGAGAAATTAAGCTCATTTCAGTATCGAACGCACCTACACAAAAACCGACCGTCTCTGAGTGAATGGCGGACTCTAATACGTGCGCTGTCACATTTAGAAGAGATTTTAATTTTTTGACAATTTTCATGGACTATAGTCCATTGATTTTTATGGTAAGCTTGAGGGCCTCTGAAAAATCTGAAAAAAATTACACGTGCTATAGGAACTCTGGCCAATCCATAACTAAAGTCAGTTCCCCTCTAGCCCTTACGGTTCTCGAGAAATTAAGCTCATTTCAGTAACGAAAACACCTACACAAAAACCGACCATTTCAGCGTGAATAGAGGACTCTAAAACCTGCACTGCTACATTTAGAAAAGATTTTAATTTTTTGACAATTTTCATGGACTAGTCCATCGATTTTTATGGTAACATTGAGGGCCTCAGAAAAATCTGAAATAATTCACTTGTGCTATAGCAACTCTGGTCAATCCATAAATAAAGTCAGTTCCCCTCTAGCCCTTATGGTTCTCGAGAAATTAAGCTCATTTCAGTAACGAAAGCACCTACACAAAAACCGACCATCTCTGCGTGAATAGCGGACTGTAATACGTGCGCTGCTACATTTAGAAGAGATTTTAATTTTTTGACAATTTTCATGGACTATAGTCCATCGATTTTTATAGTAACCTTGAGGGCCTCTGAAAAATCTGAAAAAAATTACACGTGCTATAGGAACTCTGGCCAATCCATAACTAAAGTCAGTTCCCCTCTAGCCCTTACGGTTCTCGTGAAATTAAGCTCATTTCAGTAACGAAAGCACCTACACAAAAACCAACCATCTCTGCGTGAATGGCATAATTTTTTGACAATTTTCATGGACTATAGTCCATCGAATTTTATGGTAACCTTAAGGGCCTCAGAAAAATCTGAAAAAATTCACGCTTGCTATAGCAACTCTGGTCAATCCATAACTAAAGTCAGTTCAACTCTAGCCCTTACGGCTCTCGAGAAATTAAGCTAATTTTAGTAACGAAAGCACCTACACAAAAACCGACCGTCTCTGCGTTAATAGCGGACTCTAATACGTGCGCTGCCACATTTAGAAGAGATTTTAATTTTTTGACAATATTCATGGACTATAGCCCATCGATTTTTATAGTAACCTTGAAGGCCTCTAAAAAATCTGAAAAAATTTACTCGTGCTATAGGAACTCTGGCCAATCCATAACTAAAGTCAGTTCCCCTCTAGCCCTTACGGTTCTTGAGAAATGATGCTCATTTTAGAAATGAAAGCACCTACGCAAAAACCGACCGTATCTGCGTGAATAGCGGACTCTAATACGTGCGCTGCCACATTTAGAAGAGATTTTAATTTTTTGACAATATTCATGAACTATAGCCCATCGATTTTTATAGTAACCTTGAAGGCCTCTAAAAAATCTGAAAAAATTTACTCGTGCTATAGGAACCCTGGCCAATCCATAACTAAAGTCAGTTCCCCTCTAGCCCTTACGGTTCTCGAGAAATTAAGCTCATTTCAGTAACCTACCTAAGTGAAAGCACCTACGCAAAAACCGACCGTATCTTCGTGAATAGCGGACCCTAGTACGTGTGCTTCCTTAGTTCAGTCCTGAGTTCTTCGAAAGTCGAAATTCGAAATTCCAAAGTATTCTGAGCGACTGACCAATATTGTGAGCATCGGGATTTATAAGTACTCGGACTGTAGATTTCAGAGAAGCGAAGCAGACAGTAAATCCACATCGAGCATTTCAGTGAATCACTGCGAAGTAGACCACTGTCTGACACACAACTCATGGGGTACGTTGCCATTCCTCTTTTCTTTCATCCCTTAGCCCTTCCTGCACTTCCAAGATTTTTGAAAAACTCTATAAATATAGTATTTAAAGCAATATTAAATCCTTATGAAAACGCATCTGAAAGCGATAGTGGCGTTGATTTTTTTCTTCATTTTCTAATGAAGGTACTACCCCACAATTATATTATGAATGTTATTGGTATTATGTCAAGTCATTACACCAATATTATGTAAAATACAAGAGGCCAATGTAGGTCCTTTGATGATTTATTTTATTATCACATCTATGGTTAACTGTAAATGGTTGGCACAACATTGGACAATTTCAATAAACACTTACTTTCTGCACTTGCATAAATAACTACAAATTCATTGTGCCAATATGGTAAAGAACTATTTACTGAATTACCGAATATGCCACGTGCCATTTTCTGTGTTCTGGTGGGATGCCGGTGCTGTAGAGTATACGCGATTATACAGATTCTGCTGCAGCAAATAGGCATGGGCCGCAGCAAATTTGTATGTACCAGATCGAAATAAAATTTCGACGAATTGTGACGAATTGACAGATCCACCTGGTCCATCTCCAGCGCCATTATGGGAGAGTATTCTCCCATATCTTTCGTAGCGGGATATCATAGGATATCTTTCGGGCGGGCAAAATTTCGAGTATGTCTCTCTGCTAATTTAATTATGAATGTAATTAATATATTAGTGACTTTGTGTTCGTAAATGCCCTAATTTAACAAGTGGGGAATATCAGATGATGATATGTTTGAAATAATTAGGATACGAGATCAAAATATAAATGATGTGGTTGAAATATGTAATTCGTTAACAAGAAGTGAATAGTATACATGTATAGTCCAATAAAGAGTGGCAAATAAGTACATTTGCAATTAGAAAACAGTGGAAACTCGTGGAAGGAAGATGATATTTAAAAAATGAGCTTCCGGCAAAGAAAATTGGGTCGTTATATCTTACAAGATGATATGGTGGGAAAATCTCTACTTTTAACGTTTTTGATTATCATGGTAGATTGCCAGAAGCTCAAAACAAACTTATTAACTCCACATAATAATTAAGGTAGCAATAATTGTCAAACGTTGAGATATTCCTGCCATAAATTAACATGAAAAAAATAAACAAAAGTAGTGAAATTTTCGCAAATATAAGTGAATGTCACGTTCATGACGACAAGACTTAAGTGTTAACGTGTGGTACTGGTGCTGTAGTGTTGTTTCGAAGTAGGTTTGATTTTAGATTAGGATTTAATATTACTTGGTACCTATCTTGTAACACTCATCATTATATGCTTTAATAATTAATAAAATTAGGTACTGTAAGAAGTAACTATAACCAATCACCGAATATCTAGAAAGTGATTTATGTTATAAACCCGTTCACAATTTAAAACTGTCGACACAATGAAAATATACATGCAGTCATGAACCTATATCTTTCGGGCTGGCAAAGTTTCGGGTATATCATTCTGATAATTTAATTATGAATGTAATTAATGTATTAGTGATTTTTATGTTCGTAAATGCCCTAATTTAACAAGTGAGGAATATCATATGATGATATGTATGTGAAATACTGAAGAACCAACATTGCATATTGCTGACATATGTCTCACCAACATATAGCTACCTAATATCCAACAAATATTAAAGCCACGATTTGGCTTGTTCTTGTTCCTACTATTCCTGGTTTTGGTCTTGGTTGCTCTTCGTCTTACTCCTGTTTTTGGGCTTGGTCTTGTTCATGTTCATGTTCTTGTTGTTGTTCTTGTTCTTATTGGTCTTGGTCTTGCTCTTGTTCATCTCCGTCGTCGTTGTCGTATCTACGAGACAATACGATAAAATTAGCAGTGGCGTAGAGAACATTTTTTAAAAGAGTCATGCTCCCTTCTCTACGTCACCGTTGCCTGGTAAAATATTGAGTCGGGCATCAGATAATTGATCTCTAGGAATTTAAGAGTGTACTCTCTGCCTAGAAGTTTGTCAGCGAGCTTTTGAATCACCCTGTACAAACATTGCCAATATTTTTATGCGCATCATTAGAATTGGAACGAGTGTACCATGTTATGTAGGTACCACAATCTTGTGGTACTACTCTGAGACGTTGGGTATAAGCAGCAGTGGTGGAAGAACGGAACTGTAGGAGTTCATGGTCAGTCTCCCAGAACTGTGTTGAATGAAACAAACAACTATGTAAATACTCTGTGATGTGGTGCTTGTTGAAATGGATAGTTTCTTATTTAGAAAAGGTAAGTAAACATTATACTAATTTAACAACAGCGACCAATTTTTGGCATTACATTCAAATACATTCCTGTCCACCTTTAATTTCATTTCTTGAAACTGTATATAGTATCGCGGTCAAGAAATTAATGTTCACCTTCTTGTATCATTTGATGAAGGTGGCGCCATCTCACGAAAAATCTGTCAACTATCTTTTAAATGCGGCCGAGGTAGAGTAGATTTCTGTATCCGTCCACAGGTGGTAAAGTAATAATTTAAATGTTATTTTGAATTTGCAGTAAAGGTGTGTTTCTTAAAATGTTCACGATACAAATGCTTCCAAACACTTTTGTATAGAAAAATTATTTCGATTCCTCTTATGGCACGTTAGAGATATGATTGACACAAAACTTGTGATTTTTAGATAAGGCATTTTTACATACTCACTTGAAACTCTTTCTGAGAACTATAATAACAAAGTGTTGTTGATACGGTAAGGGTGTGCAGTTGGAATAGTAGTGTTTAGGAATTATATTTGTGATTCTAGGTATATGTGGTATATACAAGGCGGTATGTTTTATCGTTTTATTATTTTCAAGCTACTTTTGGCTTTCTTGAGGCATAAGAAACTTGTTTACACCTTTCTTTAAGAAACAGATTAAAAAAATAAACTGTGACATGTCCGGAGAAGTCAGACTCAACTGTGAAGTTTTAAAGGAAATCAATCAATCATAAGTAGTGCATACATACAGCATTATTCACATAAAACTTCTCAGACAAATGACAGGGAAACTAAACAAGATTGTGTGGAATTTAGAGTCCAGACCTCGGCATTGTGAGTCTACATTTAGAAAGGTTGATGATTTCTAATCCTTTTTTGAATAATACATTTTTTCGCTTAGGCGAAAGGTTTCGGAGATACATTAGGTTTTACTAGAATTACCCAGGAATGCAATCTATGAGAAATATAATGTCTTTTTAAGAAACATTTTGTGGACCGATGAAAACCAATTTTGTTATTCAGTGAACTTGTGACTTGTGGTGTATGTTAAACAGGTAATTAATAGGACCCGTTTTCTATAATATTAATTTAAATGATGAAATGTACGCTGTAACATTATGGTGCCAACAAAATGGTACTCCTCCACACACTGCAAATGCTTTTAGAACAATATCATTTTATTTTGATAATACTTTTCATGTTTACTTCTGTCGGTGAAAATAAAAAATTATTACATTTTCAGTTTTATCTATTAAGTTTTTTTTTGGAGTTTGCATTCCAAGAATGGAATGAGGTGACCTTTAGTCACGAATCCCGCTTCTGCTTGGGGGATGCACGATGGTTATGCAAGAGTGAGAAAGCGATATAGTGAAAGACACGATCCATAATTTAACAGAGAGCGTCATGTCTATCACACTGTAGGAATTATGGTATGGGATGATATCGTGTCGGTGTAGAAGATCACCCCTAGTTTTCATTAAAGGCAACATGGTAGACCAACACTACATCCAGGAAGTGCTGGAGCCATATATCATTCCGTATCTTCATACCATGCAAAACGCCATTTTCCAGCAAGACAATGCTGGACCTCATATTGCAAGACAATCAGTAGCTATTATGGATCCAAATCAGATCAACCGTTTACCCTAGCCACCAAAATCCCTGGATCTGTCACCTATTGAACAGACTTTAGCAGCTCTTACCCTGAAGCTTCAGATAGCTTGGAATGAAATACTTCAAGAACTTATTGACATTAGGAATCGTGGGTTCTCAACACACTATTCAATCAATTTTTGCAGTATGTTCCCTGATCTTGCTATTCGATAAGTTAGTGGCCCTGACCTTGTGTACCAAACATTATTAAAAACTAATGAAGATATAAGGTTTCGTTGTCAGAAAATACTACGAGTATACTAACTGTAAAGAAACCATTAGACGTGGTTACAAAATATGCATACAACAAAATGGAGATTGAAGATTTTAAAATTTAATTTTCACAGTAATGTGCACCTCCCCATTGTGCAGCACCTGTCCGTGCTTATTTGGATGAGCTGTTCCCGAATCGTTGGATAGGGAGAAGGGGGCCGGTTGAGTGGCCAGCCAGATCGTCTGATTTGACACCCCTAGATTGTTTCTTGTGGGGATACTTAAAAAGCAAAGTATACGTTAATAGACCGGTTAATTTAGAAGATTTAAAAGCAAGAATTCGTCACGAGATCATCGTATACCTCCTGAAATTATTGATAATGTCCAAAAAGAATTTATTAATCGTCTTGGCTACTGTCAGGTAGCCAACGGTGCACAATTTGAACATTTAATTTAGTCGATTTTTTACATAATCATTATCATTTTTAGTATTATGAAAATTAAAATTTTAAATCTTCAAACATTATTTTCTTGAAATTTTTGTTATGTAACACCATACGTTTTCATGGTGTATGTATGTAGAATTAAACGCTCTTTCAAATGGCATGGTGAAAATTGCGGATGCTATTTAAAAAAATTGTCTATGACGTTATATCTCGAACAACGATGAGTTCACAAATGTGGGTTGTATGTCAAAAAGTGCCTTTTTTTTAAAAAAAAATCGACGTGCCAGGGGATTTTTTCGAAAACTTCTCAGTTTAAAAAACAATGAATTTATTCTTTACTTTTCGAAAGCACTGTAATATGCAATGTATTCCCTATAAAACTCATAAGTTTAGATTTAATTGCGATAAATATTTACGACTTGTATATTTATTTACTATTTTTTAAATCAGGTACAGTTAAAATAATAGATGTTTTATTAAAAAAAACCTAATGGTTCAAACACATTTAAAAAATTGTTCCCAGCTATAGTTGCGGCAAGAATTCAGAAGACTTGTCATGGCAGATGTTAGGCAATTATTTTTATTATCAACATAATTTGTCGCGTTAAAAATAATTTTTTTTTAAATTTGGTGCAATTTATAGTGCAAACATGTACAGTGCCTTCATAAATGATTAGGTACAAGCCAAGTGATCAGGGTCGAGATTCTCGAATCAATCGCAGAGCAATTCATATGCAAATATCCTTTTCCTCACTACGGCAATGTAATGAATTATACATTTGTTCGTATGACGTAACTCATCTGAATTCTTGCCGCAACTATATCATTGTTATATATTTTCAAAAGCCAGTTATTCCAAAATAAATCCATAATTGAAACTGTAGAAGAATTTTTTGCATTATTAAGTCTATTATAAATTCAAGAATAATAGTCGTTCAGAAATTTGCATTTTTAAACAAATTAAAAAAGAGATATGAGTGCTTTGTATACAGCAATTTACAAATCGTATCGCTTTTTATTTTATTTGCGTATTGGCTGACTGCAAGGGTCAAATTTTATCATTAAATTTAACGTTCTACTGTTGGGACATTATAAATAAACATTAATTGGTGTTGTTAAACTTTGTTTCAAAATGTACACATCTGTTTTAGTTTCAATAACATGATAGCTAGACCGTTGAGAAGATGTAAACGATTATTGCCTGTGATATTATTTTTCCTAACAATTGTGATAATAGTTACTACAAGATTAATCCATGTAAATAAGCAGAATGAAGCGTCTACACCACGCATTTACAGGTAAGTGGTATTTTTTCTTACAAATTTTCAAAGTTTGGTGGACATAAAAATAATCGGCAGACGAATTTATCGAAAAGATATTTTTAATAATAAATATTTTAAACTCATAATACCAAATTTGCAAATAATATCCTATACAGGGTGTCCCATAACTGATGGGTCATAGAGCAACCGGATATAGTAGACATAAAAATGTGTATTTGAAGTAATATGCTACTATTTAAAGAATTGCAGGGTGTTAAAAATTAAAATAAATTTGCGAAAAATAATAATTTTAAAACAGTTGAAGATAACGAATTCAAAACTGCTATAATTAGATTTTTCGAAGCGAGAAATACGAATTTGGCATTAGTTTCAAGTTATTTCGTAGAGGGCTCTTGCTACGTTCTTTGTGTTGAATTATTCACTAATACTTTGTTTACCTGTACAGTTAATAGAATTTATAAATTAAACTATAAAAGAGCCAACATTTTTACGCAAAAAAAGAACTCTTGTTCGATCTCGATATCTCAAGCCGTTTTCCAGATATTCACGATTGAATGTGTCATTGACATTATGTCGACCGCTGAAAAATGTTTAATTTACAAGTGTGTCTTGATTTGTTACAGTGACAACTGTCAGTGTTATCTACCTTTTCATGTGATAGCTTAGCTACTTAAAAAACATATTTTTTTGTAATATTCAAGTACAAGAATTGTTGTGTTGAGTTAATTCACCAATACTTTTTCTACCCATACAATCAGTAGAATTTTTTATACTTTAAACGAGCCAACATTTTTACGTAAAAAACACAACATGATTTATTCACAATAATAAAATAATACAAATTCATTTTAATTTACTAGTAAATGTTGAAAATGGCCACGTTTACCTCAATAAATTTTCTTAATCTTTTTATGAAATTACGTCTTACATCCAAGAAGACATTTTGATATCCTCTGATAACATTGGCGGCGTCTTGAATTTTTTGTTCAAGTTCTTCTCGAGTATTGATATCATCATTGTATACTAGTCTTCATGTGACCCCATAAATATAAATCTAACGGGTTAATATCTGGGCTACGAGGTGACCAAGTAAATTCACTACTGCGACCAATCCATCGATGTGGAAAAAGCTGATTCAAATGATTTCGAATAGGAAGTGAGAAATGTGGTGGGGCACCGTCTTGCATAAACCACATATTTTGTCTTACGTTCAGAGGTATACCATCCAAAAGAACAAGAAAATCGTTTTCTAAAAACTGCAAATATTGTTCTCATATTGTTCTGCGGAAGCTGAAATGGGCCTATCAAGAAATTGTCGATAACTACGCATCAAATATTTATTGAAAACTCGTGTTGGAAACGTGTTTCTCTAGGTAGGTGTAGATTTCCCAAAGCATAGTAATGTTTATTTTTCCAGTTCAAAATTCCACGTCGTGTAAAGGTTGTCTCGTTGGTAAATACTATGCTTTTCAGGAACAATGGGTTCTTCATTTATTTTATTCAGTAGATTTTGACAAAATTCTGATCTAGGTTGCAAGTCTCCTTGTAATACATTTTGAACGGGCATAAAATGGTAGGGAAACAAATTTTCTGCATGAATGGCCCTTGAGACAGTTGATTTACCAATTCCCGTAGAGGCTTCCACACGACTAGTGCTTAATTCAGGATTTTCTGCGATATGCACCAATATCTCTTCTTCTTGTTCGACCGTTATACTTTTCGGTCGTCC
Source organism: Monochamus saltuarius (assembly GCA_025584915.1). NCBI lineage: Eukaryota > Metazoa > Arthropoda > Insecta > Coleoptera > Cerambycidae > Monochamus > Monochamus saltuarius. The sequence goes on along the minus strand of CM046727.1, from coordinate 12,847,014 downwards.
ACCAGAATTTTTAGTATAAAACGAACCCGTTTCACCTAAATGATTGAATATTCTTTGAAATATTTTTCGGTCTGGAATGGTTCTGGCTGGGTAGAGGTCTTCATACCTTCTAAGTGCTGCACGACTGTTATAATTTTCTTGCGCATAAACGCAGAACAAATCTCGTAAATCACGGTTAGAAAATTTATTAAGCCTGGGCATTTTTAAATAAAAATATTCTTGTGCTTGAATATTGCAAAAAGTTGTTATCACATGAAAAGGTAGATAACACTGACAGCTGTCAGTGTAACAAATTTTGTTAACATTCAACGCACACTTCTAAATTAATATTTTGCAACCATCGACATAATGTGCAATGACACATTCGTGAATATCAGGAAAAGGGCTTGAGATATCGAGATCGACCAAGAGTCGTCCCTGTTTTACGTAAAAATGTTGGCTCTTTTATAGTTTAATTTTATTTATTCTATTAACTGTACAGGTAAAAAAAGTATTGGTGAATTAACTCAACACAAAGCTCATAGCCCTCTAGGAAATATCGTATTTCTCGATCCCAAAAACTTAGTTATACCAATTTTGAATTCGATATCTTCAGCTGTTTTAAAGTTAAAAATTTATTTTAACTTTCAACACCCTGTAATTCTTTAAATAGTAACATATTACTTAGGCATCTCCGGTTGCTCTATGGCCCATAAGTTATGGGACACCCTGTATATAGTTAGATTGCAAAAATTATGTAACTTATATAAATCTAAATCTAATAAGACTGAATGTTAGAACACAGATGTAACAAATATTATTATAACAAAAAAATTCAAATGTCAAATTTGTCCGTTTTTAGGTACAGAAATCTCGAAAAATAAAATACGTAGAACAAAAGTAACATTAAAAATAAAATTTTTGTTGTTTTGTTTATCCACTTTTACTATTTAAATTCTCCTCAAATGAAATAATAACTTTTAAACGAGTTTGTCAGATTGTCACATTTTAACAATAATTTTCACATACTTATAAACAAAAGTGAACAATAGCAAATGCAGAACTATGTAAGTTTATGTTATACCAATATTTACAGTTAAATTAACAAACGACTAATTGATCCTTCCACCACTAATGTGGTTTTTAGGTGGTATTTCTTTTGATACTTTTTAGGACGATATTGCTTATAACTTACAAGTAATACAGACAAAATCCTCTAATAAAAGTTTATTAGAAAGAATAGAAATTTTTCAATTTGAGTATGTTTCTGGAAAATATGAATATATAATATATGACGTCATTAGTCGTTTCTCCCAAATCCCAAATACTATCGAGTTTGAGACACCTTGTACAACATTTTCACATGAAATTTTTAAATAGAAATAACCTAAAGAACACGCTTCGTTAGTGCCGGCAGAACTTTATGAAACACCCTATATAAGTTATTTGAATTTTAGACATAAGAATCAGGAAGAGTACGTGGACAAACACGGTATTAGAGTTGTTGTTGGACATTACGTAGGTAATCCTATAGGCAAAGTTCCAAATGCCACGTATGATATGATAAACAGAAACAATTTCAACCCGAGCCCCGGAGCTGGCAAAAATGGTTTTCCGGTTGTTATAGAACCTAAGGATCTGCTAGAAATGCAGCAACTTTTCCAGATTAATAGATTCAATCTGATGGCTAGTGATAAGATACCTTTAAATCGCAGTCTTCCAGATTTTAGAAGGAAAAAGTAAGTTATAATTTTATTAAGTGTAATAATAATGAAACTGTCATTATTAAAAACAATAATAGTACATTTTTCGATTAGCCGTTATGGCAATATACAGGGTTAACTATGACTAGGTACAAAAAATTTAATCACGTGCTCAGGGAGGCCTAAAAGACAATAAAAAAATTATTCCAGAATTTTAGCTCGATATTTAAAAAATGGGACAAAACCCTTTAGTCGGCGCCTATTATAAGAACCGACTGAGATGGCTTACATCCATAGATAAATAAATACATCTGTCAACAAACGTCGTTTTTTTGCAGCATTTCTAAATGTAGAAACGAAAATTAACATTCTTATTAGTAATAATACCTGATAGATAGGTAACAGTTAATCCACTTAGCTCCAGTATTTTGCATTCGTTTTCCATTATTTCATTATAAACTGGTAGAACTACATATTCGCTCATTACAGCCACTCACTACCGATAAAAGACATTTCCCGTAGGTACAATTAGATAGAAAGGAATAATAGACGTTTTAATGTAACTGCGGCAGTCTTGTCCCATAACCTAGAAAACCAAACCGGCGAACTATATTGTGGGAACGTATCTGCACCCAGCACAAATGCCTTTATTTAATAACTATAAAACGTTCAAAAATTAAAATAAGGCACTAAAAACTGAAGAAGAACACAAAATTACAACGTAAACACAGGAATTCAATTATGACATGACAGCGATACTGACTGATGAGCGACTGTTGCATCTTTGTAGAGTATGCAAGCAAGTTAACATTGGCGGCGTTAAATAAGGATTTAAAATAATTTCAAAAAAATTTTTTTTTGGCTTTATAAATAAGTTTGGAATTTTTTTGAAGGGTTATTCCGTTAATTCTTATTTTTCCCTATCCCCTCTTAAAATATTTGTACTAAGTCATAGTTAACCCTGTATAAATTTGTTTATCATGGAGCCTCTATACAGAAATGAACGCAGAAATTTTATGGGGAGAAGTAACATCAAACAATAAGACCATGTTTTGCTATAGAGCCTATACCCTTTTATACTATTGTGTTAAAATTCGGTAACAGTTATATTTGGGAATGCTAACACACATCACTATTGTTAGATTTTGATTACCTGTTAGATGTCTCTGCTACTGTCTTTCCCATTAATATTTTACGTAACGTAACTTTGTTCATAGTGTTTTACAGTGTATTTTTTTAATTAGCTGTTGCAATCCAATTACGTACTATTTGTAAATGGATAGTATGTACTTAGTTAATTACTAGTGGCTGTTTTTTATTGCCTTATTTAATTAGTCACTTTGAAATATAAAAAACAACTTGTCAAGAGTTGATTTTATAAATTTTGTTTTGTCGAAACAAATATATTGTTTCACTAGAGCTGTAATGAACACATGTTTCAAAATTATTTCTATTTTCGTTTTCAAAACAGCAAAGTCAAATATAAAAATTTTATTTTTGTTCATTCACGTTTCATAAAGATCCAAGATATCAGGTCTGTTTTCACGAGAGTCAGGGACTTATTTGATGCTGTCAGAAATGACATATTCTATATGCCCTGAAAACACATTCACAACTTAAATGGTCGAATATTTTTTTACAGTTTGAAACCAGTCCCTGATTCTTGCGGGAACATATCTATCATGTATTCATTCTCCTATTATTTACCTCGTCGATAAGAATATTCAACCAAAAATTGTCAAAAATGAATGAATAATTCGAAGCGCAGCTATCATAAAATATAAAATACGGATTCCTTTAGTTAGCTTTTTACTGAATTATTGTATTCTTTTTCTTTTAAAGTAGTCAACATGTCACCTATTTTATAATTAAAAGATCTCGAACTGCTTGCTACATAATATTAATTGTATTTAAAAATGCATAGGTCCTTTCTCAGATAAACCTGTATATAACACGGTACTTTTACTATACAGTGTGGAAGAACGGTATGGAATAAATTCATTATTTCTAAAACAACGAAGTTTCATGAAATTTCCTCGGACCCGTCGATTTTGCTTTTTAAAAAGACTCTTTTTTCTATACCAACGCATTTCCGACGTTCATTTGTTTTCGCGTGATGACGTCATTGGATATTTTTTTAAATAGAAGCCCTATATTTTTTCATCGGATTCTTGTAGAGCTTAACTTGCTATTTTCAAAAATGTATAATTTCAACACTTTATTCCTTCAACTTTAGCAATAGTGCAGCTATTGAAAACTGTTATCGTTTCAGGTAAAGTGCCTTTTCTACTGAAAATACAGCAAAATTTTACTTGAAAAGTTGTTCAAAACGGTAAATTATGGAGACGTGCAAAATTTTAAAAAGATCGGTCTGCTTTGATAAAATCTTTGTGCTTTGTTGAAAAATGGTTTCAAAATCAAACCTCGCAGATCTTCTTAAAATTTTGCACGTCCTCATAATTTACCGTTCTGAACAACTTTTTCAAGTAACATTTTGCTGTATTTTCAGTAGAAAAGACACTTTACCTGAAACGATACCAGTTTTCAATAGCTGCACTATTGCTAAAGCTGAAGGAATAAAGTGTTGAAATTATACATTTTTGAATTCAGCAAGTTAAGCTCTACAAGAATCCGATGAAAAAATATAGGGGTTCTATTTAAAAAAATATCCGAGGACGTCATCAAGCGAAAACAAATGAACATCGGAAATGCGTTGGTATAGAAAAAAGAGTCTTTTTAAAAAGCAAAATCGACGGGTCCGAGGAAATTTCATGAAACTTCGTTGTTTTAGAAATAATGAATTTATTCCATACCTTTCTTCCACACTGTATGTACAACATTTTGTTGTTGCTGTAGTTTTCTTGTATACAGGGTAAGTCAGTTTTTTGTAGACAAACTTTAACATAAGATAGAACACATGTTTTTAAGAAGAAAAGTTCTTATATACATCTGTCGTAGAAGGCTTCGTTTTCGAGATACAGGGTGTTGAATATAATTTTTTGATCTCGAATTTTTATTATAATTTATAAAGGAATGCCTAGATTTTTTTTCATATCGGGGGGATAATGCCTATTAAGTAAGGTGCATAAAACAAGCGATAAGAATGTTCAAAAACTTGCACAGTGGCGGAGTGGAGGGGGTGATCAACCTCTTTCTTAAACAGGACTTTTGCGCCAATGACTATTTAAAAAAAACTGTTATTTTCATTATCTACATACAGTTAACCAAAAATAATTCCCCTTCTTTTGTTTCGAAATTCCTGTGCGTTTCCGAGTTATTTTGATTTTTATTGCTTGATGTGGTAGTAAAGTAAGTAATTTATTTATTATCAATTATTGGGTAAATATTTAATTGTTTCAACAAAAGCTACCTAAATATGGTTTGTTAAGGATTCTAAAAAGCCTAAATTTCTTATTCTTTATCTCTTTCCAATATAGTCAAAATAAATACTTGTTATATCAAGCCATACTCAAATACAGGACTTTTATCAGTTGAAATCTGTTTAGTACACAAATTTTAACAATCCCTATTTATTTTGTGCTGCGTAAATAGTAATGTACTCGTATTGCAACTAAACTACATAAAAAATAACATTGAATGAACATTGATGTTAATGTTTATGGAGAAAATTTTTGAATTTATAACAATATTTAATTAACAATTGTGGAATTGTTAACAATTATTAGCAATAACACATCAAACACTAAAAATCACAATAACTCGGAAATGCACAGGAATTTAGAAACAGAAGATGGGATATTATTTTTTGTACACTGTATGTAGATAATGAAAATAGCAGTTCTTTTTTAAATAGTCATTGGTGTAGAGGTTCTGTTTAAGAAAGTGGTTGAGCACCCCTTCCACTCCGTCACTGTGCAAGTTTTTGAACATTCTTATAGGCCGCTTTACATTTAGGCAATGGAGCATGCAATGCAATGAAAACTATTTTGCAGCAAAATCTTTCATACAATATTGCAAGGTGTCATTTGTTTTACATTTATGCAATATATTGCCCATTGCCAAATTAGTAAAAGGAAAATGATTTCGATCTGCTGGTCTTCTGCAAAACCATCAAAACATACCGGTGTTGTGTGTACTGGGATGTGAAGTTTCAATCAACCTAAAGTTGTCTTTCGACGAAATAAATTTTGCGCTATATAAACCTTTTAACACACGTTTTTTATATGATTATTTGAATTGACATTTTAACACCTATTAGTATTAGGTTTTCTATAAACATTTGTTTCATATATGCCATTAATTTTTAAATTAAAGATCTAAGAATGACGAAGATACGTAGGTTGTGTTTTTACAATTTAGATTAACACTAAAAAATATATTTTTTTAAAGTGGGAAATAAAGTTATTTTAAACTTTTTAATAAGTCCAATATTGTAATTTCAGATGTACTACTCTTTTCAATGACTTCAGGACATATCCAAAAACTAGTATAATCATCGTGTTTCACAACGAAGCGTGGTCAACTCTTCTCAGAACGGTGTGGAGTGTGATAAATAGGTCTCCAGGTGAACTAGTCGAGGAAATAATTTTAGTTGATGATGCTAGTGAGAGAGGTTTGTGATATGAGTCTCATTAACTTTTATTTTATTTTTAAACGTGAACTCTGAACAAAAAGTCTTTCCGCAACTTTTATTGTTAATTTGTGAAGTAAATCTGCCATTAAAAGCTGGCCAAGAAATTTAGCTGCATATTCCTCGAAATAATAATAGTACAAATACAATATACATTTTTAAAAGTTATTTAAAGACTTCAATGTGCCAAGCTTGCATGTTCACGCTTGTTGATGCGTCAATATTCCGAGGGGTTATTCTACACGAAAAATTAATGCCACAAAGCCCTATATAATTTCGTTTGAGAACTTTTTGTAAGTCTACCCATTTCTTTCTAACTTTGTAAACCTATCACTAGTGTTTCTTTGTATATATCTATCTCTTCTTTGTATATTAACGCAAGTGAACATTTGTTTTTCGTCGTTTTTCCAGAAAGTGGCTAATTTCAAAGTTACAACAAGAAGACTTTTTTACAGATTTTTTTATGGTGTTTAATTATGTTCTATGCAAATTTATAAAAATGTTCCAAAACAAAATTTCTAAGTCATTATTTGAAGGTTAAGTACATTTTTGCCCATTGGCGTTGGAGGAGATGCGTCAAATTAAAAACGTATGTACCAAGGAATACTAGTGATATGTGTGCAAAACTATAAAAACATCTGTACACTCACAAAAATGTTATTAGAAGAAATCCATAAAAAATGTTTTTTCTACAAAACTGTTAAAAGTGGGCTTTTTAATTGTCGTTTTTGATGTTAAAAATGTCATTTTTGACACGCGTGTTAAAAGTAAGTTACTTTTAACACTAGCTAACTGGTTGCTACGAAAATTTTGGTTCATAAACATTGCGATCTGTGTGGTATTTTTTGATTTCTTATTTTTATTGAGTTTAAAGTTCTTCGGATTGTTTTGTAGAAAAAATAGTGTATGATATACGTGTTAAAAGTGATTTTATTTTGTTCGCGAAGTTAATTTAATCATCTTCACTCACAAAATAAAATCTTACTTTTAACACGTATATCATAAATAGCTATTACGCCATGTAAGTAATTTTAAGTTTTCGAAAAAATATAGGACGTGACTTTAATTTATCGTGTAGTATCACCCTCCGAGATATTAACGCATCATTTCCGGACACCCTGTAGATTATTAACTTGCCTATGGATGTTATTTCTATAATATATCTAAAAATTTAGTCATGAGTATGGATACATATCACGAGTGTAAAATACTCACATAACATACAACTACCACCTAACTATTAGATTTGACTTTTTAGAATTCTTGAAACAGCCTCTGGACGACTATATCCACACCTTGCCAGTCAAAACTAGGATCCTCCGCAGTGCTGAAAGAATAGGCCTGATCAAAGCAAGACTGAAAGGAGCTTACGCTGCTAAAGGCGATGTACTCACTTTTCTGGATGCCCACTGTGAATGCACCATTGGCTGGTTGGAAAGCCTGCTGAATGTGATAAAAAAAGATAGAAAAACCGTAGTGTGCCCTGTTATTGATATTATAAGTGACGACACTTTCGCATATGTGAAGAGTTTTGAGTTACACTGGGGAGCCTTCAACTGGAACCTACAGTTTAGGTAAAGTTGATTTGTTATTTTGAAATAGGGAACAAATCCTGAATTTTGATATAATCCGGCTCATTCAAACTGCTACAATTGGAGTAACCACAATAAAGGCTTTACAAAAATGTGGTATTGGCGTATATTGATATACAGAAGACATATTTGTTGCGATGAAATATCTAGCTCACACTGATATGTATAAATACACTAATAATTTTATTTAGTGAGTGTCATTTCTTGGCCCCACAAAATCAAGTTACTATAATTGGAGTAGCGACAATAAAGGCTTTACAAAAATGTAGTATTGGCGTATATTGATGTACAGAAAACATATTTGTTGCGATTAAATATCTAGTTCACATTTGTAAGAATAAAAGTACCTAATAATGATTTTATTTAGTGAGTGTCATTTATTGGCTCCACAAAAATAAGCTACTATAATTGGAGTAGTGACAATAAAGGCTTTACAAAATTGTAGTATTGGCGTATATTGATATACAGAAAATATATTTGTTGCGATGAAATATCTAGTTCACATTTGTATGAATATAAGTACTAATAATTTTATTTAGTGAGTGTCATTTATTGGCTCCACGAAATTAAGCTACTATAATTGGAGTAGCAACAGTAAAGGCTTTACAAAAATGTAGTACTGGTCAATCTGTTTTCAGGTGGTATACTCTAGGTGGCAAAGAACTGAAGCTGAGAAAAAACGACGCAACGCAACCATTCAACTCACCAACCATGGCTGGTGGACTTTTTGCGATGGATAAGAAGTTTTTCTTTGAGATTGGAGCTTACGACGAGAATATGAACGTATGGGGTGGGGAAAACTTGGAGATGTCTTTTAGAGTGTGGCAGTGTGGTGGCAAAATACAAATAGCACCTTGCTCTAGGGTGGGGCACATTTTCCGGAAATCATCTCCGTATTCTTTCCCAGGTGGGATAAATAAGACGCTGTTTTCTAATTTGGCGAGAGTAGCGATGGTTTGGATGGATGACTGGGCTGAATTTTATTTCAAGTTCAATGAAATGGCAAGGTAGATTTACGAGAATTTAAGGTAGAAATATCAATTTTAGGTATGAGAAGAAAAAGCGTTGAAATAAATTAATCACAATATTTTTTATTAGTAAACTCGCATCTTTTGACTTAATAGAATAATATTACAATATATTGAGATTATGAAACATAAGTTACAATTATATGACGTTAAAAATAAGTTGCAGAAAGTTGCAAGAACCATTGTTGTTCTAAATATATTTTTTTTAATCTTAAGTCTTTTAATTTGATGTACGTAGATGACTTAAATTACTATAAAGTCAGAGGCTTACCATTATAGTATCAACAGTACTGAAACTTTAAGAGCAAGTTTTACTAAATTTTTTGGGGTGACGTTTGATTCTAAATTTCCTGTTCGCAGATATATAGAAGTGTTATTTAAACTTAATTTGAAAATGTTAGGATTTATAATATGGAAACATTATATTATGTTATATAGAAAATACGGAGTTAAATATTTTTTTGTCAACATGACTGTCAAAAAGATGTCTAATTTTAATCACTATACAGGGTGTCTTGCAAGTCGTTAGAATAATTTTAGGTGATAGAATACTTGATTTTTAGTTGATTGAAGCAAACATGCCATTATTAATAATTATTATTGATGCCATTATCAAAGGTGTTTAATATACGTCTAAGAATAGTACACTTTAAGTGAGATTCTAACGTATAGTTTGGACAATTGTTTTCTCATGGCATATGAAGCTATTTAATAGAAACATTACTTTTCATTTTTACGTCGTAGCTTTAAATTAGCTTTTAAGGTTTGAGAAATTGAAATAAATATTTAGCGTTTTGAATCCTCCATTATTTTAATAACTATTTTCTAAAACCATTTTTATTACAAACTAAACGGTTGTCCTCTGTTTTGGCGAATGCGCTACCTGCATACTTAAGTGTTAAGATTAATGTGCCTAATTTTTAGAATGTTTATCAAGAAACTTTTCCTAACAACTGAAGCAGCATTGCTTAGGTAAGTGTTTAATAATATCAGAATAAACCTACACACAAAAGTTTAAATAAAATCCACGTTTAAATTTGACTCTTCGCTTCTACAAAGTAGAGAAACCATGTTTATGACATTTCTAGGTAAGTAAAGAAGCCACTTTGGATTTTATTGGTTCATTTCTAATAAAAAAGGTATAGAAATATTTCTTATAAAAAGGTTTGTTGTTTTTCTGCATTTCAATAATTGTAGAAAAGCACGGTTAAATTAAAAAATATTAAAAAATTGTAACACTTGGTATATAGGTATGTTTGTTTCAATTGACTCAAAATCACGTATTCTATCATCTCTTAAAACTATTGTAACGACTTGCAAGACACCCTGTATACACAAAATTAGCAATTTTTTAACGGCGATGAACAAAAACACGACATCGTGAAAAAAAATTGTGTTTTACAATTCGGGTACTGTTTCACGTTCATGTCACTTTTGTCATTGACACTAACTTAAGATAAAAACGTATTGAAAAATAATAAACCTACAGTGGCAAATACTTTGGACAGTTGTTCTAAAAATATTGTTTATATTTTGTGTGCGAAATCAATGTTTTATGGCACTTTCCAATGATTTTCTGTCTCAACCTATGGTCTCGACTAAAAATTCACATTCGCTATTAAAAAACACTGATTTAGCACATTTAATATAAAAATAACTATTATTGTACAGTACCCTGAAAACAGTTTTACAGTTTTAATTTTCACTGATTTGACATTTTGATATTGTTTATTATTTTTTACATTGGCTTAAAAAATGGATAACAGAATACCCGTTTCCTTTGTCATATCTAGAAAATAGTAATAATATTTGAATGCGTCTTAGTAGTACGGTTTTAGATTAAGTCGTAAAATAGCGATATTTTGTAGAGCTGTGAGAGATGAACAAAATATAACGTCAAGGGTGATGTTACGAAAAAAATTAGAATGTAAAAATTTCGAATGGTATCTCGACAACATCTGGCCGCAGCATTTTTTCCCTAAAAAAGATAGATTTTTCGGCCGAATTAAAAATTTGGGGCAAGACATGTGTCTTATTAAGCCTGATAGAAAAGGATTGTCCAACCAACCTATGGGGATTGCTAAATTAGAAAGGTAAGTCAAAGCGAAAGGTAAGCATAAGCAAAATTTTGTGAAATTTGCTTCAAGCGATCGAAAGATAAGAAAGAAAATGTGATTTATTTCTTCAATTTTGACACCCTATATTTTTGTTATTATTGATTTTGGTGGATTTTTGGATTTTTTTAGGATAAGCTAAAGTAAATCGACTTATTTTGGTCGCAGTATTATGCTGTTACAGTATGGCCCATTACTTACGCAACAATTTGACTTTACTTTTAGATAAATTGCATGCATCATGAGATTTAGATGCGTTTTTCTCAGAAACCATTGCCTCTAGCGACATCAACAAGGTGTACCTTTTTTAACTAGAACAAATATAGAAGAAAATTTTTCCAATCCAAAATGAGATACAGTGTAGCACAAAAAAGTCGTAGCGATTTAAAGAGGTTAAAACTATCGTTGGTGGCGCCCTCTAGCAGATACACCAAAATCGTCGACATATTCGAATTTCTAGTACCAAGAAACCCCCCCATACCAAATTTCATATAATACGGTCGATGCGATAGAAAAATAATAAAGAAAATTATTTATTTTTTCAAATTTGACACCCTGTAGATCGAAAATGAGCAACATTCGGATAAGGCATATTTGGTTTAATCGCTCTATTTTGAGGTCAGCAACATGCCCTTAAGCTCTGTCTCATTATTAATGAATCACCCTGTATAGGCATGTTTAGTTAAATTGCAATATTTTGGGACCCCCTACATAGAAAATTTGTATATGACACTGTTTTCATTAAATCATTGGAGGAAATATTTTAGGACTTAGGAAACCGTGTCCATAGGATAGTAATGATTATAACTCTAAAATCTAGATGGCTTATATGTATTTCATTCTAAATTTAAATGATAAAAAATTATTTTAGGTGTCTGAGTGATGACATAGCTATGGAACTTTTTGTCATGACTAGAGATGGTTTTGTTATGACTGACGATTCTATATGTTTAGATGCCCCTGAGAGGGTGGGTATTGGACCCTTAAAAGTCAGAATAATAGCTTGCAGTGGTTTTACAAGGCAAAAATGGAAATACAATGAGAGGGTAAGATATATTATACAGGGTGTCCACGAGCAACACTTAAAGAATACAGGGGGTGATTCTAGATAAGAAAACATGAACATTTTTTCATATGAACCTAAGTCCGGAAATGCTTCGGCACGCAGATATTGGGTGTTGAAATAGAAATTTTATTTTCGATTTTTTTTTATAACCTGCAAAATAAAATTTTTTCACACAACATTGAGTAACGTGCTCCACATCGGTCGTATTTTTTTTAGAAACGGGTGGTTTTGACTATTTTTTTCTAGAAAAGATATAAGTAGAAAAGATATAAGAATAAGATTTATTCATAAAAAATCCGAAAAGTTTACTGACAAAAAAATTGGGACAAATCGATTTAAATAATTTTAAATAAATAATTAATAATCGATTAATTTTAATAATAATAAGCGCTAAATAAAAACTATCACCAAATTATGATTTTTCACCCCCAAAAAAACCGTTATCAAATTTTGTGCGAAAATGTTACATTTTGCAGAAGTTATTAAAAAAACACCCCTTATATTTTTAGGGACTGTTGCTGAACACCCATAATAAATTTAAATCAAATTTTTTTTTCTACAAAATTATATTCATATAAAAATGTAAATTTAAATTAGTATAAAAGTTAGCACTGTACTTTTTGGTTTATCTTACACAATTTTACAAACATATTATACAGAATGTTGTACTGTTTATTGATGGCCTAATTTTTATATGGCCAAATCTACTTGTTTAGTTATTATTTTACATTTTAGAGCATGTTATAACATTTTCAAATCAATGTTACTCAAGAAGAGAGCATTCTATCGATATTTAATAAGAGTATACTTTGTATGTAAAAAAAACAGTTCATATTCTCCAATCAGAATTTCGAAAAATCCACTTATAAAATAATTAAAGTGAACTTTATCCTTGATTGAGCTATTTTCTTACACACCTGGTATAAATTTTGATACGTTTTCTGTTGTGTAAAATATTTAATATACCGTTTTTAAATTGTTTATTAAAAGGCATTTTTTTGGACCACTCTTCAGGACAGCTCTCTTCACCTTTTAAGGGCGCCGTATTCTTGAAATAGTGTTTTCTACAAATACAAGTAATTTTAGACATTTATTTATTTATTTGTCACATTTGGAATGCAAACAGGCTTGAACACAAACTGAACTGAATAATATGGAGTTTAGCAAATAACAATAATGTTATCTCATGTCACCTGCAAATATTCAAAGGTACCGAAGTAAAATCAATATATAACGTCAGAAAGCGATATATGCAACAAACTTTTAGGTACTAAAATCTTTCAAAATACGTGTTTCTTTAAATTCAGCTATAAATGTAAACATTGTTATAACAAACTTAAATAGTTCTGTATATAAGATTGATCACTTTTGTTTATAATTAAGTGAAAATAATGGTAAAATGTGGGGTTAGAATAGCGAAATAATGTGTGTCATACAAATGCATTTTAAAAGTTATTATATCATTTGAGGAGAGTTTAAATAGTAAAAGTGTATAAATAAAACATCAATAATTTTATTTTTGATATTACTTTTGCTCTCCGTGTTTTATTTTTCGAGATTTCAGTACCTAAAAGACACAACAAATTTGACTATTTTACGGCCTGAAAGAGGGCGACCTTAACTTCTTCTACATGCACCGACATTTTGAATAATTATTTTAGAAACACTTTGTATAACACCTGATTTTACACTTGACAAAAACAGTATGATACAGTGTCGTGCTATAAATAAGGTGCCCGTAAAAATATTTTCTGGCTTTATTTGAATGAAAAAGTTGATAATCAAATATTATTGACATACATATTTAAAATTGTATCGTTTTTAGACGAAAGAATTCCTTCACCTGACCAATCACAAGTGCTTGGACATAAGCAACGCGAAAAACTTCACCGAAGGACTTATAATCAGCGACTGCAACGGAAGCCCGTCACAAATGTGGCGATTGGAAGTTGTACCTTGGAAATAATTTTGTAAACTACCTATATATTTTTTATAGCTATTTGCGACCTAATAATAACTTATTAATTAAATTATATATTTGTAATACATCTGTCTATTAATTATTTACATGTGTGTTATATAAGGTATCAACTTGGCCTTGGAATAAATATTTTGAAAAAATGTTATTGCATCCAAAACAAACATTGTCGATCAAAAAATAACTTTCTAATAATAGGAAAAATGTATACACTCAATTTAATATAAGTAGGCCTTGAATATTCCGCGTCAAGTCATTGGCGTAGGCACGACGGGGCTGCCGTTCATTTTCGGTACAAAGCTAATAACTCCGTGGTATTCACAGTTGTATGTGGTTATAAATAAATGTAATCTAATAATGTATACACTTACACTTATATTATTTCTCAACCATCATGATGGTTAGCAGTAATAAAACGTCAGGTATCGGTTGACAGACACGTCGAAAGTAAACTTTGGATTATATTTAGAAAATAGAACGTTCTACATCTGAAAGTTTTCTTCAGAGCATAAACAGGTTACAGACTACCAAATCATTTAGAATAGGAGAAAATATTTGTATCTGTTGTCTGTTACATCATTACACTTTCTACTACTGTATACACCTGCTGCACAAGAAAATCGTATATATGCATTATAAACATAATCCCATCCCACAGAATTGTTTTCAAAAACCATTAACAATTGAATTGCTTCTAGGATTGAAGTTACAAATTTGGTAATTTTGAAATGTTTGTCGTAACAAAAATTCGCCTATAGACAGGTTCTCCATCTTGTTACTAGCAGTTGAAGAGGTTTTGAAATTTTCTAACATGTTTTGGTAAATACCTGAGTACGTTTTCTTGATTTCACAATAGTAATATTGCATACCAACGTGGAAAGAAAACGATGGTAAACCATTTATCGAGACAAGAAAGAAACTTTTCACTGAGGTTTGTATATTATTTAAATGCAAGTGACGGTTTTTGTAATAAAAAAAATTTGAAATTAATAATCCCGGTATGACCAGATTACAGATAAAAAAACGAGTCATTGGCATTTGGACAAAGTTTAGTAAAAGGTTTGTTACCTAAGAAGAGAAGTCATGCAAGGCATGATAAAATTTATGGTGTTTTCAAGTGTTGGTGCTCGCAAAAAGGTGTTCAGAAAGTTGTTCCCGAAACTATTGTGTTGGCATATTTTAGCGAAATTACTGTCAAAAAACCGTTAACCCTTTGGTACATTTACTCAATGTTGCGTAATAAAATAATTTGTAGTACTTAATGAATGAAATTTGTTGAGTATGTTTTAATGTACAATAAGATATTTTTGAAACAAACAATTTGGTTATTCAATGAATGTTGACACATTTACCTGGGTTGGAAGTGTCAAAGTCAGAAATGTGTTTCTTACTGTAAGTTATTTGAAATATCAACATTACATACCACAGATTCCTTGAAATGAGGAATATCTGTTCTCATTTTTGTTACTTCTTTTAAAAACACCCTATGATTGTAAATAAGAACCCTTTTTGTATTATCTACTAATTTATCAACATCTTGATAAGTACTTCTTATTACTTCTGTCATAATATGGCAGGCATGAAGTATATGTACCAGTACAATATTTTTTCAGTGATGCACCTAGTTTAGTCATATTTATGTGGCATTACCAAGAGTATTACAGGCAAGAGAGAATACATTTTAACAATAAAATACAAATGTAGTGCCATAATTATTCTTCTGACATTTACAGAAGCATGATAAGAGCCCCTATTGCCCTGTGCATTTGAGCGTAACTCGATAAAAGTCTGAATTGTCTTATGTAACCGAAATTATCAGAGGCAGATTATATCGGAAATGGGCACGTGCTTTCTAGACCAGTGGCACGCAAATACCAAACTATGCGAAACCGATAATCGATATGAGCGCTCGCAGTTCACGTTAAGTGAATTAGACTCGAGTAGAATCGATGGTAGTTAGAAAATTTTAAGAAATACCTTATTTCACATGTACAGGGTGTCCTAAATTTGTTGTAATTGCAGGATATCTTGGAAACTACAAGAAATGCGAGTTTTGCAACACTAGACTATTTTTCGAGAAACATTCACAGACCTCTTTGTTTTTGAGATACATGGCGAAATAAAAAAAACTTTTAGGCAATTCTTCGTATCTCAGGAAATAGCTATTAGAATAGATATTTGTAATTTCTCTACGGGGTGTTTCTTATAACACCCATATTTTTATATAAATAATACTGTAGGAAACAACTACTCCGCGAGCTAATGCCCCGACCGGAATTGAATTACACAATATCGTAAAAATATGTTTTTAAAATCCTTATAGTTTCCGAGAAAAAAATTGTTCTAGTAATTTCAACCTTTATATCGCTGGGCTACTGTAGTATCTAGGCGATTTCAAATATCCGGTTACTTATCGTATTAACTGTTTTGCGATGCTAGTATTTACATTAGTTTTTAAAATATAAAAATGGCTTACGGGTATCGCAGTTGAGGTATAACGGTTTATTTATTTTATTTTAAGGATACAGTACCCAGACAGAATACATCCAATTATAGGGCAGGAGAAAATGCAATACCGTATAAAACTAAACAAACAAGTAACAAGTAAACACAACAAGTAATATATTATGTCATAACAAAACAAATACAAGCCAACATACAGTTAACAATTTCAAATATTGCAATCCAAATCACAACAGATTAATTAGACTGCAAATGAATTTAAAACACAACGTCTTATGTCATTAACAAAACAAGAAAAGATATCTAGATTCAATTCATAGCATATATAGTTCGTACATACAGTATAAATAGGAGAATACTTTAATACATTTGTTCTAGGAGTAGCAAACCTAAACAAAGAAGATGAATGAGTATGAACTGACGGAACACTAAAATTAAAATAACTCATTGGTTTGTGTAAAAACAATAGAGAAAAGTAAATACGACGCGAGGCTAGATCATTCAAATTATTAACGATATGGATATCAGCATGAAGACTCAATATAACTGCAGCATACTTTAGTTTTGGTCTGACAAGTGCATTAAATAGGATGGTCAACGTAGATGTGTTCTTAAAAAATTTAGCATTTCTAAATACAAATCCCAAATTTTTGTAGGCATTCGACAATATATGATTTATATGTGCAACAAAGCTCAATTTGGAATCGAAGGTAAACTCCAAGGTCCTTAAATTCATCACACCTGTTTAATGCATTATTAATGGCATAGGCATATTGAATTTATTTTCATTGTAAATGTCATTACGCTACATTTTGCAATATTCAGCAGCAATTTGTTCTCTTGACACCATAAATTTACCTTTATGAGATCGTCTTGTAAAAGGTAACAATCATCAAGTGAGTTAATCTGTGCAAATATCTTTATATTGTCAGCATACAACAGAACATTCACATGAAGAGATGTACAAACATCATTTATAAACATAATAAATAACAAAGGTCCCAAAACTGATACCTGTGGGACACCAGATGTAGCATATATATCTGTGGATTCATTACCAAAGTAATTAACATTCAGGACTCTATTTGCTAAATATGACTCAAAGAAAGCTAAAAATTAGAAGTTAAACCAAAACATTACAACTTGCTCAATAGCAGACCATGATCCAATCTATCAAAAGCCATTGAAAGGTCCGTATAGGCTACATCAGCCTGACCACCCTGGTCCAACACATTAGCGATGAAGTGAGTAACAATCAACAAGTTGGATGTTGTAGACCTACCGGATATAAAACCAAGCTGAAAAACGGATAACCTTGATTTTACTTGAAAAGAAAGAATATGATGTAATACAATTTCAAATAACAAAAGTTACAAAAAATTGTTATAGGTCTTTAGTTTTCTAGAAGTCGCTTGTCTCCTTTTTTAAAAATAGGGCAGACTTTTGATTTACACCAGATCCTTGGAAACGTAGCTGATTGCAAAGACAAATTGAAGACAATGGACAGTGGTTACGCAAAAAGAGAAGCACAATATTTCAATAAAAAAGATGGAATTCCATCAGGACCTGTGGTCAATTTATTCTTGAAACGTTTTAATACTAATAGAACTTTCAGTGACAATCGGTAAAGCAATCTGTGGAACAATATTTATAGGTTCCCTCAGTTCAGATGGATTATATATAGAGGAAGAAATAAAAGTCGTATACTTTGTGGATCATCATAATTTCGATTATCATAACACATTGAGTTTGGCATATTAGATGATTTCCTTAATTTACGGTGAAGTGACAATGAATTTCCGGTAAACATGTACCAAATGCAGCTACTTTTACAACGCTTTGCAGTGAGTGCAGGTGTAGTGCAAACGCCGGCGTAACACGGGAAATTTACAACCGAATCGTGAAAGAGATGGAGATTCAGGGGTCCACGGCGTATTGCAGCAATGTGGCCCCAGCTAGCAAAGTAGTTCTATAAATTTGGACTAATAGGAGTTTTATATTCTGTTAATATTTTATAGTTGTATTTAGAATACTAAATTGTTGCATTAATGTGGCACATGAGACTATTTTGCCTTCAGAAACTGAATTGTTTTTTAAATTTGTTGCAAGAACGTTCTTAGAGCATAATTTATAGAGCACTTATAAGATAACTGCTAATGTAGCCCTATAAGTGTGTACAATAACACAATTTTACAGCAATGGTGCTTAAAGAATCAAATTACTGTAAAACCGATGCAAAATTCTGCTTCATAGAATTATACCCTCTCCTGTGACACTCTTATAAAATTATTCCGTAATGTCGCTTATAGTTTAATTATAGAACTATTGTATAAGGCGTTGTTAAGTTACAATTCTGCTGCGGAAAACAAATTACAAATGTGGAAGCTGCTATCGAACTTAAGAGAAAAAGCTCTTTAAAGCAGTTGTAGAGAATAATAATACAGTTGTTATAAAATCATTATAGAGTAAATAAGTAACAAAAGCCTTTTTGTTCCATAAAGAAACGCTATAGAACTATCATTTTTTATATATGTAGGTTTCCCATCTGACGAGACCTGCCTGTAATAGTACGAAATATTTTAATCAAAGTATAATGGGGAAATTTGTGTAACATAGTCGTGACTTGTAAAATTATTATCTGCTTGCAGAAAGAAAATTTCATTACGATAGACAAGATTTATTTGATTGCTAAGAGAAATTGATTTCCTTATAGAAATTTAGTAACATATTTAATTTAGACCATTCCAAACCTTAAATATTTTCCCTTTTAGATGTTGAAGTTAAAGAATTTTAATAGATTTATTAAATAAGATTGAAATAAGTGAAATTACCACAATAAAATATGACAACACTGTGAATATTAAGTAGTTGCTTACGAAGCATATTTGCTCTATAATCATTGCAATCGACACAAAAATGTCATATTAGTGAGAATCCATTGGAAGTACAAGATGAAGCCTTTCTTTCTGTCGCCATATTGTGAGGAAGGAAAAAAAAATCTTAATTAAAAATATGTACAATATAAATAGGTTAAATGATATGGATATACTTACTTTTTGATTATTTTATGTACAGTTGGTTGTTAAATTCATCAATTTAGAAAACATTTTTTTTTTATTAAATTTCCAGCATCATAGGAAATATAAGGTTAACTGTGGGCGCGTCAAAAATCACCATTACCACATATTTCACGATAAAACTTAGTCCGCATTAAAATGTACTGCTCCCTGATGGACAAACAAACTAAGCAATTCGTAATAATGTAAGTAAGTACTCCTATGCAGGTTGATTAGGCCCATCTTATTGGTTCTTATTGGCCCGTCCATATTATTTCTAACATGTGCGATACAGAAACATTTTGTTTTTAAAAGTTACAATTAAACGATTTTAAAGTTCTTTAAATATAACACCATGCAACACAAAAATTGTATAGCGAAGTGCTATAGAATTTTTATGAGATTGCTTTGTAACTGTGTTATAAAAATTCTTTAAGACTTCTGTAATTATTTCCTGCAAGCTTTACAGAACCGCTTAAAGAACTAAAAGGTTCTATAGAACGGTGCCCATTTTTATGGTATAAGTGTTGTAAGAACGTTTTGAAAATGTTCTTAGAACAAACATTGCTCTATAAAATTTGCTCTGGAAACGTTCTTACAATTTTTACAGAACAAGAAATTGTTAGCTGGGGCGTATCATACATGAGTTTCAATTATATCCGTACCATGTACAGCGTGTCCAAGTATTAATGCCAAGGGATTGGACGAGGAAGATCGGTACCCGGACTGGCACGATCTGATATTTAAAAAATGAAGTATAATTCACCCAAGTGGGCACTATTGATGATTTACGCAAACGTGTCAGTGGTTTTACCGTGTCGTCACAATTCTTGCCAATACTGGTCGTGTTGACTGAAGCTCATTATAATCCGGCGACCTGTCGTTATAATCAATAATTTAGGAAATGTTTTTAAACACAACTTTTTTATTTTTTGTTTTTTTTTTCTGATATATGATATGAAAACGAAAATGTGGTTTCTTCCAGATAGGTTTACAATTACAAATGTGTTTTGTGTAACTGAATTTGTTGCTGATTCTATTGATAATGGGTTTAAAATTCATATCATTTATACTGATTTCAGACAGAAACCGTTAAACCGTTTGGCAAAATTGAGCACGTTATATTGCTGAATAAATTAAAGTTATCTGAATTTTTAGATCTACTTACTCACTCAGAGTAGTTCTCATTGAAACCAGAAAATCATTCTCTATGTGTTGTTTTACCAATGGTGCTCTCTTAGTAAAAGAGTAGAGAGAGAGAGAGAAAAGAAGAGAAAGGGAGGATGAAGGTAGAAATAGAGAGAGAAGCAGAGAGAAAAGGAGAAAGATAAACAGTGAGCACTTTCTTTTGCAAATAATTTACACTTTCATTTGTAGCTAGCATCTAGATAAAACTACCAACATTATCAGTTGATAAAAACAGAGTAATATACTCATGTATACCCAAAGAGACACAATGGCAGTAGCGACAAAGAGATATATTATACATAAAAATGATATTGTAGTCTGTACATAAAAGTGATTACTTATTATAGTTTACTCAGTATTTAATGGTGAAAGCCTCCCCTTTTTCAGTATTTTTGTAAATACAAATATTGTAGAATATTATCCAATGAATTTATTCCTTTCAACGTAAACTTTCAAAATAGCACTATCATATTGTTAAAAAAACCGAGCGGTAATGAGTATCGTTGAACTCTCGTCGCCGACATCCGATCGCACGGAAAACTTGCGTGCTTTGTTTACATTTGCTTTATTTATGTATATTCACAAACAAAGCCTGAAGAGCCTCCTTCTAGAGGTTAGAATTCGTTGGTGCAGATATGTAAACTAAATTTGAGAAAAGTATTGTGTATTTTTAATTAATCGACCATTTCAAAGATCTACTTTTTGAGATGATTATCGAGTCTCATTATCCAAAAATTACTTTTTCTTCGTCGGTTCTTCAGGCAAAGGTTATCCGTAATTGTTGACGACTCCTTCAGGTGGGCGCCCTGTTTTAGGCCATCGAGAGCGAGTTTAACAGATAGCGGTCGCGCAGCTCGATTCCAATTACACGTTACCTCATCGGTTTTATTTGCATGCGATTTGCAAATCTGTCACTTCTTACTCTGCTGAATGGCCTACTTGTTTTCGAAAAGGTGTGATCGAATGCATAAGTACCTACGCTAGTACGGGCACTGTACCGTAAAGTCGTGAACGAAATTCGTTCAGTCTGCAACATACTTAAAAGCATTTTTCTCAAATATCTCAGAGACGATTGACATAAACAGATGAGACTTCGTTTAATAATTTAATCTAAGTCGAAGTATAAATTCACGGATATGGTATATAATGTAACTTTACCAAAAACTAAAATATTTCGACGCCAATGAGTATTGGATTTCTGACTGAGCGGAAAAATTAAAAGAACTGAAAAGATATTGCGATATTAAATAGAACACGCTGTATATAGAAGATTTTTTGATATTTTAATTAATTAGTTAGGTATCAATTCCTCCTCTTACATTTTAATTTTACCTGACAAATATACAGTTGTAGATTTAAAAATCGATAACTGTGCAGTGAATTAAAAAGTTTTTTTTAAAAAAACGTATAAAATTAAAAAATATAAATAACAGAACGTTTCATTTAAAAAATATAACATATTTAAAAATTCCTTTTGAGATATGCAATTGTTGTTTTTCCTCCTACAAATGATTTTTCAAATTTTTAATGGGATTTCTTGTCTACAGAATGTAAAAGGCTTTTAGTTTAGGATGTAAAAGACATCAAACTCTTCACATTTTTAGTAACTTCTGAACTGTGGATTAGAGCTTTCGAAAAAATGTTGTTGGATACTCGATTGTGAAATTCCTTTGCATTCTCGAACGTAAAAATAATGTTTCTTGGTGGAAATACTTGTACATTTATTATTTTTTGCAACTGTTATATCTATTCACAATACCAATTTATTTGTTTAACATATTTAGAGATAAATGTATACCTACGCGAACATATAGGAACATAAGACAACTATATTTGTACACACATTTCGATATTAGTAAAACGACTGAAAATAGAAGGACTCTTTATATTTTTCTATTTTATATTACTGTTCTGTTTCTTCTACTTCTCTCCATCTTTTTTCATCTTTCACATTATTTATTGCCTATTTGATTATACAGGGTGTTCAGTAGAAAAGGATAATACTTTAAAACAACAAAAATAATATGATTTATATCAACCTACCTTAATACAATTTTCCTTCCTTAAAAAGCTATAGGTCTGAGAAAGTGTTTTTTTTATTTCATTATTTCATGGTAATTTTCTTATTTGTTGGGCGATTGTACTCAAATTTTGGAAAACAAGTCTTTCTTGTGTGATAAACACAAATTTTGAATTGATTTTTGAGTTAAATGTACAGAGCGTTCTCAACGTCTGTGCCACTATATTATCTCTTTATTATTTTTTTAAAGACAAAGATTTTTGGAAAATGATTAGTTAATTGTAAACAGTCTTCGTATAGTTTTACAAAAAGTATACTTGTTACATGCCATCAAAATGTACCATTTCAGACAAAAGTGAGTTTAACGTATTTGTTGAGATTGGAAATCATTGCATAAATTATAAAAACTTATTATTCAATGCTATTAGCTGTTCAGGACTATTTTAGTCTCAAATATATTAGGAGTTTACGAGAATTCACTCGAATGTATTATCTCTTAATTTTGGTTATTGGCAATTTGAAGAAATAAAATATGTTCAGATCACTACGAATAAATTTTTGCAAACTCCTATTCTGTAGTAAGTACAATCTATTGCAATAATGATGGGTCCCTTTAAAACGAATTTGCCGACTTATTTCGAACTGCTGAGGCATTCGTAATTAAATCTACTTTCAATCGTAAACATTAATTATTAGTTGTTCCACTCACCAACAAAAATTTATTGAAATTTTTACACAGAACATCCAGTAGTTAAAAAACTTTGCAGCAATTATTTGATAGCTGTTCTGGGGCTGTTATCAGTGTAAAAGACCTAATTGACCAATCTAGAAGATGTGATAAAAATCGAAACAAATGCTAAACACCGTCATGTTTAAATATACTACAACTCTGTGTATACTAGAAACATTGAAAGGTGCAACATTTTGACAGCATCGAACAGCCTAATAGTGCACTGGATTAAGCTGTTATGCAGCAATTTGCATATCAATTTTAATACGGGCTGTTAGTCGTCATTGTTTGCTGACAAGAATGCTTTTAAGGTAATAACGATTATTATGATAATTTACGAGATCGGCCAATTAATTCTCCATTAAATGTTATTAACCGCCGTAAATAATGCCTTCCTGTTATAGATTTACAACGATTTTTGCGGGGCACATGTATTCATTATCGAATGGAATATACCGTGACCCATTTTATGGCGATCGTTTTCCAGACTCTATGGTTTAATGCACACACAGTTCGTACAGAAATGAATGAAAAAATGATAGAAATAAACTACTTACCATGACAGCAAAAGCGAAATTGTAGAAAATTACCAGTCTGCGGGCTAATGCCTCGACCATCATTGAATTACACCTGAACATCAAACAGCCAAAATCATTCGTCAGCGGTGCCATCAAACCGATTTCGAGCCTGTTAGCTGTTATCACTATACCTTAGGTGAGGCAACCGACCACTAACACTGGATGTTCGTGTCGTCTATTTTTCAAACATTTTTCCTGAAGCTGCATCTCTATAAAAGTAACATGTATGCCAAATTTGACAAAAATCGTCCCAGTATTAAAAAAGTTATAGCCATAACATAAAAAAATAACTTTGAGACTATGTAGCTCCGTTTATATCGACTTTTCGAGAAAGTGTGGCATGAGTTTTATTTTTCTGAGTATGTGCAGGGTTTCCGGACACCCTGTATATTCTTGAATGAGGCCTCAAGCACTGATATTTAAACATAAAAAATCTGTTAAAATATAAATGTTTGTCATGTTTTAGCTTTATGCATGAACATTTGTTTAAAAATTTAATTGCATTTTGTATGCTGATGAAATCTTAATTTTGGATAAGGTACATTTAACTTCAATATATCATGAAAATATCATGCTAAAGATGACCTCTCTAATGATTTGAAATACTACCCAACATAAAAATAAAAGTACCTAGAAATAAAACGTTATTGAAATAATTGATTACCTACGAAACTGTATATTAATATGTACACCTATTGCACATCAGTTTATAAAGGACAACTGAAACATTGTAAAATGCTATTACTGCTCTTTGCAATAATGTGTAAATTGTAAAAACATTGTGTATCATGTCACATCATCAATCAGCTGTTGCAATGTCAAAAGAGTAAAATTAATATTATATTTTCCAGTTGTTGTCTAGATGTAGAATGTTATTTGGTAATATAATAATAATGATAAAAGTATACAAAGTGTTATCATAACTTCCGTTGCTCATTTCTCTGGAAGGGCTTATATTTTAGTTTTGTAAATATGATTTGGTAGACTGACCAATAAACATTCTCGGTAAATGGTCAACAATTTTATACCTAGTTAAACACATTTACTAATTTGCGCCATGAAAAAAGGAGTCAATATAGTAAAAAAAAATAAAATTGTAAAATCGTTATAGTTTCCGAGAAAAAAGAAATTGAAATTGTAGTATTTTCAAACTACATCGCTGGGCTACTGTAGTTTTTAGTGTCATCGGAATGCAGGCGACTACGAACACTGAAATTTGATTGTAGTATTAACGTTTTTGCATTAGTTTTTCAAGTATCTAAAAGGTCCACGGCATCCACGGTATATTGCGACAGTGTGATGTATCATACACAAGGCTCAATTATATCGGTACCATGTGCAGTGAATGACTGCTACAACAAAATATTCAATATCCCAGATTTATTGTTGACGTGTTAGATACAAATAAAGTTAATTTTACACAGAATGGGACGTATAACAATCATAATACTCATGTTTGGGATTTTGAAAATCCGCATGGGATTCAACGGGATCATTTCCAAGAACGCTTTTCCCGAAATGTTTGGGCAGATGTTATCGATGATCACTTGATTGGACAATTCATATTACCAAATAGAATGGATGGGGTTCAGTGTCCCGAGTTCCTTTGAAATGATCTGCTTGGACTTCTAGAAGATGTCCTCATGTAGTTCTTGCACGATGGTGCTCCTCCTTATTTTCGACAAAATGCTCGGCAGTACCTTAAGTTCAAGAGGTACGCTGGATTGGACGAGCTACATCGGTACCATGACCACCAGCATCACCCGACCTAAATCCTTTTACTACTTGTTGTGGGGATATTTAGAAAATTAAGCGTATCGCACAGAAGTGGACACTAATGATTGTGTTTTGGCGCCTATACTCAGATATGCCGTTGGAAAAGAGAAACTCGGAGTTCACTGTTTTTTTCCTACCAACCCCTGTATGTTGCACTAAAATAATCAGAAATATCTAAACTATCATACAGTGCACTAAAATCGTTTGCCATTAAAACAAAACAACCTTATTGCCCCAAAAAATACCAAGTTAACCTGTCCGTATGACTTTTCCCAACTAACATTTAAGCCTAATAGACTACTACACAAGAAAAATAATCCTGAGTTGATCAAGATTTACTACTTTTCTCCATAAAAATAGTCTTCAATGTTACAAAATCTTATAATACCAAAATTTTAGTCAAAAATTTGTTAACTAAGAGTAATATAATGCCTTCCAAGTAAAATGAAATATATGTCAATTTATACAGTTCGAAATTACATATTGTTTACCTATTCTATGTTTTCAAATGCTAACATTCCAATAATGTGTAAGACGAAGTTATAATTTACTTAATTTCGCTTAGAAATCTGTGTTCAATATCTAAGGATTTTTTAAATTATTACAATAGATATTTGATATGATATTTACATATTTATTACGAAAATGTAAAACTTATTTTGTCTTCAGCTAGTAGTTAAAAATAAGTTAATAACTAGTTATTTTGCCCTATCAAATAATTGAATTGGTTAAGTTCTATTTTTATTACAATATAATCCTATTTTCAACTTTGTTGATAACTTCTAAAGAATATTTGACCATTTCAATTAACCTAATAGAAATATTGTTCTATATTATGGTACAAATTTACTTGTTAATAATACTTCGACGTAAGTGTGTCTTATAAAGGTCTTTTAGGGAACAAGCTTCTTGTTATATGTATTCCGACATATCTTCATGTAATACTTAGCGCGTAGAAATTGTTTTCTGTTTTGGCAATCTGCAGTGAAAACTAAGCCCTACACAATATTAGAGAGTTGTAAAAAACGAATTTAAGCCAACACTGCATATTAAATCAATCTAATGATAATATATCAATAAACACTTCATATTATAAGTATTCTTATGACTGTTATCATGTCAGATGAATTCAGTAGTGCATGTGAATTGAAATTCGAATTGAATTCCGTTAGAAAATATTTATTTTGTTTTTGTTATTACGCATACATAATATTATTGGCTTTAATTTGAATTTTCAATCACAAATAAATCCATGAGTAGAATTTTATATGTAGGTACCTAGTAATAATTTAATTGATCCTGTGACGTCAACATTGGCATAGGCAATCTGCCCTATAGGTTAAAACTTACAGACAAATTGACTTCAAAGTTGATTTTGTTTGAGCGGCCATGTTGTAATAAACACTAAATGTTTTGTTCATTATTTCTAATTGATTACTCATTAAAATTATGTTAATACATTTATGACGAAAGATTATTAAACACATTTTATCACGAACTACATTCAGTTTTTATTTTAGGTTATTTTTCAGTATAGTAATATTATTAAAAAGCAATAGTAAAAATGTATATTTATAAGGCGCGTTATTTTTATTAAACTTAGTTCATGACATTATACGAAAAATTTCCTGGGTTGTACAATTTGATGAATGGAAACCAAAAATACAGACTTTATTATATTAAAATCTAAATATCTATAAATATACTAACTCCTACTCTACTTGTAGCTTAGTAGCCTGACATAGGTAGTCTTTCTTTTTCTTCCTATCCCTGTTCGCTATTAGAATTTATAAAATCAAACATATAATGTTGTCTCTCTCTGGCAAAAGTATGTCATATAAAGAGCATAATTAGGGTATATTTTGGTAATAATGTCTTTTATATTTCGAAATTTTAACATAAAATTGGTCTGTATTACTTTTAGGTTCAAATATCTTATTGGAATAAAATTCTTGCTGACAATTATTAACTTCCTTATTACTTTAGTTTTTTTCCCCACATAAGGAAAAAGGTCAACAAATATAGGTAAATTTTCCCTATACGGAGTTGGTCATGAAAAGTTTTTGACCAATTCAGAGGCCAAGTTAACGTAATTTTAACTTTAATTGTTTGTTGGGTTGAAACACACTGTATATCAAGTTATTTATAGTATTATAATTATATATATTATAGTAGTATATAAGTATTTGACATTAAAGATCATTATTTGATGGTATTTTTGGAAACATTTTCAGGACAAATTTGAATTAGTATAATTAGAGAAACAGTTAACAAAGTATAATTTTAATATTATCAAGTAGGTATTATTGATTCCTGTATTATCATCATTACATCTCGTAATGACTCACTAGGAATGCATGTCTTACATAAGATAACCGAACACCCCTTTGCAAACTTCAGTTGTTTCAAAGCGATTATCCAGCAAATAACTGAATTTCTCGCCTGGCCTACTTGGATTTGATAGGACGTGCATTAAGATTGCATGGCTGGCTGCGATCGTGTCTATGTCCTAATACGTGGTGCACGTGTGTGTTCCATTGTTTCTCCCGTAAAAATCCACCTGTCAGCGCACGTGCTGAACAATTGCTAATAGCTGCTTAAAGACGCTAGTATCCAGTGAATCAAAGTGTAATTATCATGTACATCATCACCGAGGCAAGCAGCGTAGGATCCAAGACCAGGCAGATCTGAATCTATAAATATTTATGGAAAAGTAAATCCAATTTGAATCCATAAATATTTATTTGTAACTAGAATTAATAAACGTTGATTTGATTAGTTCCATCTTGCATCAATTATTGTTGTTCCTAGAAGTTTCTGCTTCGCTTCCGCCGAGTGTGAAAAAAATAGGGTAAGCATTGTCGCCGAGAAGTGCTCTCGAGCGTAATTTCCTACAATGAGCCTCGACAAACCCATGCAACTAGTTTTGTTAAACATAGGGAATGGTTCTGCGCGTCTATTGTCCTAGACGGTGTTTTAGGGCGTGGCCTTCAGAGTTAGGAATAAAAAAAAACTGAGTAGCTAAAAAAAATCGTGACAGTGACAGGAGTACGATTTTTTGGCTTGACAGCAAAATTTCTACGCATTGGTAAATTTAGAAAACTGTTGTTTGTGGTTAATTGTAGTAGAAGCATTGGAAGGGTGTATAAAGCTGAGACAATTAGTAATATGTTGTGTTTTTACATAATTTTGGGGTGTCATTGCACAAAAGTTAGAGTTAGTGCTAAAAAGAACGAAAAGGCAATTAGACTCTGAGTGCAGATGAACTCAAAACTGTTATATTATATAAAAGTGAAAAAATAAAAACAAGAGAAGTGTGGGAAGCCTGGCACACGAGTTCATGGACTTATGCGGGTAAGTGTTAAGCTATGTTCTTTGGTGGCACGCTGAAAAGACAGAAACTATAGTGCTATTAGACATTTAGTGATACAGCTCATGACTGCAAGAAAACTTAGACGTCGCAAAATTCCTCAACGAGAAGGTGAGGCCGAGGGTGAAGAATGGCCTCTTTCCCTAGACTCCGCCACCTTCATGGAGGAAGTTTTTCCTCATGGACAACCTCTGAGTCAAGAAAGAAAGTTGCGTCAAAAGACTTACTAAATCTGGGTCGCGCTGACTAGGAACACCCTGAAGAAGCCATCGTAGAAACAGAGACTATAGTGCCTGGGGGCGGTACCTTGGAAGTTGGTTCAGAGGCGAGTGGAGGACATAATGAATGAAACTAGGTATAATTCATTTTAATGGACACAGACAGCTATTCATAATAATATTAATAATTGGTATTATTATACATAATTTATATTCTAGTGAGACATAATGAAATAATCGTCTATTAAGAAGAAGTTACCATAGCAACGGGTATAATGGATTGTCATTGAATCATTTTTCGTAACTATTGTGAAAGTGTATGAGTTTTGAGAGATGATTTGCTATCAGATATTGAGAATGGACTTTTCAGTTGTTTCCAATCTCATGCCAGATAAATCACGCAAGAGATACGAAGCATTTGGTCGTTATGAAGAATGGTGTAGAGAAAAAAGACATTTAACATGACTAACGAGAAAGGATTATTAGTATATTTTCACGATCTAAGCAAAATTCAATGGTCTTCATGTTTTTGGTGCTATTACCTACTTAATGAAAAGAACAGAAATTTCACTCATGAAAAATGTCGATATAGGAAAATACTTAGATTTGATTGCATTCCTGAAGCGAATATCAGAAGGATATCAACCTAAAATGACGACGCAGGACTTTTACCACAACATTTCGAACTGAAAAATTTTAATAAATATTGGGAAAAGCAACGAAATATATTTATAATATAAAATGTTGTGTTAATAAGAACAGATGGTTTAGTAAACTAACTCAATAGTTATCAAATGTTACCCGTAATAGTTGTTTATATATGCTGTTCATCATATGTATTTGTGGAAATAAGTATCTCGATAACTAAAATCTAGTAATTTTTGTTGGAGCCGAATTGACAGTTATGACGGATGCCTAACAATAATATCAACACATGCAGATTTCATGTACGCCATATTTAGTACACGAAAAACATCTGGCAACGTGACAGATTTTTCATATATAATTGATAAAATATGGATTTCAATAGTGATAGAAGGAAGCCTGTTGCCGAGAAAATTCAAAAATACTTTATAACAAAACATATAATGTTTTTTTTTTAAATGTTCCTTAGAAAACCTGAAACACTACACTGAAAATGTGCTCATAGCACTGTACGCCGTCTTCTTTGTGGTCATATTATTTCATGTTAAAGAAAACGGAGCTTTTACATCATAACATCGACGTTACCAAATATTCAAGAATAATAACATTCTTAAAAAGAAAAAAATGATAGAAACTGAAAGAGTATATTGACTAAAAAGGAAATTTACACTTTTCTGAGAGAGGCTCCCGATGAAATATTTTTAATGATCAAGGTAAGTTGTCGTGTTCAAATGTAAAATAAAATGTACCTACATTATTTTTTAAATTAGGTTGCACTGATTTTTGGCATATGTGCAGCTTGTCATAGATATAAGATAGAGGTAGATAAGAATAGATTATGTTCAGGATTTAGATAAAACTTTGCTGGTAACTATAAAATAATCCAAGACTAAAATACAACGCATATTTAGTATAATTGATAATGAAAACAAGTCACCAATATATTTGGATATGTACTGAAAATGCATCTTTTTGTTAACCGGATACTGAGCATCGACATTTTTTTGAATAACAATAATAAATGTCTAAGCAAGTGTTAGGAAAAATACGTTGGGTCAGATACCGTATAAAACAGCAAACAATCTTAAATTACCAAATCCAAAGGAATATACCGAGCATTGTTTATTAGCCGACACTGGAGCAGGTATAGCGCTATGCTGGTTGAAAACCAACCACTGTGGCTGAAGGCTGTACTGAATATTCAGTGTCCATCAATCAGTGCAAATAGAAAACAAATTATTGGCATTAATATGTAGGTGCTCTGGATCTTCCACAGAATTTTCCAAAAATATTAGTGTTAACAGTTACAAAGAGATGTCTTGTAGAACAAGTAGAAAAAGGACAAGACAAATTATGTCCTAATATTTTTATAAGTGACTCCGTTAATTTTATTGTAAACATCAAAATGCAATTCATAATTATATTACCATGATTAAACTGTGATTTGTTGTTTGTGGTTCTCTATCATTTTTTATAAAATGTGGTAGACAAAATGATATTTTTCTTCAATAAAAATAGAGTAGGTACACTCCATATAATAATAATATCTCTACTCCTCATTCTAATCACGAGGATTAGACCAGAAGTCGAAGACTTATACGGGAGAGGGGGCAGCATATTATTATTAAGCAGAACGCATTTGCGCCCTGGAACGACTTACGTTGGTAGGCCCTAACCACCATTCAGTACATGAATAAGGGAATCCTGGAAGACCTCATTAATTAGGGGTGATTAACATAATTACAGTAATTAACGCTCGAGGGTGTTAAAGTGATACTTATCGCCCGAAAAATTTTACTATAAAATGCAATTTAACCCCCGACCGTCCATCAAAAGGATTTATATAGCTAGCAAAGAAGTGAGTATACAATATTCAACGAATTGTGTTACTATTTCAATACAATCGGATGTGGAAAAGTTAGTAACCAGTTGTGTTGATTTTGAGATAATTTTTTTTATGAGAAAGATAATAGTTTTTATTATACTTGTCCGCTAACACTAAACATAAACAGTTGAGCTAAATTCGTTCCTTTGTAGAAAAGTGTGTTTCATGAAAATGTACCTTTTAAAAAACCCTGTCGCAGTACCACTTCTTCCCCCCTTAAACAACGATCACTTCAAACCGTCAGAACTCCTTAATTACCGACAATTATGTTACCTCCGACTGCAATTAAATCTGGCAGCGGCGAACTCGTCGACAATACAATTAAAATTATATAAACCTCAGGTGGCAGCAGCAGCAGCACTGGACGCGTTTCATTATTTTTGTACGTATACAGTAGTGCTTCCAAGAAGGAGGCCCATTGCTTCTTTGCTGCTCACAAGGAATGCTTCTACCACATGCAGCAAAAAACACGACAGCCAAATCAGTAAGAGACCGCAAAAGTAGTCTTACAACGGATAGATCACCGCCTTCCAAACCAACAAAACATTTGTATGGTTTAAAATTTAGACACTCATTCAAATTAGATTGTTTATAGGAATAGCACCTATTTATTTGTCTTTGAGACATTTTACAGTGTCAATAAAAAAGTACAGAACACACCATAAGATAAAATATACAAGTGTCCATAACATACACATACACACATTAAATAAATAACATACATATACAGGGTGTCCGCGAAAATGTGAGAAATCTCTCTGGTACAGACAGAACATGAAGAAATAAGATGACAAGTTTTTTTTTTCTACAGAGATATGTTCCTGGGAACGCCGCCGGAAAGCGGTTTTTCTTGCATAACTTTTAAAGTACCTACTTAATATAATTTAATAAAAATTTAATGTTATGTAAGGATCTCTTAAAATAGTATCCTTGAAACATATTTAGCTTTTTTAGTATACCATGGGCGGGCTAAGCTTTACAACTTAATGCCTACATTTTTAACACCCTGTATGATAAAAACTTTAAAATAATAAATCTGGGTAACTTGAACTTTAGACTAAAAAATAGGTACTCTTGTTTATTGTCGATAAAAGAAACCGTTTCCGAGAAAATCAATAATAAACGATTTCATGTTTTTTTTTTAATAAAAAGAGCCATGATTTCTATTTTTTTGCGAGAACATAGAGCGATGCAAAAGGCATTCAGACAAGAAAGTTATATTTTAAGATGTTTAATTCGAAAAATTATAAAATTAAAAAAATCGCAGTGGCGTTCTAGGAGGCACTAAAGAAATTATTGAAGAACCTCATAAGAGGGTTCAACATCGGTTCTGTAGAGTCCGATACACTCGCGAGCACGACGAATTGATGACTGCTATACCCGCCACAATCATCCAGCATTATTCCTTATCACATCACAATGAAACGTGATGTTATATGTAAAAGTTCCTCCTTAGTGTCGACCGGAGTGGAATACACCAATTGGTTGAGATGCCCCATAGGTAAAAAATCCAACGGCGTTAAGTCGGGAGATCAAGGAGGTCAGGCAATAGGTCCTACTCTACCTATCCAACGGTTTGGATAGACGTTATTCAGGTGCTCTCGCACACCAACGCTGAATTGAGGTGGTGCCCCATCGTACATGAAGTACATGCTTCGGTGGGTTTCAAGTGGTAAACGCTCTATTAAATCTTGAAAAGCATTTTTCCAAATAAAGTTGTCCATTCAATAGTACCAGCAATACGAATTGTTCAATAAAAAAATTGCCAATGATTCCTGTCCAGATATTAATTGATTGAAAGCAACTGATGATGAGAAACAATTGTGGCATGAGGATTTTCAAAGGTACCGAAGTAAAACAAGTATATAAGATTGCAAGCGGCCAACTAATTTTTACGTATTGAAATCTTGATAAATACATTTTTTAGATAAGTATGTGAAAACAATTGTTAAAATGTGAGGTTAGAATAGTCAAATAATGTGTCATTATTTGAGAGGAATTTAAATAGTAGAAGTGGATAGACAGAACATCAATAATTTTTTCTGATATTACTTTTGCTCTACGTGTTTTAGTTTTCGAAATTTCTGTACCTAAAAATACCACAAATTTGATCAATTGGACAGGGACGTGATCTAAAACGAAGTAAAAACTTAGAGAGAAACTTTTATGGTTAACATTTTGGCGTATCTTATACAGAGAGAGCCCTACTAACATTTTGATTATTTTATAAAGAAATGGTACTTACTTAAAAAATAGGTTTTTCTGGATTTACAAGGTTTACTTGAATTTACAGGTTGAAATACCAGGAACTCATATTTTTACACTATTTATTTTTGTCTCTCACAAGTCGTTTCACTTATCCCGAGACATCCTGTATATGAACAGATTTTATGAGATATGCGAACTGTATCTTGTTTTCTGAATGTGACTAAAATTTACATATGTATCTGACGTTTGAAATTAAAATAAACAGTAATTAATTAAAAGTACAGCTAACGAATGTGAGACAGACCGGCAGTACGCGAGCGTCGGACTCGCGGGAAAAATCTGATGATGGATATGCAAAAGACAGAACGTATATTAATGCACCCTAGTAAGTCGCTTTCTGAAATTTACATAAGCTAGCAAACTGTCGCAATTGCGAAAATAGGAAATCGCGACTCGCATAAAATATTCAGTACGAGATTTTACGCGTCACAGTCTTATCACAAGTCATTATGTAATTATCCTCTAATTAGTGTGACTAGAGTGAGCGAGATTGTGCCGTAACTGACAATAAAAGAAATATCAATGAATAAATTAATCATTAAAGTAAACAGGCTCCAATTTAAATTCTAATTATACGTTATTCAACACACTATCAAGTGACATATAAAAACATATTCTTTACAATTATTTGTTCGGCTTATTGCAATGCTAAGTGATTCTAACTGCCCCCAGGGGCGTATCGTGTTTCTTCAAAATTGAAATACGGCCTCACTTGTGATGACAAACCTTTAAAATTACGCAGGACTGAATTAGTAGATGTGCAGGGTCTAGTTCTGAATGAGGGTTGTATTTATAATAAGGCTATCTTTTGACTTTAGACAACATATCATAATTTTTACTGTATTGTAAAATTAACTTACGTAACATGTCCGGAAAATGCTTTTTGTTTTTGTTTCACTGGGAACTCCCTCGATCGTTATCTGAACATGAAATATTTGAAAATTTGGCAACATGACGAAGTCCCTGAAACGAAAACAACTAAAAAACAATTTCAATGTGCACAACACAGAGCAAAAAAATACATAATGTTCCATTTCCATCTCCAAAGTAGGTAAGCCAAAATTACATCTTCTATAATAGTTTTACATTTCTTTATATCCATCCATTTCGTGAACAAATTTATAATCCTGTTGTTACCGACATTTTTCAGGTAATAATTGTATCTACTGTAGTAACAGCAACGTGTTTTGGAAATTTCATCAGGCACATTTTAAAATTCGCTTTCATTGCTGCTTTGCATTATTTGTCAGCTTTTAAATATTAAAATTATGTTTTTCATTCTCCCTTTACGAAAGTATAATTTTTGATTTTAACGAGGCCCGCGAAAGTAAAACATGCTGGGCAATAATAAAATAAAAACGTCAAATTATTAAAGTCAAATGTGTATTTATAGTGGAAATTAATGTAAAATTACAATTGTTGTATGTTCCTGAAATATTTAACGGCATATTTTTTATTGAAATCCTGTTCTAAAACGTCACTGAAAATGTTGACTTCTTTGTCGATTTGCTCAACACGATCATTCAATTCTGTTTCTGAATGTTGGCTTTGCTGAACAGATATCGATTTTTCGGACATGCTTTTATTAGCAACTTCTATTTTATGGGTCACTGAATCTGCTATATGTCCTTCAGCTACCTCTGACGACTTCCACCCCCGTGTCTTTTCATATCTAAAATGTTCACACCTGGGGCATTTGTTAGTAATGTATAGGACGTTTCTTCGAAACGAGTGACCGCTGTACTGATTCGGGTTTAAAA
The DNA here is from genome assembly GCA_025584915.1 of Monochamus saltuarius. Lineage (NCBI taxonomy): Eukaryota > Metazoa > Arthropoda > Insecta > Coleoptera > Cerambycidae > Monochamus > Monochamus saltuarius. Next base: position 12,811,006 of record CM046727.1, on the reverse strand, counting down.
TTTTAGGAAATTTAGCTGTCGTACGGAATTTTTGAAATTGTATCCTTTCCAACCACCTTATTTACACAACTGCCACGCTACCAATAAAAGAAGCGTTCATCTCGAGCCTTTTTTGACGTCTGTTACTATAAATCTTTTTTGCACATTATTTTTTGTGGTAAGAATCTGCACTAACATGACACAATTTTTATACTCCACGTTCTGCATTTTTATATTATATAGCTATGTCAAGTTTGACAGTTTAAAGATGTTAAATGATTTTTATTTTATTGTTACTTACTTCTTCTTGATACAACTGTAGCCAACAATGATCGATGTTTATTGAACAGTTTGACACACATTTATCTCCGTTCAACAAATCATTTAACATCTGTATGGAAGCAGATAAACAAATTTTAAACTGTCAAGCTTGACATACGTTTAATAATTTTACTACTATTTTGAGAACGAAAATAGAGTTTTTCGAAACGTCAAAAATACGGAAGTGCGCGATAGTGATTGTTGTTATGTTTTACTTATCTGCTTTTTTCAGTGTGAGATTTTTTGATTAGGCAAACTTAGTTTAAAAAATAACCCTTGACTGATCCATTAGGCGCAAGGGCCTATTTAATTAATCTTTTTTTTTCAGAAGCGTGGCAAAAACCCAATAAAACTAAAGAAAAACTAAAAATATGCCACAAATAAATAGCTTCAGACAATAGTGTTCTTAATAGTATTTGAACATTTACTTTTCCCCCTGAATTCGGCTCTGTGGTGCCATCCCACGCCAGCAGATCCCGACTAATAATTATTATACTGTATATCAACTCAAAATTTAACATGTACTACTCATAAAAGAGCCCGTGGGTGCTGTAACAATGATTATTACTTTCTAATAGTTGGTAATGCTCATCCTAATTGAGTTATCTTTATTAATAAACGGTTTATGTATGGCGCCCACAAATCACTGCAAAGCAGAGCAGAGGACGTTATCGGGAATTTGTGTAGGGTATATTTCATTATTTTAGATTGGTTTCTTCAGGTGAGCGTGTTAGGTCGTTTCCTGTGTCTTGATTTAATTGAAAGATTTACATTAACTTATTGTTCAGGCAGCAGTCATTATTCAAGAAAATGTACACCTATAGAAATATATGTTTGAAACTAAATAGGTGATAACTCTTTAATGGTAGATCTTTCATTTTATTGACAAATTTTTATGCAATATGTTTCACACCCACACTACCCTGATAAAAATGGATGGAAATTTCCAGTCTTGTTACGCTCTTTTTAGATGTTATTTGATTTTTAATTTACTTTATATATAAATAAAAAATTCAAGTGTATGTGTGTTTACGTAATACATTTAGGAAATTTCATAAATAGTGTAATATTACAATGTAACTATATACTTAATCAATTTATTATAAAATTTTACAGAAGTTTTCATGTGATGTCTGTTGCACATGCACAGAGGTATATCAATCTAACCTTAACTTAATATGCATTTTAGTTATGTTGTTTAGGTGTGGTAGACAAATGAGGACTTTTTGTGGGATATTCGTAAAACAGTAAGTATAAGTACTTTGTTAGGTGTACTACACTTGCAGCTTATGCCAATTTAAATGTTATACAATACCAAATGCAGCTACTTTTACCGCGGTATGCAGTGAGTGCAAGTGTAATGCAATGCGAAGGAAACTTGAAACCGAACCGTGGAGGTACAGGACTTTCACGGCCTATTGCAACAGTGTGTCCGCACAATTATATCCGTACCATTTACAGTATGTCCAAGCATTGATACCGAGGGATTGAACGAGGAGGACCGGTACCATGGCCGCCACAATCTCCTGACTTTAAATGATTTGGACCTCTTTTTGTGGAGATATTTAAAAACAGAAGTGTATCGCACCAAAGTGGATGCATACTTTTAATGATTTACAGAAACGTATCATAGTTGCTGCCAATAACTTGGAAGTTCAAAACGGACAAGAAGCAGAAACATTTGTGTTAGTTTGTAGAAACTGGGTAAGACGGGCCCAAAATGTTGTTGTAACATCAGGTATGTCAAACTATTTTATTAATTAAAACCACAAATTAAATCTATTAATAATTAATAACAATAAGGACAAAAGCAGTTAAATTTGCTGTATAAAATCGGCGTTATAAAATGTTATTTATTTATTTCTTTGAGCATTTATTCCATTTTTTGTCCGGTCGCAGATTGCCGCCTTATCAGGTTTTACAGTGGACCGGTTTCCAGTGCCGTGCATACGTGTATTTTTAAATCAATTTCGAACTGCCCTTTTAGATTTTTTTTACAAAATTGTATTTGTAAGACTCCCCTGTACAGTCAAAATTTTTTAAACAGTTTAAATATCTCTATATAAGGTTAAAAACAACAAAAATAATTATGTCTGTAGTAAACAATGTTTTTAATGACCCTGTCCTGTCCTAAGTAATACTAAAGTATACCATAATTTTAAAATCTGCATTGCTTTATATGCATTTTTAGTTAAAATGCTTTTACATTCATGAGTGTAGGTAAATACAAGACACGAGTGTTATTTTGATGCACTTAATTCTTCCTAGTTCTCTTTTAGATTTATTCTATTAAGATATTTCCCTTTTCTTCTCTCCAAATAAGAAAAATATGTTTATCATTAAATATGTGAAAAGCTCTAGTAATGTTTCCATAAATCGCTATTCTACTTTCTAAATTTCATTTAACTGAAATGTTGCATAAAGATCATTATTTCAGTAATTTTTAGTTAGGATTTATATACATTTTACTCCAGGTGTGAACTAATGTAACTTGAGATATATCATAACCTTATAGGGAATACGACAACATCTAGTTTGCTTTCTTTTTAGAAACATATTTTGAATACATTTAGATGTAATTTCTACTGGACTTAATAATTTACCAGTTTTATCATTAATGCCAGATTTCAAAAACTAAGAGATTAAAATCTGGTATCTGGTTTTATTTTTGTCATAAGAACCTAATTTTATATTTCAGAATGAAATGTATTTCAACTGCACAGTATAACACTGTCTAATTTATTTTTTATTAAAACAACAAAATTAATATTAAAGAAACAACGATTAACTGTTATTATTTTGGTAAATGATAGACTTAAATATATGCAGAACTTGTATAATCTACACATCTGGGCTACATTTCTTTACAGATGGGCATCTCTTGGCAGTATTAGTATATCAAAATAGCAGGACGAGTCTGGATATTAACTGTAATACTTATACTTAGCGATGTAGATGCGATAAATTTTACTATTATAATTAAAAAGTTTGCAAATGTTATTACGACTCAAAACTAAATATGAAGCGAAAAAATTGCAAACGAGACAATCAAAAACACACAGTAAACTTGACCCTACTTTCCCAACTACAACCGTCAACTCACTCATCTACCTTATTGCCTACATCAGAACAATTCATGAACGAAAAAATACATAATTTTACATAAAATGATATATCAAAGATATTGATAAAGATGGTGTCCCTTGTCATTATTTATTACAAATGTATTATTATTACTTTACTTTATAATTTTTTATTTAAAAACTGTTCTCACTAGGACCTATGTTATACAGGGCGATTCTTAACCTATATACTTAAGCTTGGAAAATTATAGCTAAAAACAAATAATGACAAATAGTAAAATATTAGTAGTTTCGGAACTTTACAAGAATTTGTCAAGTAAAATTTTTTGTTTATAAAAACTAATAAGTAAGCAAGTCAGGCGATATATTTGGGATTTGTAGTAGTGGGTACTTTGTTATTGAGTTTGTTTTCAGGCGGTTATAAGCGCGCACAATTTTTCAAACGAATAACTTAAAATCTCTGAAATAAGTTGGAACAGTTACTATGTTAAATGCATTTTCAATTTTATGCAAATCACGTTTTTTTATTTTTATTTGAAATTAATTGGTATCTCCATAACTATAAATCATTGTTTTTCACTATTTATCATTATCTGTCCTCAGCTTTAATTTCCCAAGTTTGTGCGTATAGATTAAGATTCACCCTATACAAGGTTAACCAGAATTTTAGATCGACATTTAAAAAATGGGTCAAAACCCTCTTTCCCTATGGAAAGTCGGCGCCTATAATAAATATCGACTGAGGTGGCTTAGATCCATAGATAAAGCTTATACCTGTCAACAATATCTACTACTATGCCGTCGTTTTTTTGCAGCGTTTCTAAATACAGAAACAACAAGAATTAACATTCTTATTAGTAATCATACCTGATAGATAGGAAACAGTTAATCCAGTTAGCTCCAGTATTTTGCATTCGTTTTTCATTTCATTACAAACTAGCAAACTACATCTTTATTTATTACTTACTCATATCGATAAAACACACTTCCCGTAGGTGCAGTTAGATAAAATGCCTGTTTATTATAACAAAATTGAACGAAATTAATAGATATTAGAAAACTTTTAATTTCCCATAACCTAGAAAAACAAACCGGCGAACTATATTGCGGGAAAATATCTACACCCGACACAAATGTCTTTATATAATAACTATAAAACGTTTAAAAATTAAAAAGGCACTAAAAACAGAAGAAGAACACAATACTACAACGGAAACACATGGTAAACACAGGAATTAAATTATGACATGACGGGATTGACGGGGAATTTTTCCGTCGTGTTGCTAGTTGCCTACTCTATCTCGCAAAGGCGGCGTTAAATAAGGATTTAATATAATTTGGAAAAAAAAATTATTTCGCTTTATAAATAAGTTTGGAATTCCGTTCAGTCTTAATTTTCTTAATGGACGTCAATCTCCTTCTGAGTTCGATCAATGTTTAAATATAAATCTCTTTAAATTTTATTTTCCTAATCTTGTCAAATATTAATGAACGTGAATCTATATCAGACGTTTACATTGTTCTTTCCACGTAAAATATCCGATTTCTAATAATTATAAGAGTAAAAATAGGTGAGGGATTTACTTTCCAGAGGAATTTACCAGCGCCATCTGGGTCAATTATGTATGCAAATATTTGCTACGGAACGAAACCCGAGGAAGACTTAGAAGTGTTTATTGTCCATCCATTTATCATTTAATGTGTTGCAACTCATGGCTGTTGGAATATCAAGCATAACGAAGAAGTAGGTGTACTCCTTTTGTAAGTAATGATTTTCTACGCGTGTTTAACAAGATATCCCGATGACCTGACCTGAGAGCTATTGCGGTAGAATTTTGCATCTTCACGGCACCACGCCCAGTTGAGCTTCCGCAGTCCGTATAAAATAGGGGACCTACGAGACCGAACAGGCCATAATCGATCATAATCAGGGAAATTGCATGAATTTTATATTGGTTTGAAATGCATTACAAAGTAATATTTTAAATATAATCATATAATAATTAAAATGTATATAACATTAATAAATTGCCATAGAATGTCAACAAAACAACGTCACCGAAAACGGGATATCATTTGTGTGACGCTGCACGCCGTTTGGCGAGGTTTGTCTAAGTGGATACAGGTCCAGGTTACGGTGATGTAAACAGGTGTTTGTTTGTTGTATTTTTGTGGGTCATAGATAAGCAGTGTAAATACTGTGGATAATGCGATAATTATTAGTGGTGATGTGATGAACTTACAGTATTGTTAACCGTAACTTATTCCTTTGTTTACAATATAGATCTGCTTGTAACAATTACAGTGACAATGCGATTGGGTAGGTAAGTACCAGGTTTTACTTGAGGTTTTTATAAACTTATACCATCTAATTTCACATTAAACTCTTTGTTTTAATTTGAAAAACAATAAGTAAAAGTAATTAATAAAAATATTAAACATTTATTTTTTTTTTAAATTATTGTTGCTATTAAACTACTGATTTATCCTTAAACATTAAAAAAAATCTTTATTTATTACTTTGGTAATATGTTTTCATGTTTTCAGAATAAAACAGATACTTAATTTAATGTAGTGAAGACAGATAGCAAAACTTTATAAACGACTCGAATAAGATTCTATATCACGTAAATGGTAGGATCAAATACAGAACATGCTGTGTAAATGATCAGGAAACAACTACTCCGCGGACTAATGCCCCGACCGGCATTGAATTACTCCTTCAGTATATGTGCGAACAGCGAAAAACCTTTGTCGGACACACCACCAGATATAGACCGGTTTAATTCAATGCCGGTCGGGGCATTAGTCCGTGGATTAGTTGTTTCCTGCAGTATCATTTACAGATTTAATGGCTCGTCGCCCAGCCCGAGAGGTCTGCGTTAAGTACCTGCTGCAATGTAGATCGTTTCCTGTAAGTCGAGCCGCTTAGGCCGAGCAGGAAGTAAGCAGACCACTTATATCTCAACAGAACATGTTATTCGAAATCGGAATGAAGCGCTGAGTCAAATAAATGAGAAAAAATGTAAGTTTGCTTTACCATTGATTTTCTAAGCGCCCTGTATACATTCTGGTAGCTTACTAGAAAAGTTTAATTGATTCTTTAGAACTTTATATTTTAATTTTTTTGATAAACTTAAACCTGTATTTCCATTTAAACTTACGTTAAAATCTTCTCCACAAACAATGTTGGAATGCTTCATTTCGTCGCGTTTCATCGCCCATGATTCTTTTCAATTTTTGAAACGGTGAAATATTTTTTATTAGGCGCTGTATTCTGTATTCATACATAATGGCTTAATGCTTAAATATAAATGTTTAAAAAATCGCAAAATAGGTAAAACATAAAAATTGTATAACGCAATCTACACACACACACACAAAATTTTAACTTACATTAAACTACTGATTTTCCGTATAACTGTTGATCTAAAAAATAATTAACATTAAGTTGAATATTAATCCTGGAGTTTTAATGCAAAAGTTTTGGATTAGTAACACTACGATACTATATCCGATTTTGAAAATAGTATAATTTAATTTATAGCACTTAGATAATAAGTAGGAAATGTGAAGGTTGCATAGAACAAGATATTAATATTCCATAGGCGTACCACCTGAGAACACAAAATTGTACCAAAAATAAATTGATGTTGAGTAAGTCTTACACTTTAATAATTTACTTAAAACGCATACGCATAATTCGCAAAAGCACCCTTTTAAATATTCGAAGCGCAGTTCCTATGATACAGCAATTTGAATTTTATTGTTATCAGACTCTCATTTTTAAAATACCATCAACGTATTTTTCTATGGATCACGTATTTTGTGTCGTCATCAACCTCCCTTTTTCCTTCCACGAGTTTCCACTATTTTTTGTTTCGTTTCGCAGTTACATGTTACTATATTACAGAAATATATCAGTAGATATCCAACATTTTGGCCTGACAGCGCGCGTAGGCCTCTGTACTAACTTGTGCTTTTATTGTAATATGGTTGAACGCATGTTGCTAAAGCTGATCGCAAATCAAACATCTCTCGCCATGTTGCATGCACACTCCCCAACCCGATAAATAACGATGTTACTAAATCCCATTCAGAGAAAATGTGACTTTACGAGGTGGCATTGTTAGGAAGCCACAGATATTGCCGCATTTCTCTATGAGCCATAGCAGTAAATTCAGCAAGCGATGTCGCCAATAAAATACAAAAAATTTGCTATAGATATATATAAATAAAATAGGGCTTAATTTGTATTACAAGCTTATACGGACGGACGTAAGTACTAACTATTTTTCTTCTTCCTTCTCCTTGTTCTATATTTTAAGCAATTTTACTCTTTCAACCGATTTTTAAGTTGCTAATAATGGGGAAGTTTTTTACTGTTTAAGAAAGGTATTTTAAGCTAATATATATCAAATCTCCTACAATTCCTATCAATGAAGTCATATGTATGTACTCTGATACCAAACATCTAGGTAGTTAGTTTCACACAATATTGTTAATACCTGAAAATATATGAAAAAATGGGGAAGTTGTTTAATATCTTTACCTAAAATATATGGACTGCTTGTTAGCTGTCCTCAGTATGCCATAGGATAGGAGGCGAGGCAACCGACGACTTATCCGACAGAAGGGAAGTCGAGTAGGCGTGATGCACTTGCACCCAGAACTTTAATATAATTTGTAGAAAATAATACTACAATTGTGTCTATACAGTTTTGGTAATGATCACCACATTTATTACCAAAATATTAATAATATTATTAAAGAAAAGTGTTAAATTAAGTATGAGAATGCTTAGAAAAACATTTATCAAACATACTTTATTACTGAATTAATACATACTCGTATACACTTGAATGAACTTTAAAATTTATATTATCATTTTTAAATACAGATTAGATTTTTTTCTGTGAAGATTTAATTTATTTCCATAATCAACTGACAGATACAAACAGAGGTTTTGTCTACGTTTCACTAAATTATATTTTTCTTGAAGTTTTTTACCTCTTCAAAGTTCAATTTGATGCTAATATTCCATTATATCAAAGTTTACAGAATAAGTTGTTTCACTCTCGAACATGCCCCGCCCTACCAATTCCGCTCTCCTCACCCGTCTCGGGGACCGTTCGGCACCCAGGATCCTACACGGTGACCGCCACTAGAACTGTATCGTGTTGAGTGCGATCGATACAGTGTGAGACAAAAAACCTTGAATATCTGTTAGTGTTTATTTTATCTTTCTTCTTCTTCGTATGTACTGTAACACTTTAAATAAATTAAAATAATTTGTCTCAAATATTTTTAGTAATACTCAAATCACTAAAATAATATTTAAGAACTAAAAAATGACCTGGACATACTTATACATTGGGTTTTCATTTGAGTAATTTTTTTACAGAAAATAATATATAGTTTATTAAATTTCAAAACAAGAATATAATGCATTTTTATTATATTTCAGATCAAGAAGAGCTGCATTTTAAGAGCAAGTAAAAACCTAACAAAATAGATTATATTATTTCCTTTTAGTTTTAAAATAATGTATATTGTTCTTTAAAATATTTAAATAAACATTTTATTGCAAATTTTCCTCATGGTTATATTATGTTTTATATAGTAGAGGACGTATATATTTTATTTTAAAATTTACAAGTTAATATATATGTTGGAGCGTTTGCATGCGGTTGTTAGTGAGTGCCCTATCACGTGACTTTGGGCGTTAGTTTTTAAGGACAAGAGGGTCTCACAAGTACCCCTACAAAGAACAAGACAGTACAACACAGACACGAGTGCAGTTAAGATCTTAGATGCGCACAGCACGCATTATTTTCTTGTAATTGCCATTGTACTCATTTCATTCATTCATGTACATAGTGTAAATAAATTGTACATACACAAGCTTGTGCAGTTTATTTCAACACCAAAAAGAAAAGGGAACCAGCCAATAAAAACCAAGATACAGTCCACTCAACAAGTATCGTTGGATCCCTCATCTCGCCGACCCAATGACTGAGCCTTGGAAACAAGGTAAGGTTAATCAAGTCTGTTTTGCAGCCACAACTGACGTATGCCGGAGCAGCATGGGGATACGCAGCGAAGACGCACTTGACAAAGGTGCAGGCCGTCGAGAATATCACCCTGCGTTGCGCGACCGGAGCCCCCTGGTTCATCCGCAACAGCGATATTCGCCGGGATCTGGGATTCACGCCAGCCCTGGAAGCGATGAAAGCGCGAGCGGAGGCCGCCTTCGCTCGCGCCGAAGTCCACAGCAATCAGCTGATCCAGGCCTCAGTGGACTACCGACCCGATGCGGCCGCCAGGTACAGGCGGCCAAGGTTTCAACTCCTGGACGCGGGGTAAGTTGAGACGTTTCTTCTGTTTCAGGACCGCCAGGATCAAGAATAGGACTAAGAAGACACGCGATCCCACACCCTACCCCGGAGCCTGCATGCAGGCTCCGTTACCTAATCCTTTCCGCGACGCTGGACGACAGGGCCTACGGCTCTTTGTCCTAGCGTCTCCCTAGAGCCACAGTGCTAATCCTTAACCCAAAACCCCTACCTGGTCGGAGGCGTCCGCGCCGCGACCAAAACACGACACCCCCGGGGGTAAAGAATCAGTCGGCGAAGAAAGAAGAGAAGACAGAAGAGCGCCAGAAGAGAAGCCCTTGCCGACGGGGCTTGCCAGACAGGAGGAGGTTTCTCGAGCCGCCGGCATCGACCGCAACAGCGGTCGAGGCCGACCGGAAGGGGAACCCACCTCTACGAGGCGTTCGGACCTACAGCGATGAAGTGGGTAAAGACAGATAATCCCTCTCGACCCCGCTCATCCGGAGGTCATTTATCCAGCTAAGGATATTGGCGCGCGCCGACCCAATCAAGGTGGTTGGCGCACAACAGTTGTTCAATCAAACAATATACGACTTCCAAAATTAACTAACAAAACCTATAATCGTTTTATAATATATATATTTATTGAATTACAAATTTTATTTATGTAATAAGCAGCCTTACATCACACTTTTGGAGGACAGTATTTACGTGCGGCGATACGGCTTTGATCTCAAAACATCAAAGTGTCGACAGAGAGTGGTATAACTTATATTTATTCAGTAAACTTTGTTTATATCAAATTTCATAATGCAGGGATTAAACATTTGTATGCATGAAAATGCACGCATGATACAGTAAAAGTGTAATCCTTTTCAAAAGTTACAATATAAGGAAACATAAAAAAAGTTGTACAAAGCTGCTATTAAAAGTATCCTAAGCACCGGAACAAAACCGATTTACTATTATCCACGTTCTTTTTGTTCAATACCCGAGCAAAAACCGTCCGTGGATACTGAAGCGTAGTTCTTCAAAGAGCCGTGTCAGCAGACGTAATTTATGGCTCAAGAAAGGAGTTTATAATGATATAATGAGACTCTGTAGGTAAACTTGTGATATTAAAGCCGTAATATTTGCGAAATGCAACAATGCAAGGCATTATCCGAACAATTATGGTGAGAGTGCACACGCACACGTCAAAAAGTAAAAACCGACCGGCCTTGCCTTTTCCTAAACCAGATCGTCTGCCTGGGACGTGCTTATATCGTAACGCATTATACAGGGGTTGCAAAATTATGATCAACATATATAATTGTGTAAAAAATATACAGGGTGTTCTGGAACTGAGTATCTTCAGTGTTTAGTACGTCGGCGTCGTGCGTCGGTAGGAGTAGTAGCGATTACATGAATCAGAAGAAAAAAATATAGTTGCTCTGGGCATCCTACCTTCCCAACTAGCACCAAAGTAAAACTAACTGAGACTGGAACCTTCAATGAGTAACTATTACATAACCGCTACCAAATATGCTACTTTGTTGTATAAATAACTTCGAAGTAGGTTTACCGGTTTTGAGGACGTCTTAGTTACCAGTGAAACGATTTTTAAGTTTTTAGAATTTGAACGTGACAAGGAATTGTAGCATGTACTAACTGATGTTACTAAAATATGACTTCAAAGTTGTAGTCACTTTCAAGTAGCTTTAATAGTTACCGTGACGTTCAGAGAACCTTAATTGTTTGTTTAAAGTCGTGGAACTTAATTTAGTAATATTTATTAATTCAAATAGCATTATCGCTACTTTTAGAACATGTTTATTTATTTCTTTATTTAGATAAAATGTATAATGAAAAACAATATTAGCTGCCAAACAAAGCAAGCAACATACTAATGTGAAAGAGTGGTGAGAGAGTGTTGAAGTTCCTTACAAGTTGTGGTTTCCACGTCGCTACGTCACCCTCAATCGAAATAAACCACACATCCTCCGATTTGTAGCGATTTAGTAGTTTAAATAGATTTTTCAGAACATGATGTGGGTTTGGGCTGAACTGATATATCCTTATTTCCTAACTTGAAATACTTATACAAAAAGCATATAAAATCTTTAACTTCTACGTACATTAGTCAGGAGCATCAACTCAGACCTGTTTGTGACTACTTATACTAAATATAGGTACTTATAAAAAGGATTCCACTTATATTAGCCTTATATGGCCTCTAGTAGAATCCATTTCCGAATTTATTTTATACCGTCCTCCACTAGCTAAATCTAAATATATTTTTTTGGATGTGTAGTTTTGTTATAATATTTTAGATTTTATATTTTTATGAAACTACTACAAAACTATATCACTTTGAAATGTTCATAGTAATTCATAGAATGGCTATACTTGTTTGGCAAAACTATGGCTATGTATTTAGGTTTGGCCGTTGAGATGCGTAGACGTTCGACATATTACGCTGCAGTACAACAACGAGTACAAGAGCTTGGCTTTGGCACCGTATACCTACTTATTTAAACAGAATTCCTTAATTGTTTCATTCCATTCCATTTTCTGTACCTACTTCAAAAAAATGTCTGTATTGAATTTTATTGGATGTCATAAAAGCAGTTTTGGAGATTTTGTTCCGAAATATCCTGACATATTGTAAAAGGTTGAATTTCCAAATCTTGTATTACTTCAATAATATTTGGTGTGACAAAAGATTTTTCAAGCGACCTCCAACTAGTGTCGCCTTTACTTCTAAAGGTATAAGAAATAGGTAAACACTCGATGTTCAAGGGTACTAAAACAGATTTACTGAAGTTACTGGTATTATTAAGTATTTTGGAGATCCCATGTTTTTTAAGCGTCTCGAAAGCAGAATTTAACTACTTTTTTGCAGAACTGAGGTCTCGGTTTATTTCACCTGACCTTGTACTAGTGATAGACATTGTTTATTACAATAAATTCGTTTTGTTTCTTAATTTCGTTAACAGTTTTTACAAATATTTGCTTACAGACGTACAGAGGACGCTGTAGAAAAATGGAAAGGCCGAATCTTTAACTTTTTTCAAGACAATCGATTAAAGAAAAGCCACTTTAAACATAAATTGTATTTAAATGTTACAAGGCACTCAAGGTAAAAACGAAAAAGTTAAAGAATTATAGTTGCTAGATAAACGAAATTTCATGTGGAAAAATGATAACGAATGTGATAATAACGCATGTTTTATATATGAATTGTAATAAAACAAAGAATGCAAATGATATTAGGCTAGCTCTCACAAGAGTCAGGGATTGATTTCAAACCAATAGAAATATTCTACCAGTTAAGTTGTAGATATATTTTCAGTATCTCAAGAAATAATTAGACGAATACTAGTTCTTGAACACAATTTCAAACTAGTTCCTGACCCTTATCCAAGCAAGAACAATAACATATGGTGTTTCACAGGGGACTATAATAGGTCCACAATTATTCCTACATTATATTAATGATATGCCAGAATTAGATATATCTGGTGATATTAGTTTCTTAGGCCGACGAAAGGGGTTTAATATTCCATGAAAGTACCTGGTCTGATCTAGTTGAAAATAGTAAACGGGTTATAACAAATTAAGTGTTAGCTGAATTATAATCAAACATAAAATTTATGTCAGTTACAAACAGTTTAAAAAGTCAGCCACATATGGATAATGTTAGATGTAACTAAATATATTGCATTTTTACTGTTTAAGAAAGGTATTTTAAGCTAATATGTATCAAATCTCCTACAATTCCTATCAATGAAGTCATATGTATGTTCTCTGATACCAAACATCTAGGTATGCTAATGAACATCCACAGACAAAACTCTATTCAATAATTATCTAAAAAATTTTTAATATATTTACTAACCTCTGGGTGGGAACTCGAAATTCAACCACAATAATTGAGATCTCACTTATTTCTACGTTTTATTAGGATCGCTTCATCAGGTGGCCTCCTTTAACTTGAGTCAAATATCTAACTATAAAGATGATTATACCAATAAATTAAAATTATTTGAAATTGAATGTCAAAATGAAATATCGACAACGTCAAACTGATTAACTGTCAATGAATATCATAACAACCTACTAAAATAAATAAAAATTAATAAAAAATTTTACCTTTTATGCATAGTTTTTTTTCCTATATTTTTAGGTATTAACAATATTGTGTGAAACTAACTACTCAGTGGACAAAAGCCCCAACCTGCGTTGAATTACACCCATACTACCCATATATTCCTTATTATTAGCTTTTGTAACATTTTTTACTGTTTAAGAAAGGTATTTTAAGCTAATATGTATCAAATCTCCTACAATTCCTATCAATGAAGTCATATGTATGTTCTCTGATACCAAACATCTAGGTATGCTAATGAACATCCACAGACAAAACTCTATCTAAAAAATTTAATATATTTACTAACCTCTGGGTAGGAACTCGAAATTCAACCACAATAATTGAGATCTCACTTATTTCTACGTTTTATTAGGATCCTTCATCAGGTGGCCTCCTTTAACTTGAGTCAAATATCTAACTATAAAGATGATTATACCAATAAATTAAAATTATTTGAAATTGAATGTCAAAATGAAATATCGACAACGTCAAACTGATTAACTGTCAATGAATATCATAACAACCTACTAAAATAAATAAAAATTAATAAAAAAATTTTACCTTTTATGCATAGTTTTTTTTCCTATATTTTTAGGTATTAACAATATTGTGTGAAACTAACTACTCAGTGGACAAAAGCCCCAACCTGCGTTGAATTACACCCACAATATCTACCCATATATTCCTTATTATTAGCTTTTGTAACATTTTTTACTGTTTAAGAAAGGTATTTTAAGCTAATAATAAGGAATATATGGGTAGATATTGTGGGTGTAATTCAAATCTCCTACAATTCCTATATATGAAAAAAAACTATGCATAAAAGGTAAAATGTTTTTATTAATTTTTATTTATTTTAGTAGGTTGTTATGATATTCATTGACAGTTAATCAGTTTGACGTTGTCGATATTTCATTTTGACATTCAATTTCAAATAATTTTAATTTATTGGTATAATCATCTTTATAGTTAGATATTTGACTCAGTTAAAGGAGGCCACCTGATGAAGCGATCCTAATAAAACGTAGAAATAAGTGGATCTCAATTATTGTGGTTGAATTTCGAGTTCCTCAGAGGTTAGTAAATATATTAAATTTTTTAGATAATTATTGAATAGAGTTTTGTCTGTGGATGTTCATTAGCATACCTAGATGTTTGGTATCAGAGAACATACATATGACTTCATTGATAGGAATTGTAGGAGATTTGATACATATTAGCATAAAATACCTTTCTTAAACAGTAAAAAATGTTACAAAAGCTAATAATAAGGAATATATGGGTAGATATTGTGGGTGTAATTCAACGCAGGTTGGGGCTTTTGTCCACTGAGTAGTTAGTTTCACACAATATTGTTAATACCTAAAAATATAAGAAAAAAAACTATGCATAAAAGGTAAAATTTTTTATTAATTTTTATTTATTTTAGTAGGTTGTTATGATATTCATTGACAGTTAATCAGTTTGACGTTGTCGATATTTCATTTTGACATTCAATTTCAAATAATTTTAATTTATTGGTATAATCATCTTTATAGTTAGATATTTGACTCAAGTTAAAGGAGGCCACCTGATGAAGCGATCCTAATAAAACGTAGAAATAAGTGAGATCTCAATTATTGTGGTTGAATTTCGAGTTCCCACTCCAGAGGTTAGTAAATATATTAAATTTTAGATAATTATTGAATAGAGTTTTGTCTGTGGATGTTCATTAGCATACCTAGATGTTTGGTATCAGAGAACATACATATGACTTCATTGATAGGAATTGTAGGAGATTTGATACATATTAACTTAAAATACCTTTCTTAAACAGTAAAAAATGTTACAAAAGCTAATAATAAGGAATATATGGGTAGATATTGTGGGTGTAATTCAACGCAGGTTGGGGCTTTTGTCCACTGAGTAGTTAGTTTCACACAATATTGTTAATACCTAAAAATATAGGAAAATAAATATATTGCACATGTACAAATAAAATAAATAATACCTCTGAAATTTAATAGTTAGGAGATCCTCTATTTGATATGATTTAGAAAGCACACTACAATGAAAGGCTGAAAGCTTATTTTTATTATTGTTAAATAAGCCGATTTACTTTCGCTTATTCTAAAAAAATCCAGAAATCCACCAAAATCAATAATAAAGATACAGGGTGTCAAAATTGCAGAAATAAATCACATTTTCTTCCTTATCTCTTGTTCGCTTGAAGCAAATTTCACGAAATTTTGCTTATTTTGGTCGCAGTATTTTGCTGTTACAGTATGGCCCATTACTTACGCAACAGTTTGACTTTACTTTTAGATAAATTGCATGCATCATGATATTTAGATGCGTTTTTGTCAGAAACCGGTGCTTTTAGCGACATACACAAGGTGTACCTTTTTAACTAGAAAATATAGGAAAGAAAATTTTTCCAGTCCAAAATGAGATACAGTGTAGCACAAAAAAGTTGTAGCGATTTAAAGAGGTCCAAACCATCGTTGGTGGGGCCCTCTAGCAGATACACCCTGTAGCTCCGTTAGTATCAACTTTTGGATTAAGGTAAGTTGAGTTAATTCAGCTTATTTTTCTACAAACTATCTACATCTGAAGCTTGGTCCATTCTTTACTGAACACCCTGTATATTTGAATGAAGTTTAAAATTCTACTTAAATACAGATTTTTCCGTGCAGGAAAACAATTTTTATACCAACAATTTTTTGTTTTTTTTTTCAACTGGCGTACCATTTCTACTGATAATTAAACTTTTATAACATTCTATAAGGATGTCAATTCGATTTTTTATAAATATGCCACCTGAGAATCCATATTTAAAATGTAATAAAGGTTATAATAAATAAGGAAATCCTTCGAGGTTGTAACATCATTAAATGATTTCAATATATGCAAGGCCCTGTATAATACTGTGTAAGTCCGACAACTCCTATATTGTGACAAACGCCGATAGCATTGACGCAAGACCAATACCGACAACTTTTTACAAGATGCATCGAATCTACTTCTCCGATAAAATGTATACGGATTGCGGCAGTAATTGGTGAAACGATTGTCTATAAATCTTAAACTCTTGAAGTCATGATCTGCTCTTCTGCTTTTTACCCATTTTCTATATGCTGCGGCGGTTATGGATGACTGTGGCATAAATGGAATGGAATTTAGATCTTATGATATCTATAATGGTAAGTATTAGAGTTGGAAGGTATCTAATTTTTATTTGGAGAACAACTCTATTACAGGAAGGTGAGGTTAGTGTCGTATTAGTGTTATTTTGCGAACAGGAAGCCTCGATTTTGAAAAGGTTGATCGAACATAACTTGTATTATTAGCTAGGATCGGTATGCAGGATTTGTAATACCGTCTTTTAGGTTACGCTGCGGATATAATAGTAACTAATTTTTGAATTAAAGATAAGAAATATTTTGCTGTAGTATATTATAAAGTTATGTCAGAGTTTTAACTTTTAGCAATATCTAATTTATAACATTTTATGAAATTAAAGCAAATTGGAGAATGCAGTTCAAGGAATTTCTATTTAGACAGGTTTGTATGAAAGTGGTTGGTATACAGGATGTTTCTTAAGTAGAGCTCAAAAATCCAGAGACATATTCTGCCTATATTCAGCTACAGCGTTTAAAAAATGTAAAAAAAAAACAGTTTTTACATATTTAGTATGACAGTAGATGTGAAACAAAAAATTGCCAGTTTTAGAAACTTAACAGTGGCAAAGGTGTGGGTATCATAAATCATTATTTGTCAAAATATATATATATCACCCTGTATAATATTACAAATAAAATAGGTCATCATATGCACCATTGTATTATCTTCAATTTTCGTTTATTTACACTTTTTTGTATTCCAAACCGATTAACAACCAAATTTTGATCAACTGCATTATTACACAATTACTTAAGGTCGCCGTACTTCTCGCCATAAAATGATCAAATTTGTGGTGTTTTTATGTACTGAAATCTCGAAAAATAAAACACGTAGAGCAAAACTAATATCAAAAATAAAATTACTGATGTTTTGTTTATTCACTTTTACTATTTAAACTCTCCTCAAATAACATAATAACTTTTAAAATGCATTTGTATGACACACATTATTTCGCCATTCTAACCCCACATTTTAACAATTATTTTCACATACTTATAAACAAAAGTGAACAATCTTATATGCAGAACTATGTAAGTTTATGTTATAACAATGTTTACATCTATAATTGAATTTAAAAAAATACATATTTTGAAAGATTTCAGTACCTAAAAATTTGATGGATAGATCGCTTTCTGATGTTATATATTGATTTGACGTCGATACCTTTGAATATTCGCAGGTGGCATGAGATAACATTCTTGTTATTTGCTAAATTTTATATTACTTATTCAGTTCTTAAATATATTAAATTACATATATTTGTAGAAAACACTATTTCAAGAATACGGCGCCCTTAAATTACTTAAACATGTCTTATAGAGGCCATGCCAAAACAATAATAATAAGGATCCGTCATCTTATTTAATATTGTGTCAAATTATATGGTTTAAATTGATGGCCTTGCAGATGGAAATGGTACTGAGACTAGGCGCATTTATATGGAAAGATTTCCAAGTCATCCAAATACAAGAAGTTTAGAAATGCTTTTTAACGTCATTCGAAGTCAGGCTTATTTAGTTGGAAGGAGCTATTCTACACGAAATTGAAGAAGACCCAAATACTAGTACTAAGAAGATCGCTGCTAATGTTAATGTGAATCATAAATTAGTTTGGTCCGTTCTGATGCATCAACAGATATACCCGTACCACATACAAAGAGTTCAAGGCTTACTGCCGCAGGACTATCCTGCTCACCTACAATTTTGCCACTGGATTTTGCAAAGAAATGAATAAAATGTTGACTTTACTTACCGCTGGCATATTGTTTACTGAAAAAGCTAATGTTTCTTGAGATGCTATAATGAACTTCACAATAAACACGTTTGGTCTGAAGAAAACCTTAATGACATAATGAAATCTCGATTAAAATCTCGTTTTTTTAATGTATGGGTGTAATTATTGAAAATTTTCTTTCTTTAACCTAAAGACATTTTCTTGAAAACGTTTTACCTGAACTATTTGAAGATGTCCCCTATGTGCTAAGACAAAGAATGTGGTTTATGAGCACAAAGTTATAAAGAACAACAATAAATACGATCAACAGATATCTCTGAAGACCCCAGCGAATAAAGAGTTACCAACACAATAAAGAAAGGGTTAGCAAGTTAAATACACTTATTCATAATTGAAGTAATCAGTTCTTAACGTAAGCTTAACATTTTTGTAAGAAAATTATATAAAATGATATTTTATTTTATACAGTAGCAATTTGATATGAAAAACCTGAGCGAAAACTATTAGTTTTATGTTTAGAGATAGATGCAGTAAATCTATACCTCAAATAAATTCAGTTTTCATTTTAGGTTATTTTTCAGAACAGTAATATTATTAAGAAGCAATAAGAATAATGTATATTTATAAGGCGGTAGACCGTATATAAGCTATATTAGTGGAAAGGATTGGCACCCTCTCTGCGGGTATGGTAGGGTGAAAGATGGTTGGCTTGGGTCAATGTGAGAGATTGATACCGGTTGACGTTTTACAACCCCCCTAATTAATGAAGTTTTCCAGGTTTCCCTCATTCCTGCACTGAATGGTGGCTAGGGCCTACCAACGTTTGTCGTTGCTGGGCGCAAATGCGGCCTGCTAGAGATATTATTATTAATTCAGTATTTTTTAAGATTAAAAAAAAGTCTTGTGAGATAAGACAAATATTGCTATGGCAAGAAGTCTTGCAAACATAAAAAGGTAACATTTAAATGAACATTAGCTGAATCAATAGATATTGTATATCTGCTGCAGATATACACTTTATTTACAGGACATCCAGCGTATAAAATTCAATTATCAAATTTTATTGAGTCTAGGTCCAGTTCTATTGGACTAGAAATCATCATAAATTCACTGTCGTTTGACTGAAAGAGCTCCAATTCTGTTACTTATTATGTAAAACTGGCCGTTTCTATACTTTATAATGTATAAAGTGGTTACATTGTCGACAATCGACTTTATCGACGTGTGAGCTTCGAGCGGAACCATAGCTGACCGAGAGTAACCACCACTGTAACCAAAATCATAATAAAGTTCCATGTTTCACATTTGTATGCCAAAGTCCTGCAAAAATTATGCAACAGTCTTGCAAAATTGCGATAAGAAATCTGCAAAACTTTTGCAAAGCAATACAATGCATGAAGAACTTGCAAGATAGAGCAAGAACAAGACATTAAATAAACTATTGTCTATTTGCAAGACAAGACAATACTTTTTCAAATTTGGAAAGATTTCTTATCTCAACCAACACTAGCCAAAACGAAGAAAATCTGCGTGGCGGTGCTCACAGTGTATACAAAATACAAGACTTCTGGATTTATTACATTCACTGATTGTAATAAAAGATCTTCTCATTAATATTATTAAATAATACTTAAAGAGCATTACCCTAATTACTTCGTGGAGAGTATTAATTATCTTGAAACATCCTCGGTAAAAACCAAAAACATTTCATAATTTGCTCTACATTATGATCTCAGTCCCTTTCTCTTAATTTATGAAGAGCCATTTGTTGTTGGGATGGACTACAAAATCATAAAACGTATACTGATATGTAATTATTACTGTTCCAAAGCAATTTCAGTTTGATTTATTTCTTCAGCAACGCAATAAAAAAATCAGATGCGAAGAAAAACAATTGGTAAAATATGTAAGTGTGAACTTACACTCACATTGTGTATTTCGTTGAAAACACTAAGTGTGTATTTTACTAGATGGGTGTTATTTTCTGGCCTCCAAAAATACATAAAATGTATTGTAATAAACATAACTGATGATTTTAACCATGAAAAAAGATTGTCGTTGTTTAGCTTTTGATCACTTTTGACCAACTGATTTTTACTCATGAGTGTCGAAAAGTACAAACTTCCTGTAAATGTCATACACCTCTGTGATCCTCTACTCTTTCGTTATAAAGAGCAAGTCAATGATTTTGCATATTTCTTTGGGTACCCGACCAACCAATAAAAAATGAAAAAAGTTGAAACAGTTGTAATTTTAAGAAAACATAAAACTGAACAAGGTATATGTGATGTATATTTTCTCGACGAGCTCGAGACTGATCGAGAAAATGTTATATATGTCCCGTAGTACCTCAACAATATTACAGATATAATTATTACATAAATGGTTCAAATTGTTGAAGGGGATTACGGCTGGTTGTCTCATAAATAGAGAAAATATGATGGGCGAGTTATATAATAGTTGCTATTTTATAATTAACGTTAAATTGATAAAACTGCTGTTGTGTGGTGCATAGTTGACCATGCATTTTATATAGGTACATGCTTTTGCAATCATATTGACACCCAATCAAAATAGTTTTTGAAGTTCTGAGTAAAAAGTAGATTTTGCTACAAATGCGTCAGCAGTTCAAAAGAAATCGTAAAATTCATTTTATAGAGTGCCATTATTATTGCAAACATACATACATACATACTTATTCAAAATTAGTGCATAAATTAATTTATTTTAATAATTCGAAAGATAACCTCATTAAATAAATGTATAAACACATTTTATTGAATAACATTTGATAATAAATAAAAACAAACAAAAAATAATTAACCTTGGACCTGTATGGCTATCGGCGATTACAATATTTGCAAAAGCGGAATTTGAAGAAATAACTATTCTGCGGGTCAAAGCGCCAATATTGAATTACACCTGAAAAACCTATAGCAAACAGCCACAGTCATCAATATGCAGTAGCTCTCATCGGTGGGTCGCTCTCTGCTTATGTTCATGTCTAGGTTTCGCATTGAGTAACTAGTAGATAACTACTAGATGTAGACAGTTACACTTCGAGCACTTATGTCCAGAAAGCGAACATTCCGAGTAATTTGTTGGTGGCTTTACCTATGGCATGCTAATGCCAGTGAAGCACAAAACCGGTATATGTCTGATGGCACCGCCGACAACTAACTGTGGATGTTTGCTATAGGTTTATCAGGTGTAATTCAGTGCTGGTCGGGGCTTTAACTCGTAAAGCAGTTGTTTCCTGAATTTCACTTTTTACATACCTTTTTATTAGTGCCTGTTATTCTCTGCCATCTGCAGCTGCCTTATTTTAATCGTATTTTTGCATTACCTCACGTATTATGCATATGAAGCCGTAACAATCGCTTAGACGGCATTTAATGACGGTTTAAATTATCTGGTGATTTTTAGTGCAAATCGTAGTTGGCTTTATCTGAGGCAACATTTCTTCTAATCCGATAAGCCTTTATAATATGTAAGAGCAATGTAATGTATTCAAATGGTCGTCGTCGGTAGCAGTATTGCCAATCTAAGATCATCTGGGGTCCGCCGTACAAGATACTCCACTTTACCATAAGCTACCGTTTCAGATAACGAAATACACGATGACACTTTGGGCTTTGAAAGTCAAAGTAGTATATTGTTATGAAGATGGGTAGGTAAATATGCGGTTGCAAAACCGACAATGGGAAATAAATGTGTCTCTATGTGTTTAAAGAATACTTTTATTTTATTTTATATATTCACGTGTTATTTATCGTGATTGTTAACGTTTGATATTATATAATTTGCTTGAAAATTGGTCAATTTTACAAAGATATAGCACTGTTACGAGAACGGTGATCATAAATCTTTTTTTTTGTTGGAGAAGTTAGTTTTACATTATTAAATTTGAATACAATGTTATATATCTAGTTTGAAAGGAAAAAAAGTAATGTTATGTATTTACAGACAGCAAATGACAGAAAATTATTGTACAAAGTGTTTGGTAAGTATATGGTATCCTCTCGGGAATGTATAGGGGAGGTCAAAATAACCCTAGTTTTTTAAAAAAATTCCGAAACCCCGCCCGTAACGGAGATACAGAGGGTACCCACTGTCAGGGAAGTCAGGAACGGATTTGCCACACATTCGTTGAGTCAAAATTTTGACAGGTACCTATTTTATAGAGGTGAAATACAATTTTTTTTATTCTTTTAGAAAGGTACTCAACATTTGTCTTGATAAAATTAGTCATTCTCGAAAATAAATAAGCTTTTGCATAACGCGTCATTGAAGTAATAAATCAGAATACTGCAGTAAAACACCAGTCGTTTTTATGTCGTTAAAAATGTGTTATTGACAACACTTGTCAAAATGGTCAGATTGATTGAGTACACAAGACTAAATCATAGAGCATTATTCCTACAGCAAATATGTTGGCATGCAATTTATGGACAAGTACTCGGCAATTGTGTTGAGATGAGTAGAAAGTATGCTGATACATTTCCAAATCGACGTTTACCGCACCAAAAAACTTTTGAAAGAGTTGATCGTAGTTTCCGAGGAAGAGATAAAGAGACAAGAGACAAGTGAAATAAAATAAAAAATGCTAAAAGTAGCTAATTTATGGCTGATCCATTGTAGGAAGTTTTTTGCCGCATCGTGGTGGAGACCTTCAGTTATAGAAGAAAATTCTAAATGTGATTGCTGAAAATCTTTCTAACAGTGTAAGAAAGCTGTCGGTCCAAGTTCATACGACAAAGTGTTGTTCTCGAAGGGTCTCATGAACGGCCATGAGACCCTTCGAGAACAACTGCTCCATCCTTATCACGTCTATAAGATAAATGTCATGCCTCCCGCTGATTATCCTGTAAGAGCCAATTACGAAAATTGTTTTTTGCAACGATTTAGGCTAAATCCAAATTTTACTAGTATTGTTTTATTCACGAACAAAGCCGGTTTCACGCAAAACGGAGTAATAAATATCCGTAATTTGAAAATATAACATGAAGAAAATCCCCATGCAGTACTACGAGCAAAGCACCTACCAATGTTCATGGTTAACATATGGGCGGAGGTTATTGGGAATTCTCTAATTGGATCATTATTTTTTACAGACAGATTAATAGTGACAGGTATTTGCAATTCATGCACCAACGCTTAAATGGTTTACTAGAAAATATGTCTTAGCATTTTAGCTCATCAGTACTTACCAAATACTTTTGGCTATCAATGGATAAATCGAGGTGGACCGATTTTATAGCCACCAAGGTCACCCGACGTGACTCCAATGGATTGATTTTTTATGGGGAAATTTAAAGAGACTTGTATAGTCGACGCCAGTTCATCTCAGGGAAGACCTCATAGAAAGAATAATAATACACCATCGCAACGAAATTCGACACAATCCTGGAATGTCGTTTCACGAGAAAACATCCATTTTTGCATATCAGTAAATCAGAATAAATCACCCTGTATTGGTGGTAATGACTGATTTCTTTTCAATAGGTCAGTTTTGGTACGACCTTTAAACAATGTTTTAATCTACAGGGTGAGTCAGTCATAATGTCATTAATTTTAACCACGTATTCGGGAGGCCTAATAAAGGCAGAAAATCGAAAAAAAATTTTACTCGACCTTTAAAAAATAAACAAATCACCCTATAAAAATCAGTAACACGACGCTCCTGGTACGCTACGATGGCGCACCCGACGAAATTCTAATGTCACAGACTTGCCGTATTAACCATGGATGCCACATTTACATACATAATATCATCTAACACATCAGCGTGTTATTCAAATTTACCTCCATTTAGCACTGCATTTCCCGCATATCTTCCCTCAAATTTGTAGATCATGCCACACATTGGAGGGGGGATTTAGAGAATACAAGCAGTAGTTTGTTTATTTCGGTCTAACCTCACGTATTTGGCGTAAATTCACAACGCATAATTTTACAAATTCCGATTATGTGGAAATGGTAGTGTTATACGGAGAATGTTTACGAAATGCGACTGAATTTTATTAATAAAGTGCTATGGACGGATAAATGGAGTTATACTTATGTGGGCTGTAAACAGGTTAGTATCATACTACTTAAACAACAATACATTTATAGGCTAGATGTACGTAACTACAAATTGTACATTTGGTTATGTGTGCGGTTAATTGTACTTACGAGTAATGCTAAAAATTCATATTTATTTGTAAAACGTAGTGAAAACGTAATATCAAAATTATTAAACTGTAATAGCCTAGCATTCGAAAATATTTATTTATTATCTACACTTGTTTTTATTAACAAATAAATCAATATTTAAGGAAAATTCATTCATGTATCTAGATTAAAAAAATAGTTTTACTCCTTGTTAAATAACAGTACAAAAACTAGGTAACTAGGTTATTGACCTAATAAGGTCAAGGTCAAGATTAACTCTCGATTAGCGGCGTGCCATTTCGGTCTTGGACAGTTTTCTGTCGACAACACGATGGTTTTTTATTAAGTACTTAGTATTTAAACACGAAACACTTTTCAGCTTCTCAATAATTTACCCATTGGGTATACCTTTTTATGTAATGTACGTAAATGGTTTATTACTCAGTTTATTATTAGACACGTTGGAGTTTTGTTGCAGTCATAACGGCTACATTTGCTTAGAGAAAAATCGACACGCGAGTGTACGGGTATGGTTTGATTGGGCCGTATTTTCTACGGGAACCTGAGTGGACCGCGTTACTTGCAATTTTTAATAGAATTATTGGATTATTATTATTTGATTTTATTGGGTATTAACATTTTAAATTATTATTGGCTGAAGTTGAACTGAGCAAGAAAAAATGATATTCTAAAATAGTCAGTACAACCGTTTATTTGTGATGTCTAAAATCTAGGTGGGTAGGTACTATATAGAAAAATATTACAACTTGACAACATTGCATCATGTCGATATCGAGTTGAACTGTCAGCTGTAACCGACCAAGGCTGTGACCGGTCAGTGACAGTCTGAAAAGGGGTTTAAATAATAATTTGAAAATATATTTTTTTTTCGGCGTAAATATTCATTTAGATTTTTTTTTAATCACGTATTCGCATTATACTCATTATTCCCTATCTCCTCTTAAAATTAATGACATTATGACTGACTCACCCTGTATATTGAACCAACTGCAGCGTTGAAATTATTGCATACATTGAAACACGATCTAACTTCAAAAATGATTACCCTGATTAAGCATCGCTTTAGGATTTATCTCTGTTAAAAAATTATCCATACTTATTTCTACTACACAAATGTTATATGGAGCATGATTCTGCGAGTATATACATGTAATTTTCAACACGTCTAAGGACCACCTTGTGTAAACCAGGGTACGTCCCGGTGTACAAATTACAAGATAAATCAAAAGGCAACTAACTGTAAAAATAGATCCTTTCATTTCAACCTTGCCTCAGGTCTGTTCCGACTTTTTTCCCACCTCCGACCAATGGAGATCGAACGTGGTTCCGCGATTTTTCTGAAATACCGCGAGATAGATGTTGTATAACATTTTCTATTTTCTAAGCGTTTACGAGAGCTATTGATATGAATCATCTGTCGGCACGAGTCGCCTTTAGTGAAGTTAAATTACTGAACATTGTTAGGCATTCATCACGACCTATGATGTATGGATTACTCCGATGTGCTGCCTCCGAACAAAAGCGACTTACTAGAAATTAATTACGCTAACGTGTACGGGGAAGAATTACAATAAATTTACATCGTGTGCCCATATGTTGAGACCATTATCTAGATATGTGTAATTAATTATTCAACTTTGAGCTCGGGCATTAATTGTTTAGGCGTATTCCATTCAGATTCATTCAAATGAACGATTTTTTGATTTCTCGCTAAATAGGTCAGATATTATGTAGTCGACACGTGAGTTTTAAGTTTTTTCCTCTAATTATACTGCCATTTTCGGCCAACTTTATTAATTACTAGAAAGGTGGCAAGTCGGCTATCGCCGACTTGACCTTTCTTCGGGCTAAAGCCCGGGGCCATGCTGCGCGCGTCATGACCACCTCTGCGTAGTGCGTTTTACTTAATTTCCATTACTGCGCGCGGCTCTATACCTGTGAATAATAAAATGTAAACGTGACTTTGGCTAAACTCTCTATGGTGGGGAAAATCCGGCGCTCTATAATTTAGTGTTTTCTCGAGTTTGGTTATTTTTTTTTCAACATCTTGTATTTTAAATATCGGATCGGGTCGTTTATGTGATGCTAAAAGTTTCATCAAAAATGTTTTTTTTAATTCCATGGATTTAAAGGGTTTTTAGAGAATGGTTCGTTATTTTTAAACACTCTGTATTTGCTTCGTTAGTTAGTGTCATAATAAATCCTTGATGGAAGTTTCATCAACAAAAATTTTTAATTCCCTAAATTTTGAGTTTTTTTTTCAACCCTTTGTATACGGAACAGTCTTTCGCACGTTCGACAGCCGTTCAGAAGCAAAAAAACCGAAAATGTTCTCGAATTTGGAATTTTATTTTTTTTGTCAATTTTTATTCTATCAAGCTTTTTTGAATCACACTATAAATTGAAGCGATACGGCAATGAAATGACTACCGCCATATTGTCTAGCTCATTTTTACCTTGTATTTATGCAAAGTTCAATGTAAAAACGACCTCAAATCCCAGCGCTAGAATACGGGAAACTTCCTAGAGACTTCAAATTTACAGTTCTTGGTTTTTGCCGGCCTCCAGTCGGCCAATTTTTCAAAATTTTCTACGTTTTAAACCGAGATGTCATCGCCGGAGCATACGTTTGACGTTTCGGTGATTTTGGTCGGCGGTGCGCCTCGTAGTTGACTGAAACTTTAAAGATACCAATTCAGATATTGGGCTATAAAATTATCACCAAAAGACTCGGATATACAGGATGTTCCAGAATGATGGTCAAATATTTTACCAGGGTTTTTTTCTCATATATTTTCAGGTATTAACAATATTGTGTGAAACTAACTACTCAGTGGACAAAAGCCCCAACCTGCGTTGAATTACACCCACAATATCTACCCATATATTCCTTATTATTAGCTTTTTTAGATAATTATTGAATAGAGTTTTGTCTGTGGATGTTCATTAGCATACCTAGATGTTTGGTATCAGAGAACATACATATGACTTCATTGATAGGAATTGTAGGAGATTTGATACATATTAGCTTAAAATACCTTTCTTAAACAGTAAAAATTTTTACCAGTGTGTTCCACAAGCCATTTCAGAGGGGGATCTTCATATAAAATTTTTCAGTTTGGATCCTCCCCGTTGAGATATCCCAGTCTCAAAATGGCGGAAAAAAATGTTTTCTTATTTTTCCTTAAAAACGGTTGCACTTAGAAATTTCAATTTTGGTACACGTTATCAGCTAGTCAAAGGCTATTTTGTGGTGGTGTCTATTCCTTAGCTTATGTTTCTGGAGGGCGGGAATAAACAACCGCTAGATTTATTTCTTTCAGAACTTTTTCCTGCAATGGCCGATTTCAACAAAAGTTATTTTAAATACTATACCTAATTTGACTACTTTTTTCACTCTTGTAAATTTTTCATACAACCAACAGTTTGCGCGGAAAAACATAAAAATACTTTTCCTACTCTAAACATCTTTTCGTCACAGGTTACTGATAACCGCAGTAGGCGGTTGTTATGTTGATGTTTATCTGTTGTCTTATAATTCGAACTGGGGATATCTTTCAGCAGCAAATGTGCATGTATTTAAATTGTCAGGTTTTTTGTTTCGTTGATCACAGTAAAATTTTATTCGTACCTGAAATTCAACTCTGAATTAAATATTTTGAGTTTATGAGTGTAACATCGTATACCTAATATAAAGATACTTATAATAGACATATGTCGTAAAATTTAAAGAAAGTTGAATATTAGCTTTATAGTTGTGATGGGATTATAAATAAAGCAGAATAACTGTAAAGCGTTTTTATAAGACATCATGAAATGCTGTATTGGAATCATATAGTTTGTTCTATCAATGCTGTATAATGTATAATTTTTATACAGCACCTATGTTTTATAAAAACGTGCCTATTTCAGCTGCTGCTGCTGTGTTGATGCCAATAAGATATTTATGCGACTAAACCTTGCAACTTTAACTCTTCAAAAATTTGTTACAGGAACATTCTTAACCACTGCTATAAAATATATTGTGTTACTTGGGACTGTAATGCATTAACTATTAACTTCAGTTAATGGTGTGTACTCTATTTTTATTGAAGAAAAATATAATTTTCTGTACCACATTTTATGAAAAAAGATAAAGTATTACAAACAATAAATTACAATTTAATCATACTAATATAATTATGAATTACATTTTTATATTTACAATACAATTAATGGTTTTACTTATAAAAATATTAGACCATTAGACGATTTTCTAGTCGTTCTGCATGACTACTTTTTGTAACTTCAGTGGTATATTTGGAAAATTCCGCGGAGATTCTAGAGCATCTACTAGTTAAAGTAATATTAGTGCCATTTATTTTTTGGAAATTTCCACTTGGACACTGAATTTTCATTAAAGTCTTCAGCAAACAGTGGTAGATTTCTAGCTACCATGGTGCAGATATATTAAAGTAGCCGAAGAATGCCAAAAACAATGCCGGGTATATTATTTTGGGTTTGGTAATTTAAGGTAAGCTATCTTGTACGGAATCTAATCCAACACATTTTTCCCAACCACTTGCTTAGAGTATTATTATTGTTATAACAAATTAAGAAATGTCGATGTTCAGTATCCTGTTGACGAATAGACGCATATCTTCTGTGTATATCTAAATATCTTGGTGACCTGTTTTCATTATCAATTATACTAACTATGCGCTGTATTTTAGTCTTGGATTCTTTTATAATAGGTACCTACTAGCAAAGTTTTATCTAAATCCTGGATATTATCTATTGTTATGTTACCTACGACAATATCTCCAAAAATCAGTACCAACTAATAAAAAACTAATGTAGGTAAATTTTGTTTTGCATTTGAAAATGACAATTCACCTTGATCATTAAAAATATTTAATCGGGGGCATTTCTCAAAAAAGTGTCAATTTCATCTCTAGTAAATATTGTTGACTTCTTGGGTTTGTAGCTATCATTTTCTTTTTGTAAGAATGTAATTAATCTTGAATATTTGCTAATGTCGATGTTATGATGTACCGTTGTTTTTAATATGGAATAATACGACAGCAAAGAGAATAGCTTACAGTTAGTACTTCTCATGTTTCCAAAAAATATGCTAGAATCCATGTTCGTCATCAGTTCTGTTGTATTTTTTTTATTCTCTCAGCAATAGGCTTCCTTTCACTTCCTCCACTCCCTTTTTAACATTTCAGGTGACATACTCGGAATATTTTCTGTGCTACTGTCACTATTGAAATCCACATTTTACCAATTATGTGTAGAAAAAATCTGCCATTTTGCTAGAGGTTTTTCGCGTACTAAATATGGCGTACATGAAAACCTCGTTTGTTGATATTATTGCTAGGCATTCGTCACAACTGTCAATTCGGCTCCAACAAAAGAGTAGTTATGGAGAAGTGTATTTTCCCAAATAAATAATATGATGTATAGCTAATTTATACGTGTCCTAACTACCAGACTTGTGTAAAGTTTTATATAAACCTCAATGCCTAATACTCTAAACCGGAGGCCTAAGCCTTCACGCTAGGGGCCTTAAACGCTTATTTGACGTCTTATAAAGTATATAAATAACTATTATTTACTTTCATTTCAGGCAAATGCGGCCTGTTGAATAATAATATTCCGCCCCCTCCTCTGCACAAGCCTTCGACTTCTGGGCTTGTGAGGGATACAGATATTGTTATTATTACTTAGTGATATGAATTTTAAAAATCTATAAATAGTTTCATAAGGACATATTTCTGTTAGATAAAGAAAAGTTATTTATTACATAAAAATATATTATAAAACCTATGGTTTATTATAAACATTAATAGTACACTTCTTACAATTAGAAATTTGTATACCAGAAATAGATGCGATGAAGTTTCTTAAGTTCGAATTTTCAATCGTTAAATCCGTGTTTGACCCCATTATCTTCTTTGCTATCTGTTCTTTATTCTCTAAAAAATTGTCAAAATATCCTTCTGTCGTAGAAGAAGATTTCCAGCCTCTATGACGCTTTAGCATTTGCATATCTGTACCACCATCAAACAGAATGATGGCTGAGGACCTCTTAAAGCAATGTTCATTGTATTCTTAGGGACTCTTCAATCCAATCTTTGTTGCAATTATTTTTGGAATGCTTCCAAAAGTATTAACTCCGACAGTCTGGCGGTACATTTTCCTTGTCAGTAGAATACAAAAAACCGCTTGTGAGTTGCATTAGGAGGACAAAGTTGAGCATATTTAAAAAAATATTAAAACAGGCGATACATGTCTCATTCGTCTGTTTTTCTGTTATAACAAATTCTCGGACAATTTTTTTTTATATGCATGCAATCACAATTTTTATAAGAAAAGATCATTGCATTGAATATGATCCATCATAGCTAGCTTAGTGACAACAGACCTCAAAAACACCGATTATCACAGCAATCTTCATGAGCAAATATGTATCATCATCTGCAGGACTTCTATACTGCTTCCTCTGTAAAAATTCTGGACTTTTTAGCATTGTAACCCTCTGAACTTTTTTTCAAACGTGTGACTAGTTGAGAAAATCTGTTGTCCTTCAGGGATACATATCTCCGTAGGCAGGGCCTGTAGGAAAAAAGTTCCTATACATGAACTTCTCATTTTATTTCTTCATGTTCTATTTGCACCCGAAAGATTTTCCACGTTTTCCCGGACATCCTGTATAACGTAAATTCAAATTTTCCAGTAAATATCATGTAAAAAGAACATAAAAGACATGGATATTTCCACTCATTTTTACCAGTGTATAAAAGTTGGGACACCCTATAGCGAAAACCGTTTTGAGCTATCTTCAGTAATTTCCGAAACACTCATGAAATCCATAGAAAAGGGGTCACACTGTACAACTTGACGAGCTTGGTCGGATACATGGAAGCTGAATTAATTTGTGTCCCAAAACACCGAAGAAAAACAATTTTCATTAACGTATGCACCGCCTTAATGCGCCGACCTGGCAGCATGAATTTAAATTCGCTATTAAAGAGAACACCCGTGCCATACCGTGTCGCAAAGGACTCGTTTCGAATGCGTCTTACCGGGAGCAATGAAGAAACTTAAGCAGTGTGGAATCCATGTCCATTCACGATTCCTTTGATAAAAAACTTTCTTAAAAACAAAATCTAGACAGCACCGACCTTCTTCTCGCGAACGAAACACGAGTAAAACAATAGGCGCGGCCTTCGCGATTAAGCCGAAGAAAAATCAACGCGTGACTACAATTGCAACAGTAGCTATGGGTTTCAGACTGGGTTTCTGTCGTTCCTGAAAAAAATTAATTTATGGCTTTGTACTTGACGGATTTTCATTGCAGATTATTATAAATTATAAGTAATAACGTTTAGTAAAGGTATCGAAAAAAGTCAAATTCATTACTAAAGTAATTGTATTGTTGTCGTTTAAGCAATCTTTCAATAAATAAGTAATTACTTTGGAAAGAAATAATAAAAGTAAATAAAACTTCAGGTATGTGACATTAATTGCTCGATAATTATATCGGATAGGAATGAGGAAATTGCATGATTTTTAAAAATACGTGTAGAACAATGTATTATTTTAATCGAAATGGCGTTTGTTCTAGACAATTTTGTAGAAA
Source organism: Monochamus saltuarius (assembly GCA_025584915.1). Taxonomy (NCBI): domain Eukaryota; kingdom Metazoa; phylum Arthropoda; class Insecta; order Coleoptera; family Cerambycidae; genus Monochamus; species Monochamus saltuarius. The sequence goes on along the minus strand of CM046727.1, from coordinate 12,778,456 downwards.
AATAAGCCTAAAAACGATATTTAAAAATTTAGTCTGGCCATACCTCCAGCAAACGATCGCCGCCACAGCGTAGACCTGTGATGTCAAACGCCGTTTGCACGTCTATTCCAAAATACAGCAGCGTGCTAGTCATATCTGTGTACGATTTCCATACTTTCAGACAACGCAGTACATACGCTTAGAAGAGTTAGATTGTCATTTGTGATATTATTACCTCGTATTGTGTTAAAATTGGTATTGAATAAAGTTGCAAAATAGATTCGTAAAATGGATACAGAAAATGCATATCACCGGGCAAATGGAAGAAGTATTGCATTATAGCATTATGTACCAATACAGCATACAAAAGAAAAATGTGGTGTAGGGCGATGAAGCGCGACGAAAGGAAGCATTGCAATATTGCTTGTTTGTGAAGACCACTTTAATGCAAGTTTAATTGGAACTACAGGTAGGTTTAAGCTCAGCGAGCGATGTAATGTTGTAAATAATTAATTAAACTTGTCTATTAAACTATCAGAATTTATACAGGCAAATCAACGGTAAAACAAACTTAGATTTTTCTCATTTATTGTATTCGGCGCTTCATTCCGATTCCAAATAATAAATATGTTCTATATTTGCTCCTACCATTTACGTGATGTAGAATATTACTTGAGGCGTTTATAAAATTTTGCTATTTGATTTCACTACATTAAATTAACTGTTATCTGCCAGGTATTTAGGTAGGGTAGAGTGGGGCTAGTTGAGCATAGGGGTAAGTTGATCAATGCATATATCTCGTTAACTAAAATAGCTAATCGAACACGCACATTATAATGTCTTTCTTCTTCCACCCCACTATAGGAATTTATCGTACCATGCGAACTCAAGTTGACTGCAACAACTTTCGATAGGTTAACGTAAAATTAAAAGTTTGTTTACTTTTTGGTCTGGATGCAAAACAGCAACGACTAATAAGAGCACCTGTAGATGCCGTTCTAAAAAATGGTAAAACAAAAAGAGCAGCATCTATTTATTTTGAAATCCCACGAATGAATCTTATGAGGTAGGTTGTGACGCAAAACTTACCAAAATAAAAGAATCAGCACCTGGACTGGCTTAGCTGGCCTGCTAACTGCAGTGAAGCTGGGGCAGGTTCAATATATATTCATTTGTTTAAAAGAAGGGGCGCCACATGGTTACAACTAGCCAGTCTATCGCGAGAATCAACTCGAAAAACCATGAATCCAAGTCGCTATGCAATCGGTTGTATTTCTGGTGCAAAACTAATTCCAACAGTAGTTCTGATTAAAGTTTGTTAAAGATAAAATAAATGAAAAAAAAAAAAACAATAAATTTTAAGTACTATATTACACTATGTTGATTGGGTACGTGGAAATAAAAAAAATACATCGATTTAACATTGAGTTAAATGCAATGTAATTGTTCAGGTAAGTATTTAACAGTTTATACCTCCCTAATCATAAATATCCAGACTTATGTAAGAACTCACTAAACCAGGTATCAAATTATCAACAATGATTTTCAGTATCCCCCTGTATATAGCTATATGAGGGTTCACAACGCTTACACAAATAATAAATGTAGTATTTAATATAAATAGTGAGGAACAGTGCTGTATGTATTTGGTAAGATAAGTATTCACTTTGTAAAACAACTGTGTTAATTTTTCTTTATTGTTATATTTCAGGTCCTGTCCAGCACCGCAAATTCTCAATAGGACACTTGTGCTGAATCCAGAATTTACTATGTAAGTTACCAGTTTTATTACGTACCAAGGTGAGTTAATGAACAATGTATGGTACTGAAAATTGATAATTAATTTACTTATCGTTTTTTTACTTTTACAGGACCTGATTTGCCAAAACAAAAAAATAATAATAGAACTCTAAATAATAGATCTTTATACATAAATTAAGAATATATATGTATGTCGATCAGACAGACTAATCAAATATTATAGAACGTTGATCAGACAGTAGCTGTTTACACCTAACTAAAGAACTTGTTGTTTAATTTGTTAATGGACTGTAGTTTTTTGTGAATTTAGATATAGAAAAGTTTTAAATGCGGTAAAGAAAAAATAGCTTAATCAAAATGCGGGAGAAAACTTCACTCACCTTTATTCCAGCGATGGATGAAGTTCTGGGTGGAGAAAAGACTATTTTGAATTTCAGCTTATCGGAAAAACACTATAAGAACGATAATTGTGCGATCACGTGTCGGCGGTTCAGCGGTAGATTTCAGTCTTCTTCCTTCGACTCACGCTACGCGAATGTAGTGGGGTGAAGTTATTCTCATTTTTTCGCGCAAAAAATAATAATAGGTAAAAACGCGGAACATCCTAATTAACCAAAAATATTAATTAAAAAATATAAGCAGGCGTGAACATTCCCACCCACCTTTTTGTGTAAACAAAAATAAATTGGATATAAATTAAAAATTGAAATAATTAATAATTAATAATTAATTATTAGGTAAGGGGCATAGTTTAACCAATGGACGCTTAAATATGCCATGCTGAGTACGCACTGTTGCAACTCTAGCCACCCCATCCGCACCACAATGAACCTCTACAACTCTGGCTAGTTGCCACTGTAGCGGCGGTACCTTTTCATTTTTGATCAATACTAATGCTCCGGGAGCTAAAGGTTTTCCGAATTTAACCATTTACCATTTTGAAAAAGAGTATGTAGATATTCATTGTGCCAACGAGACCAAAAATCAGCATGTAAACGATGTAGAAGTTGCCAACGATTAAGACGATTTAAGGGGATTTGGAGGTTCTAGCGTTAGAAAATGACCGGGTGTCAGAGCGGTGAAGTCATTAGGATCAGAGCTGAGCGGGCATAAAGGGCGCGAATTTAACAAGGCTTCAATTTGTGTAAGTACTGTATAAAATTCTTCATAAGTAAGAATTTGCTGGCCAATGACACGAGAAAGATGGGTTTTACCGATTTTATACCTGCTTCCCAAAGAACCTCCAAAGTGAGGTGCGGATGGCGGGTTGAATTGCCACCGAATTCTTTCTGTATTAGAAGCATTCATCATTAGATTTGTCAGATATTTACTTGCACCCTGAAAATTTGTTCCGCAGTCACTAAAAATTTGCGAGCAGCGTCCACGACGTGCAATAAATCGCCGTAATGCGGCAAGAAAACATTCTGTAGAAAGATCCGTAGCCAATTCTAAGTGGATGGCTTTAGTATTAAAACAAATGAATAAACAAATGTAAGCTTTGTGCGTTTTTGCACCCCTTATCTTGTTTAAAGTTATAAAATATGGACCACCAAAATCAACGCCTACGATTGAAAATGGTTTAACTTGAGACAACCTAGTAACAGGTAAATTTCCCATAGGGGGTTGTAGCGGTTTTGGATTTAGACGCCAACATTTGTGACAGTTTGAAACAACTTTGCGAATAGCTCTTCGCATTGATAGTATCCAAAAATTTTGTAGTAAAATGTATTGTAGTGTCTGAGCACCAGGATGTAAAAAACATACATGTGTACTTTCAATAAGTAAATCGGTAAAGCGGCATCTAGGCAAAAGTATAGGGTGTTTTCTATTAAAAGCAATTGAGGAGTTCTGTAGCCTACCTCCAACTCTTACAATAGAGTTTTGGTCTATAAAAGGATTTAATTTTCGCATAGATTTAGAAAGAAGTTGATTTTTATTAATTTTCTCTATATCTTCTGCGAAAAATTGAAACTGAATATATTTTATTAATAACATTAAGGCATTATTTAATTCATTAAGTGTAAGGACGCCACTTAATTTTTCGGATGCGGGTTTTATGTTGTGAATAAAGCGAAGAATATAAGCTACAATTCGTTTTAATTTTTCTAACGAAGAATATTTATCTATAAGAGAACCAATGTGATCTAAAGATACGCGAGTAGTTAGAATAATTTTTCTTTCTTCTGATCTTATATCAGAATCAGGGGTTACAAAACTAAGAACAGGCCACTCATTGTTAGGTAATTTTAACCATGGTGGACCCACCCACCATCTAGCATGGTTAAGAAACTCGGAGGGAAGCAATCCTCTGGAGGCACAGTCAGCGGGATTGTGCTCAGACTGAACGTAAAACCAACTAGATGGTGGAATACTTTCTTGTATTAAAGTCACACGATTACTGACAAAAGTTTTCCATTTATGAGCTGATGCTTTAACCCAATGTAAGACTACTGTAGAGTCGCTCCAAGCAAATATTTCATTTATATTAATTTTATCGCGGTAAGTATTCAAGACAAATTTTAGAAGTTTTGACAACAGGTAAGCGGCACACAATTCTAATCGCGGTATAGAAATGCGTTTAAGAGGAGCTATTTTTGATTTACTACAAATAAGATGAATAGAAATGTTTCCATCGGAAGTTTCAAATCTAAAATAAATAACTGCGGCATAACCACGTTCGGAACCATCGCAAAAACCATGAATTTGGCAGTTGGTAATCTTTAATGGCACGCAGCAACGAGGGATGGATAAGTGAATAAGAGAAGAAAGTTCGGATTTATATTTATCCCAACGAATTAACACCTCTTGAGGAGGGGTTTGATCCCAACTTAAACCTAAAGTCCAAAGATGTTGCATCAAATATTTTGCGAAAAAAGTAATTGGTGATAAGAAACCAAGAGGATCAAAAATCCTTGATAATTCTGATAAGACTGTACGTTTTGTACATGGACGATTTAAAGTTTCTATTGAATAACAAAAACATCTGAAGAAGGTAACCAGTTTAAACCGAGAATTTTCATAGAACTATCTTCGTCAGAGAAAGAAAGAGACTGAGTTTGTCTCAGATTTTCGGGAATAGTATTAAAAAAATGAATATTATTACTGGCCCATTTTCTAAGTGAGAAACCTCCCCTACGTAACAAAGAAATAATTTCTTCCTTTAATGTGAGGGCCTCTTCGAGTTTAGAGCAACCAGTGATTATATCATCAACATATATATCAGACTGAATTATTTGTGAAGCTAAAGGGAATGAATTGAACTCATCACTAGCAAGTTGTTGAATCGTTCTGAGAGCAAGAAAAGGTGCCGAGGAAATACCGTATGTAACGGTTTTTAGTCTGTACTCTTGGACAGGGTCATTTGATGAAAATCTCCAAAGTATTCTTTGGTAATCTCTATGATGCGGATGAATATTTATCTGCCTATACATCTGCTTGATATCAGCAGTAAAAACAAGCGGGTATAAACGAAAGTGTAACAATAAGGTCATAATATCTTTTGAAGTTTAGGGCCAACCAAAAGGCAATCATTAAGAGAAGTGCCATTTACTGACTTTGCAGATGCATCAAAGACAACTCGTAATGGTGAAGTACTGCTATTAGGATTTATAACAGAATGATGGGGAATATAAAATATTTTACCTTCATGCAAAGGGGAGAAGTGACCAGTTCCATATGTCCACTCTGTAGATAATCTTTCATAAATTCGGAATAAGAATTATAAAGAGAATCATCCTTAAACAAACGTCGTTCTAAAGAATAAAAGCGGCGTAAAGCATTTGACTTCGAATCGTCAAATAATGGATCGGAATTTTTAAAGGGAAGAGATACACTATATCGTCCAGAAAAGTCCCTACAGTGGGTTTCGACAAAGTTTTTCTCACAAAGTAAATCATCAGGTGAACAGGTAATCATTTTAGGTACTTCTTCTACTTCCCATAACCTTTTAAGATTATTATCTAAAGAATAATCATGACAGAGACCTAACATAGAATTAATATACTGCAAATTATTATCATTAATATTTCCCATTAAAATCCAACCAAATGTTGTATTTATAGCGGAAGGGGTATGCACATCACCAGAAATACGACCGTTTTTAATAATTTTACTGAAAATATCAGCACCAAGTAGCAAGTCTACGCAAGCGGGAGAATTGAAATTAGGATCTGCCAAATTTATATCATTAATATGGGTCCAGTTTTGAATATTAATAAATCGGTTTGGCAAATTGGAGCATATTTTATCAATAATGATTGCATCTAAAGTGTAATTTAAAGATGAATTATTTAGCGGTTTTATCGTACAATTTACTCCGCCTGAAACTGATGTGACATTTGTATTATTTAACGCATGTATAGCTAACGACAATTTAAAACGGGATAATCCTAATTTATTTACTGCCCTTTGAGTTATAAAATTGGCTTGAGAGCCACCGTCTAACAAAGCACGCATTTTTTGAAAGTTGCCTCGCGAATCTAAAATTTCTAATTGAACTGTACTTAACAATACATTAGTTAAAGCGGTTTGTAAATTTAAAGACTGAATATTATTTGATGTGGCAAGTAACGTAGTGCTAGGACCGGGCTCGGGATTATTGCTCGGACTAGCGGTTGGTAAATTTCTGTGACTATCAAAATTACCATTATTATTTTCAGGCTGCGGTGTATTAAAATGTAACATAGAATGATGCCTCAAATGGCAAACGCGACAAGTTGATTCAGAATTACAATTTCTGAATACATGAGAGGTGCTTAAACAGTTAACACAGCAATTATTCTGTTTAACAATATTGTATCTTTCACGCGGGGTTTTTGAACTAAATAAAGGACATTTGTAAAGAACATGATCTCCTTTACACATAAAACAGAGACGATTTGTAGTATTAGTTAAGAAAGACGATGTTTTGCGGTTGGGTGATTTTAACGAATTTTTAGGAGTAAAATTAGAAGTTTTCTTTGTTTGTTGCGTACGGGAAGAATGAAGTGTGCGTAATATACTGTCTAAAGAGTTACATTGTTTTTCCAAAAACTCAGTTAAGCGTTCATAAGATGGCATTTCAGTTGATCCGTATGCAAGTTCAAAGCGGGAAATAGTATCAGCATCTAGTTTTCTCAAAAGCAAATTAACTAAAATAAAATCCCATTCTTTTACCGGGTAATTTAAACTAGAAAGAGCATCTAGATTTTGAGCAAATATGTCCAGTAATTTTTTGAGATTTTCAGGATTGTCTGAAGTTAAACGAGGACTATCATGAATTTCATCCCAATAAGCACAGGCTAATGCCCTGGCATTAGTATATCTTTTTAATAGATTATTGTAAGCAATTAAATAGTTATCTGCTATCAAAGGTGTACGCTGAACTAATAATTTTGGCGGACCATCTAAACAAGAATGTAAATGAGAAAATTTTTCTATGTTAGTTAAACTGTCATTATTATGAATAAGAACGTTAAAAATGTCAATGAATGTTTTAAAAAATTTAATGTCACCGTTAAAGGTTGCTAATTTCAACTCCGGAAGTTTTTTAGGATTAGTTTTAGTGGAAGAATTCTTTGGCGGCTTATCAGTTTTCTCAAACAAATCATAATGAATGCCCTGAATACTATAGAAATATTGCTCAAATTCAGAGCGAATCTGTTCCTCAGCAATTATATCACCATCCTCAAGACTGGAAACAAGTAAAATAATAGATTCTTGTTGTTTATTAAAGTTTTCAAAAATCGTATTTATGTTTTTGAATCTTTGAATAAATACAGAATGATTTGATTCATTTTCTAATGCGCGCTCAGCTATATTGAAAAGTTCTTTAATTCGCGTAATTTCACTATGACGTAACGCTTTGCTTTTTCTAATTTTATCAGCACTTGCCATTTCAATTGAAATGAATTACTACAAATATTTGATTCCGGCTCTGACCTGTAAACAGAGTTCTCAACAAAGCACAAATAAGACGCAAAGGATTAGCAAAAAAGTTACTGATATCAATTTAACTATCGACTGTGAAATATAGAATATAAAGCAAACTATTTTGGCTAATTAGGAATGTATATAATTAACGATTGAACAAGAAGTAATGAAATGAATAAAAAAAATATCCGCGGCTCGTCAAGGACCAAAAAAATGTTGTTTAATTTGTTAATGGACTGTAGTTTTTGTGAATTTAGATATATAACAGTTTTAAATGCGGTAAAGAAAAAATAGCTTAATCAAAATGCGGGAGAAAACTTCACTCACCTTTATTCCAGCGATGGATGAAGTTCTGGGTGGAGAAAAGACTATTTTGAATTTCAGCTTATCGGAAAAACACTATAAGAACGATAATTGTGCGATCACGTGTCGGCGGTTCAGCGGTAGATTTCAGTCTTCTTCCTTCGACTCACGCTACGCGAATGTAGTGGGGTGAAGTTATTCTCATTTTTTCGCGCAAAAAATAATAGGTAAAAACGCGGAACATCCTAATTAACCAAAAATATTAATTAAAAATATAAGCAGGCGTGAACAGAACTATTTACTTATAAACTAAATGTGCTTAATATCCTAAGTCTAATAATTAATAGTTTACTGTCTTTCTTTCAGATTATAAAGATTACAGTATAGACGTTAAAAATTGACTTTTATTATACCAGAAAGAGATAAAAAATAATGTAAGTTGGATATGTGACTTGCGTGATCAGGTATCCTAGCAGGTTATCCTGGCCTCCAAAGCACGTTTCAACAGGAGAATCCTGGCTAGTCCTCGCACGAGCCGCCCCTGCACCAAAGGTGTAGGAAATAACAAACTCGAAACCAAAATTCTGTGGTGTTATCTCAGCCTGGTTTTCGTCTCTCCAGAACGTGTTGGTTGTGAAAGGAAGATCAATTTTCCGCTCGTAAGAAAAGCCCTAATATAATATTAAAAATTACTCTTGGGCCAAAATTGCAAACTGCACATTTATGACAATACACAAATCAGAGAAAAACAAATAATCAAGAAATATACGCTAACGTTGTAACTTAAATGACTTAAATACCTAATAAACTGATTTTAAAATACTTAGTGAAAACTGTATGAAATTATGATAAATATAAATATGAAGTTATTAAATAGAAAAATTACTGTAACAAGGTATGTAAAGAAACTGCATAATCAAGAACAGCCTACAATGCGCCAACGAAACTTTTTAATAATGATCAAGGAAAATCTTCAAAGATTTCCTATCTAGTGAAAGCTACAGGTGTACATTATTATGGATTAAAGACAAAAAATGTCCATGTACTTGTCTAACACTGTGCTGTTAAGTGTGATATGAAATTTTCAAATTTATGGAAACACAATAAGATAACACGTAAAGGCTGAATCTCAGCTTTCTAAAAAAGGAATGCTGAATTATCCATTAGATACCAGACTACTAAATCTTGTGAGGAAAACTTCTTTTAAAGACACATGAGTTGTCAATGATTTTCTATCAATTTACAAATAGTTAAAGTTTAGTTTATTTATTTATTTTTAAGAAACAATATGTATGTTGCCAGTTTTAGGTATTAAAATAAAGAAATAGTTGCCTTTGGCAGTTTTTAACTGAGAGACCAATATGCCCCACAGGGTGGTTCAACTTACCCCATTAATGGGGTAAATTGAGCAACTTGTTATACTATACTTATTTCATTTTTTCATTTCATTTTCACAATTTTCCATACATTTTTTCCAAATTTTTAACCAGTATTATGAAGTCAGAAGTTCAACTGTTCCATTGAAATACTTGTTACTAACAAAATATGACAAATAACATTTTTTTCAATCCTCGAAGAAAAAAGTGACATAACTTCCCTATACATTTCGGCCACTCTAAAGTAAATGAGGAAATACTACCCCTCTGAAAGATTGATGAACTTGATAATATAAAAACCTGAACGGAGTATACGATTTGATCAGGCACTTGTAGTCTAAGAGCCAGTGGCCGGCAACCTATAAGTAAATGATTATACCTGAAATTTTGCACAGTGGCTCTCTTATACCTATCACTCATGATGTGGGGACTCGCTAAGCCCGGCGAGGTCGACTCAAGAGTTACTCAGGTGCCAGAAGTATGAAAATGTAACCAACTTCGTTATTAAATTAACAAAGCTGCCGTTTGAAAATTTTAAAATATACAATTATTATTATATAAAAATAACAAAGGCAGACGATTACCGTGCTTCTAAAGTCATGGCAGACACTTGTGAAATTGGCAAAAATTATAAATTTGAAAAGTATTTGATTAAATCTGATTTTTGACGTTAAAAAACTGTCAGAAATGTCAAGCATTGTAATCGACATCACCAAATCTCAGAACCTGTGCCAGAAATAGAGGTTATTTGTTACTTATATTATTTTAATATAAAAAGGTGCTAAATATGATAAATAATAGAAATAAATGTCTAATTTGTTAGATCCGAAATTTTAAAATTTTCAAACGGCAGCTTTGTTAATTTAATAACGAAGTTGGTTAAATTTTCATACCTCTCGCACCTGAGTAACAGTTGGGTCGGCCTCGCCGGGCTTAGCGAGTAATCACCTCATGATTGATAGGTATAAGAGACTCACTGTGCAAAATTTCAGGTATAATCATTTACTTATAGGTTGCCGGCCACTGGCTCTTAGACTATTGGAAGTTATTAAAAATATATATATTTTTGCCATTTAACTTTTTGTATAAAGAATTTTCAGAAGATATTTATAGGAAAATATTTCGCTTTAAAATACAGTTGTTATTTCCTTTTAACTACATCTTAGAAATGTACGTTTGTGATGAGTGTAATAAAAAAAACTATACATTTAAATTTATATTTTCCATTAAACTAATAAAAATACCATTATTTGAGTCATAATTTACTAATATTTAAATACTAGTGATAATATCTACACAATTTAAATATCTAAAATAGAATCGTAAATGTTGACTACATCATATAGAATATCTTATTTCCAATTTCCCCCACATCACATTTAATCTTCTATCTTGTTTATTTATAATATATTGTTTATAAAACAATGCATATTCAATACTGTTCCGTGGGATAGTACAGCTAGTTGAAAATACAATACGAAAAATCAATGACCCAAAAATAAGTTGAGTCAAATGTTTTAATACAAGGTATCTCAATATTTATCACTTGTGGATGTGATTCTAAGATGTTTGGTGCCAAATCGATTTAACTTGGCACAGTGTTTGTGGAAACAAAAGGTATACTTTAGTCCTAATGTTCTCTGTGTTATCTACTCCAGTGAAAAACGAGTATGTGTATTTTAATCGCTAGGATCATTCTTGCTTTATGAATGCTTTATTAACTATCAGAATATCGATTTTAGATTATTAATATCTGATACACTAATAATTAGATATTTCTGAATAACCTTTTTCGAATTAATTGTGAATGTTTTGCTTTAGTTCTCTTGGATAAACGTCGTCCTTGTGATTAAACGATACACTTTAGTACCAACTTTATGCATTTTAAGCAAATTAGTACATGTTTGCAATACAACTTGAGTGTATTTTAATACTTTGAGGCATGCTTGTCTTGCTGACATATAGTTCTCGAAATTAAAAATGCATTTCTGTACACATCTGTAAATTATACATAGTGTTACGGAAGCTCACCTACCTTTTTAGTTTGTCAGTTATGTTAGAATTTATAATTGAAACTTACCTACCTCTTTAGTTTGTTATGTTTCTGTTTACGTTAGAATATATAATTTTTGTGATGTCTTTATTTTGAGGTAGTCTGGAACATTCTCGGCCACATTCTATATGATTCTCGGGACCGCGGAAAACTTCTAGAACCCGAATAACCTATATAAGCCGATAGGTTTCACTGACAGTGAGTTTATAATGGGCAGTCAAATGCGAATGACTCAGTAAAGAGTTTGACAGTTGTGAGGAGGTGTAGTTCTGGTTTTGTGGATGCCTAGCAGCACACAGACATTCTGAAATACTTCAGATTCGAAAATCCTCTCTTGCTCCGAATGGATCTCTCTAGGGACCCCATAACGGTACATCCAATTTTCAAATAAAGCTTCGGCTACGGTGACAGCATTAGGTAAGGGATATATTTCTGGCCACCTACAGAAGTAGTCCATCACTTTCAAAATATAGCGATTTCCACTGCAACTACGAGGAAAGGCTCATATATGTCAATAGGTATTCTCTCGAATGGAGCTCCAACATTGTACTGCTTCATATTTCCTCGGCTTTGAGTCCTGGGTTCCTTAAGAGATGCGCAAGTATCACATCGGCACCATTCTTCTACATTGGACCGATTGTGCCAAGCCAGTAGAATCGTTCTCTATTCTACTTTATTCAAAGTTTTGTTTATTCCAAAATGTCCACGACCAACCCCACTGTGCAGTGCTTGAAGATCTTCTGGAATTCTTTTTTGGGGCAGTACTGTTTGATAAATATTTTCTTTGCCTTCGAAACTCTCCCAGACTCTTTTTAATGGGCCGTTTTCGATGGCTAAAGAATTCCATAGCGCCCAGTAGTTTATAAATGTTTTTCCAGGTGGGTCTGTCCGTGTTTTTCATCTTCCATTGGAAAATTGGTCCAAAGTCCAGGTTTCGCTTTGTTCTTTAGCGATGATTTTACTATCCCAATCATTTGAGCTCTGAATGTTTATTCATCGGCAAAGAAATCCATCTTCTGGATAGGGCATCAGCATTTCGATGGTTAGATCCTTTCCGGTGTTCAACTTTGAAGTCGTACTCCTGCAACCGCTGAAGCTATCTTGCCACTTGGCCTTCCGGATTCTTGAACTGCAGTAGCCACTTCAAAATAGCGTGATTGGTTCTCAAGACAAACGGCTGACCATAGAGATACTTATGAAAATGCTCCACAGTCTTAACCATGGCAAGCAACTCTCTTCTGGTTACTAGTAGTTCATTTCTTGCTAAAGTAGAAAATCACTTTTTCGTACCCGTTTCAATTTGTGATAATATCTCTCCAATTCCTGTATTACTAGCATCCGTGTTCACGATGAATGTATTTCCAGGCTTGGGATATCATAATCTTTGAAAAGCTTGTTAACATTGTTCCGTCCAGATACACAACTGATTGTCTTCTGTGAGTTGGTGTAAGGGTTTTGCGATCTTAGTAAAATTGACTCTCGAGACCATGAAAAACTTATAATGACGCGAATGACTGAAACGTCAAAGTAAAGAGTTTGACAGTTGTGAATTTATTGAAGAATATTTATTGTGTAATCAAGTGACAATAAAGTTTGTTTGGCTATGTGACGTGTTTCTACGCTAACCCACAGTATACTAAGCAATCAGTAGGGAAACTCAGCTTTCCCGCGTCTTCCAAAAATCCGCCATCTTGTTGGCGACTGACAGTTATTACTATAAATTTCTGTGTGTCAGTTAGGTTTTTTGAATTTTTGACTGGATTACAACAGTTAATTAAGAATTAATGCAAAAGTATTAAAACTACGAAACAACTTTGGTTATGTTTACGCCAAATTATTAGCTATTTTTTCGTATGTTCTGTGAGATCCGCCATATTCCATACTTTTTCTAGAGTGGGGGTATTTAAAAACTGCCAGACGTATTTCATTCATAAATTGTCTAATATTCCGTACTGATTGCTTAGTATACTGTGCGCTAACCCAACATAGAAGTTACAATAGTTTTGATAATTGTATTCAGAGTTAATTTTGAATCCACAGGATAAACTTCTTCTTTTAAGTGCACTTTAGTCACTATAAGCACCAATTTGTAGTCTTTTAATCCCAATATTTGTGGTTTTATCATATTGTTATAGTGTACATTCATCTCAGAAGGATGAATGGCCTTTCTTGGAGCGAGGTTACCTTCTCGAAGTCTACGTAATGATGTACTAGGACCGTGTGGGCAGGTTGATGTATATTTGGGTATCTTCGTCGGTATGCTAGAGCTGTTTGTCTAGCGTTCTCATTGGAATACCCATATATAAAGATACTATCTACATACTCTACAGCGGTAAATAAATGCATTATTTATTTAGCACTTGTTTGTGGTTTTATTGAAATATAAAATTATATTTTTTAATATCCAAACTTCCAAGCAAAAGCCAATCAGACCTATGTCCATATAAAAAAAATCATCTACCAAAGTTTGTCATAGAGCTTGTAGAGCATCATGTATACAGAACTGAAGAGTTTTTAGTTTGTCACATTAATGTCTTATTCTCCTGGGACTAAATCAGTTTCTTACAATGTTGCTACAGGAAATCAAAAGTCGGAAGCGTACAACGAAATAATCGAATTTCATCATAGGCGCAACCACACACAATAAATCTTCCAATGAAGTTCGGATTGGAACAACCAACTGGGTGTTTTGCATTAAGCGTCCGGCTATAAAGAAGCCACGGGCGTCCTACCGATGTTCTGCAATAGCCGGTATCTAGTAGACGGCGAACTTATTGTGCTAATAAACCATAAGTAAACCTCACCAGTTGTCGAGTGGGTGGTCGAGCCTGGCAACCACACCCCGTGTAATCCGGCCAACGTTGATTTGACGGAGTTAGAGGGCTTCGGGTTTGATACATTGCGACGGTCCGCCAGGAGCATGTGTTGGATGGGGGCAAATGATATGTTGCTCGGCAAAAGCCGTAGAAGGTGTGGGATTCAATTTTAGATAAGGCTTAATGGGTGATCTCGAGTTATGTTAAAAAATTTACAGTTGTTCACGTACCGGGTGCTTCGACAATTGTTATGTATATACGAGGGTAAAACAGAAACAATCATATATGACATTAGACTAAATAATTATTATTTATATATCAAGAACGTTAAGTAGGTGTTTAAGACCCGCAGCGTGAAGATAATAGCCCGAGGCTTAAACCGAGAGCAATTGCACACTTAGGGTATTAAGCACATTATAACACACGAAATTTAAACAAAGCTTTGTACACGACCGGTTTTTAAAAAAAAAAATTATTTCCTTAATTTTGAGTTTTTTTTAACGGTAACAATTTTTTCAACACTTTGTATACGAAACAGTCTTCCGCACGTTCAACAACCGTTCCGAACCGAAAAAACTGCAAATTTCCTCAAATTTGAAATTTTTTTTGTCATTTTTTATTTTAACTGTCTATCAAGACTCTTTGAATCGCCCTATAAATTGAAGCGACACGGCAATGAAATGACTACCGCCATATTGTCTAGCTCATTGTTACCACGTTTTCACTAGTATTTGTGCAAAGTTCAATGTAAAAACAACCTCAAACCACAGCGCTCGGGTACGGGAAACTTTCTAGACTTCAAATTTACAGTTTTTGGTCTTTGCCGGACTCAAATTTCCTACGTTTTATTCCGAGATGTCACCGCCGGAGCTACGTTTGACGTTTCGGTGATTTTGGTCGGCAGTGCGCCTCGTAGTTGACTGAAACCTTAGTAATTTTCGTTATAAAATCGAATTTAAAACCCAAATTTAAGGCATGCTGGACATTTTAGAAGGTTCAAATTTAAAGTGTTTATATAGATGTAGGAATACATAAAAATCACGAAGTCTAGTGTGCGAGCGAGAGTTACCTATAGCTTTTAATCCAAAAGTTTGCATTATATATTGCACTAAATTGCAAAAAAATGATTGTTTTTAATGCGACCAAATATCGAAAATTACGTTGAAAATAAAAACAAATGTGTAACGTCAGCCGTGACGTAAGACGTCTGAATTCTTGATGCGAGTATATACATTTAAATAACAAAAAACCCTGGATTTTTTACCTCAACTTAAGAAACACCTTGTATATGATATCTATTAGTTGTTATTGTTAATAACAATGTTTAATTTTATTGCTTTTGCGATTATTAAGGCCGCGAAAAGTGACCGTACAGTTCCAAGCCATCTAGAATTATAGACGTCGATTTTCCGGGAGAAAAGGTTTTTTTTTGCCACGTCTTAAACATCGAGCTGAAAATCTGAAATATTCTTTTTCATTGTCTTTCAGGCCTCCCTGAGCACGTGGTTAACATTTTTGAACTTGGCAGTTAACACTGTATATTATGAGTATATCCTGTTTTCCTTTCATTAAAATTATTTTTGTGACTGACGTTTACGTTCTCCAGAATGATGTTGGCAAAAATTTTCCATAGATAATCAATCAATCTTCAGCGACAGAGGAAAATGTATTCCTACATAGGCGGCATTAATTTGTTTACAAGAGGAAGCTAGAACATAATCACGTCAAAGAATGTTTTATTGTTCGGAATGACTCGGACGTCTAATTTGTTCTCTTTAACGCAATTGCAAGGACAAATTGAATTAACGTATTGATACGTGTGCTAACAACGTACGAAACGTCAATAAAACAATTACGAATGACAAATGGCAACGCATATGTTAAGTGGAATAGATGCCAACAATAATAAACATTGTTCACATTGGAGAATTTTTAATGTGTGTTGTATGTGAGGATGCTTTGTATGTGGGTTTTATTTGCTCGTAAATAATGTCGGCCGATCGGTTTTGTCAGGCAGTAATAGAAATGAATATTTAATGAGTCGAAATTTGGGTCAGAATGATTTTATGGAGAACAGTCCAACGCTTCTTGTTGGATTTAGCAATGGAGCTGAAACTTTTGTAATAATAAAATGTTTATAATCTAATCAATACTTAAAATGTTTCAGTTCAACTAAACTTATAAAAGAGAAGAAAATAACCAAAGGGTGTATACTGAGAAGTATTATAAATTATGTCAAGTTGACCTTCCGAAAACAAATATGTTTAGTTTGTAAAAAGTTGCAAATATAGGTACTAAATACAACTTAGTTCCATTCCCTTTAGACCAAAACTGTGATAATATAGGAATAGGAGTTTTACGGTTGTATCTTGCTTTCAAATACAGCAGATGTTATTAACCTAAATAGAAATATTTTCATTAAATCCTCTTCACAAATATCCTGATTGCCGTCAAAAGTAAAACAAATATTATTGTAGGCGCCTCCGCCAAAACTTCAAAGTTGATCTATCTTGAATAATTTTCATAAAATCCGTGTAAAGTATCCTATTTATTTAACAACTAAACCAGCTTCACTGGAACGTTATCTTATACTACCCGAGTATTTTTTAAAATACCTAAGTAAAATTAACAAATATCTATAAAAAGCTTAGGAGTAATATTATAACATAAACTTATGCTATATATAAAATTATTCACTTACTTATAAGTATGTGGAAATAATTGTTAGTGTCGGGTTAGGATAGCAACAAAGAGGTGCCTTACAAACGCCTTTTAAAAATATTATTTTATTTCAGTAAAAATAAATAAATAAAACATTAACAATTTTATTTTTGTATTTACTTTTATTCTACATGTTTTACTTTTCGAAATTTCAGTACCTAAAGACACCAGATCTTTTTGTAGTCAGATAAACATGTTAGTAAATTTATACGTTGTGTAAAATATTGAAAATGATAACGATTATGTAAAAAATCGACTAAATTAAATGTTCAAATTGTGCACCGTTGACTGCCTGACAGTAGCCAAGACGATTAATAAATTCTTTTTGGACATTATCAATAACTTCAGGAGGTATACGATGTATCTCGTGACGAATTCTTGCTTTTAAATCTTCTAAATTAACCGGTCTAGTAACGTATACTTTGCTTTTTAAGTATCTCCACAAGAAATAATCTAGGGGTGTCAAATCAGGCGATCTGGCTGGCCACTCAATCGGCCCCCTTCTCGGGTGATACATTTCGGTGAAAATTAAATTTTAAAATCTTCAAACATAATTTTCTTGAAATTTTTGTTATGTAACACCATAATTTTTCATGATATGTGTATGTAGAATGACACGCTTTTTCAAATGGGGTTGCCATTTAAAAAAATTGTCGATGACGGCATATCTCGAACAACGATGACGTCACAAATGTGGATCGTATGTCAAAAAGTGCCTTCTTTAAAAACAAAATCGACGTGCTAGGGGATTTTTTCGAAAACTTCTCAATTTCAAAAGTAATGAATTTATTCGTTACTTTTAGAAAGCTATATTGGTTACATTGAATCAGGTGCATTGAAATATCTCACCACAACAAGCAGTCACCATCTCCGCGTTAACAACCACATACTGAAATTGTAAATCGTATGCCGATATATAACTCTCGTTGCTAATTAGTTAACGATACGCTTGTCTTCTAATTACGTAAAACTAATTTAGTTAAATTAAAATTAATTACCTCTCGTTCATAGTTCAATTCCTAAATCCATCAAGAACCATACATGGACTGCCCATAATGATTTAGAGTTGTTTTATTCTAGGAAGTTCGACATTTAATGCAAGTCGGCGCATTTCAACAAGTTTAATTTGTTTAATTGTGTCTGACGTGTGAGGCTATCCGAAGGTTAACTCATTATATGGAATAAATCAGGGTATAATAGTGCATCTGTTTTTTTACAAACTCTATGATATCTATTCTCATCCATTTTACTCTATATGTTATAACGTACCGAAATCTCAGGGTTGTTAACAAACAAATAAAATGCGATTTAATTACCAATAAATACTATGTGATGTTATGTGGCACGCCATATGCCCTGGCTAGCTATTTCTAGTTTAAAAAATTAAAGAATAAAAATATACAAACAAAACCAAAAGAGCAGTGCCTTTCTAAGAATCTAAGGCCAATAAACTAATATTTTTTTTAAAAATAGGGCTCCATATGATTTGACTAACTGCTCCTCTCTTGCGTTACTTGAGGTCTCGAGAGAAAATCGGTATATCAGGTTAAATACTTGTAAATAAAATTATGCCAAATTCACTAGTAGAGACACATCTAACAAAAATCTAAAAGTATTTACGAAAAGAATAACAATTATTGTTATATTACCAATAAATGGATATCCACGTTTTGTAAATCTGGTAAAAGTCGTTTCTCTACTTATTGACTTACTCCTACTTAATGGGTGGAAACCACCCCTAAAACAAGAAACGTGAGAAAATGGTTGATCAATTCTTGGTAAAAATTGGCGGAATCTTGAATGGAAGTTTTTTATTTTTGGGGTACCGGGGGTGGTTGCCACCCTTGAAGTCGGGGAAAACTGGTCAGAATTTCGCAAAAGATCGAATTATGGGGCCCGTCTTTCGTATCATTTGTCGGGTAGTGGGGGAAACAAAGTACTTCATGAAGTGGATATCATTCCCCGTCTGCTATCGACAATAGGGGTGGTTTTACCCCCACGCGGGGGGTGTTTTTCACCTTGAGCATTTCTAGGAGAGCATTCTTAATGTTACCCTTGCTATATAGTGGCGGAATTCCATATATTTTTACCCAGATTTTAGTGACCATTTTTTCTGTTTTCTTGTTTTAGGGGTGGTTCTTCAGTAGGAGTAATTGATCAGAATCTGACAGAAGAACGAATTATGGGGGCATGTATTTCATATCATTTGGAGTTATAAGGAAGAGTGGCACAAAAAAGACAATTCATGAAGGGGACATCATTTGCCGCAGGTATTCGGCAATAGAGGTGGAACGTGAATATATAATATTTAACAAAAAAAATTGCAGAATTTGCACAACTTTCACTTATCTGGCCAACATCAAGAGTAAGCAGATTCTGGAGGATCCAGCTGAGTCGAGGGTAGCTGAAATCCAGACAACTCGAAGGTTGCAATCAGCGTGTTGCTTCACGTGGTGAAGGACTGTGGAAGAAAATGGAATATCCTAAGCGCCCATCGGTTGGTAGCACCTGAACATCGTAAAAAACCCCAAAGAAAATGCGTTAGTTAACGCTCAAGAACATGCAGGGTAAACTAGAAAATGACTGAAGTACCTACTTCCTTTATAGAGGGTTTTCTTGAGTTAGAAGGTGGTAGAACAATATTCTCCTAGATGGTATCGTAGAAGAAGAAAACTTCTTCTGGAAAATTTTCCACCAGCAGTTGCAGAAGTGGAGGGGACGACACAAAAATGCCAGAAAGGCTATACTTTTGGTAAATCAATAACCAATACCAAAAATAAAATAATTGGCACAAAATCAGGGTGGTTTCAATTACCACTGCCCAATATGTTGTACACCACTTAAAAGCAGTAAAACTAAGTGATTTTTTCCAAAAGATTAAAGGTTGTTTTAAAATCATTGATATAAAATCATTTGGAAGGAAATAAAAAATATACCAATATAATAGAAAATAATTAACTATAAAATTCGAAATACCAACTTACTAACGGAGGCACTATCCACACCCAAGGGTAGGAATTAGGAGAATTAATTAATAATTAATAACGGGTTTTAAGATAGTTGAAATTTGTTGAAGATGAAGGTAATATTATAAAAGATGGGGGCAGGCAATTTTAAAACTTATAGGAACTTGGCTTGTCGAAGATATTTTATCGTTTTTATTAGTCGCGCGGCGCCCATGAACAGCGAACTAGGCGCGAGGAAGACAGATGAATTAAGTGATTTATTTCACTGTCACAGGCACTAAGCGTTCTACATGCAGTAGACACCATTGAAAGCTGTCGACCTTTATCGCGTTCGGCGAGAAACGATATTTTTCAAAGACGGAATTCCAGGAAACAACTACTCTGCGGGCTAATGCCCCGACCAGCATTGAATTACACTTGGAAAACCTATAGCAACAGCTAGTCATTCGTCAGAAGCCCACCAGACAAATAACGATTTCGAGCTTATTAGCTATCATCAGTATGCCATAGGTAAAGTATCTGACGAATAATCCTAGCTGTTCAGTCTGTCTAACCCGACAGAAGGGACCATGAGTACGCGGTGTAGAACTAACTACATCAATCGGCAACTTAAAATACTTAGATGTGGGGTTAATTGTATCTAGAGCCGTATTAATTAAATGGAACCGTTACAACGAGCTCAGAATATAGTTATTTTTTATAGAAGACGAAAAAATGTAATTTTATCGTCGACCGAAAATGATTAATTTCAAGAAACTGTAATGGAATGTTATCATCGTTTGTAAAACAATGCTTTTTCTATAGTCCAAATATGGACGCGGTTAGTACAAAGAAAAATTTAAATATTATTAGAGTCGATTTTAAGCTAGGAAAACTTTTGTAACGATATTATCGGTTGTAAACCCAAAATAGGAATATAACAATTACAACAAAAATATTTATTTTCACTCAAAATTACATTGACAAACCATTCTATAAAACCAATTTAAAACAGCCGTATGTTTTGTTTGTGTCATACCGAACGGTAGAAGTCTAGTGTGTTACCTATTGCTTTAACTTTCATAGTCATTACGCGTGATGTAGTCCGTGTCCGCATCTAGTGGTCACTGGTTATTCAATGCTGGGCCTATATAGATCACAAACAGAAAGTGACCCATTATACTTACTTCGTGGGTGGTCTCCCCTATGACATACTGATAAGAGCTAACAAGTTCGAAACCGGTGTGTGTCTAGTGGCACTGCTGACGGCTAACCGTGGCTGTTTGTTATAGATGTAATTCAAAGCTGGTCGGGGCATTAGCCATTGTTTCTCGATTTTGTTCATATCTACATTATTTGCGGGCATCCTAAGGCTGACTACTCGTAATTTCTGAAAGTTTATTTTCCAACAAAGAGTTACGTCATTAAAATTACTTTTGTAGTTGTACCTCTTAAGACCTATAACGGCAAAACGTTGTGTTTAAGAGGTTATAATTACTAGAGTTCTTAATTATATTTTATATACTATCCAAAATTTGTAACACACTTTACGAGACACCCTGTATATTCTTGATTCAAAATAACTATATTTTCTTTTGTATTAATATTTCCTCTTATTTTTTAACGTCAATATATCTTATGTTGGCAGTTGTTTCTATAAAATGACATTATTTTGGTATGCACATAAATAAAATGTACAGTACAACGTTTTTTGATGAAATGCCAGATGCCAAACGTTTGCTATATTTTTTGTGTCGGCAGTTGTCGGACATTAAGCTCATGTTATATAATTCTTAAAATGCAATTTACCGCAAAATGATTTAATTAGATTGAGGGACAGCCTAATAAGGGTAATAAAGTTGCTTATCGCGTCACGATATCTTAAAGTACAATGTAAGAGGAGACCTAGATAATCCGTTAGGAACAAACCCACGAATACTGTCTTTACGAACGGTTTAGTCTACTTACAGCACATTACATTAAAAAAAATATAGTAGTTAACGAAAATCATGCCAAAAGAACTGGGCTGAATTGTTTGTTTTTAAATCGTGTTATTACTGAAAAATACGTTTCAGCTTTTCCCGTGCTGTTTATTTCATTTTATAGTTATCTTACAAGTCAATGTAATATTTAAGAATATTGAATTAATGTTTTATTTTAATATATTGAAGATACATTTAGGTTGTTTTTGAAATATATGGGTATGCGTTCTTTCAAACAGGTTACGGAAAATTTGATAATAAACAATTTTCAAGATAAAATATCGAATAAATTTTTTTTTTATTTCGAATCCGGTCCTGTTGTATACAGCGCACGTGATAATTTCAAGGACATCGCACTGCAACGTATCCTGACGTTCAAATATTTGCTTTTAAATGCTTTTAAATGTCTTTCCGATAGAAAATGCGGCTTGAGCTACGATTAGTCGTATTCACATTCTCCATACATTAATACGATAACTGCTAATTCTGGATTTGAATATGGCACATTGAAACTAAACAACGCAAGATGAAACTGCGCTGACCAGTGTCACGCCCTTAACTTAACTACATTGTAAACAGTTGAATAAGTAGGGTCAAGCAGTCGATATAAATTATGCATAATTTGATAATGGATAGTAACACTACATCAGACTCTATGAATAAAATATGTAAAAATATAAGCTTCTCTTTTCAAAAGTGATTGAATGAAGCAATATAGTATGGTTAGATAATTGTAAAAATGATCGTGTCAACTAATATTAGCAAAACGTCTCAATTTATTTAATCTACTATGGTTTTTCAGATTGTTCAACCGTGACCTAGGTATTTGGTCACTGCCAGTTACAGAATTAATTTGCACTTGCTATGATCTTTGACGTGCTTTGGTTGGTTTCGGCTGAACAAAATAAACTATGGAAACAGAGATTTAAATGAACATATTTAGTAAAGAGTATACGTATAACCTCTTCTTGTTTCTTATGTTTTACTTCAATTTTATTACCCCTGATTAAAAAGGTAATCTGAACTAAATAATCCGACAAATATGTTCTGTATGTGTAGGTGCAGTGAAAATGTTCTTTATTTTTTTTTTAGTAAAATTGCAAACTTTATTGAGATAGTACGACATTTAGTTATAAAAAGTGTCCAAAAATGCAAAACATACGCAAGAATATCAAGGAAAATCTGTATTATTCTCCAGTACTCCTCTTACTGTAGGTACCTACTTCTGACATTTCACTGCATAAACTTCTCATAGACCCGAAACTCTGTAAGCAGTGGAAAATTAAATTGAAAATCGAAAAACTGATAACTAAACACATAAAAGTGTGTAGCAAAGGTTTTCTTATGGATGATATTCCAAATATTTACATAAAATTTATAAATTAGAAGTTTTTACGGGCGAGAATTTAAAATTTGTTTCCAATTTTGACGTCACTAGTAGAGGGCGCCACTTGTGGCACACCAAGTTTCTTTTAAATGGCAGAACTTTTTTGCAGCTTAGTGTATCCATCTGACTATTGAAACAATCGATTCTCCCACCTGTATTTGGACTTTTTAAGAAGTTATTTACAAATATCAAAAATAAAATTTTAATTTTGACACCCTGTATCTTTTTTATTATGCGACTTGGGATATGAGTATGTTAGGTTAAATCGATTTATTTTCACCTCATTTTTGCTACTTCATTTAAAAACACTCTGTATATGGATTGTGTCTTTGTCATGATTAAATTACACTTACGGAAAAATTGTTTTCACAATTTTTAGAAAATATGCCTATTACTCTCCTGAGTGGATGATTATAAACCTTATGAATGTTCGTTTAGCGTAAATTTAAGGCTCTTTTATCCATTGGGAAGCTGAATCGAAATAATTAACTTCCCATGTTGAAATCTATTACGTCATCATTTCAAACAGCCCAATCTAAAGTGGTTTTGTTCCTCTACAATATAATGAAGAGTTTCGCGTGTGTGCTCCTGCGACCTTCAATCGATTGCTTCAATTGTCACTATGACGTTATGGCCACAGATCCATGGCCCCCTCGAAAAAAAAAAACTGAATAAGTCCATCACGCAACGCTTTTGAAACCAAAAATATCTCACTCTTGATCTATGCTTCCACAGATCACGAGCGCATTAATTAGGTCAAAGTTATTGAATCATGCCCGCTGTTGCACGACTTTGGAGTCCACGCGCCAAAACAGATTTCATTAGTTTTCGACAGTAGGATTAGTATTTTTTCTCTTCGTCTTGCGAGCCTGCTGCTTGTCAGCTAGAAGGAGACGTAAGATAGATGCTATTAAGTGCTTACGGCTCCCTCTGATTATAGCTATTATTAGATATTATGAGAAATGGGGGAGAGTGGGATCTTAATGTAAAATAGTACTTTAAAATAAATAGTTCATTAGTTTCTTCTAGCAGAAAATTCTGTACTGACGAACGAAAGATGCACTTTTGTAAATATTATTTGTGGCAAAATAAAATATATATCAGTTCCAAGATTGTTTTAGGTGTTACATGTAATTGTGGAGCTGGAGATCTTAAACATATGAAGTAGTTAAGCCACTCTTTTCTACTGCAATCATCCTGCTTCTATAGCTCTTGTAGACATTCATAATTTTTGGGTTCGTCATCTAACTAGCCTGTAGCCTTGAACTGTCGTATTCATATTCTAGTTCTTATCTTTCGAACTATTGACAAAACTCAAGAGTCACTTACATTCTTCTTTACAGAACTTACACAGGTCGTCTTCTACTAAACCAATATATTATTCTTTTTCTTTAACCTACATTGTTCAGTTAGCAGTCCCATTTTATTGATATGTGACTTTGATGCAACAGGGTAACTTGTTCCATGATCATTTCAGAGACTTTTTGGTTTGCAGTTTTAAAAATGTAACTAAAAATGTTACAGGGATTCTTGAAGAGTTATACGCGTGAATGAGCTTACTTTGGCTCTTGTTAATCCTATGATAATCCAAGCTAATGTCACATGGCTTTGATTTCAAAGTCTTACAAAAGCATAGAGACCATACCATACCAACCTATGTTTGATGTGGTCAGAGTTGATTACCTCTAGTTTGGTTGCGTTGTCAATTGTTTACCTTGTGTCAGTATAAACAATGGTGTTTTGTACTAATTCAGCTGCATCAGTATTCAATGGTTGATCTGCCTCGAAATCAATAGCACTTCTTAGTCTAGTACTACGACTTATCAAGTAAAACTTATAAATTAGTAAAGTATTTATATTTGGAAATATCATGCAATTGCCCCATTACTTCGATTGCTCTAACTATACCCCACTTCCCCCAGCAGCTTGGCTGACTCCAAATGATTGCTACGATCATTTTCTAAAGCGGCAAAATGGATTCTCTTGTAAGTGTGCCAATATAATTTGTGGGTGTAGCAAGGTCAGCGGCTACACGAAAAAACTCATTTTTATTTTATTAATGATACTTTTACTTATTAGGCTAGATAATGAGGTACCCTTATCACCCGGAGCTCTATCATTGTTCCAGCTCGGTAGAAGGCGATACCGTTCCATTGTTCGCGTCGGTAATTGATAACCATTACTCATAACATTCATTCATAACGAGGAATTCATTTTCCGTAATTATAGTCATTTAGTGGAAGCTATAATTATCATTTTTATTTGTTAGACAATAGTACAAACTACGTCAGTTTGATGTAATGCTATAGTTTTTTTTGCCATTAGAGTAAAAGTTGCTACTTAGCCTAACCTAGTTCTGTGATGAATGAGATAATAATAATTCATTTATATTAACACAGCCCATAATTTAGACAAATGGTTAATATTTTTTCCCTTTAATCAATAATTACGCTACTATTGTTGAAATATACTGGCTAGTAATTGCTATTAAAGGAAACAAAGGGATTATTCAGCTTTGAATTATCAAAAAAATATAATTGTTTCGAATTCAGCCCCATTCATGAGTGGTGTAATAATTATTTTGCCAAAAGTGAGAAATTAAATCAATAATCTTTAACCTTACTTAATTATTTATATTATGATGATGCAGTTATTAACGCTAAATACGATGAAAGCTTTTTGTGAATCTGGAAATGACGCTCATGAAATGAAATATCCAAGTACGTGCAAAAAATTCAGGTGTATTATTGCTTAACTTGACACATTGATGATTGGTTGATTAATTACAATTATTCTCCAAAAACCAAAGAGTTCTTCTACAAATGCATGTCCAAAATAAAAATACAAATACAGTACAAATAGTATATCTATAATTTAAATTATGTTACAAAATTGGAAACTAAAATACAATTAAAGCCAATTATTTGAAACCATATTTCGTAATTTGTTCCTAATGGTTTTGAATTTGTTATTTGTATCAGTTTTAATGGAAACGAACAATAAACATTTTCCTAAATATCTTTCAAACTATAACGTAGGAAAAACTAGGTCGAAATAGTTGTGCTTCGAACGTCATAAAGTAATTTGATGCATGGCATTGTGTTTGATACTGTTCGTGAGTGTATGTAAACAAAAATGACACATTTTAGTAGGAAAAATTAAACGAAAACAATTTTAGGAAACACTACAATAAATGTTCAAAGTTTCCACCGTTTATGTTATTTATTTATTTATTAATAGGGAATACACAACAGGCAAAGTAGCCTAAAAAACTGTCCCACAAAATAGATAACAAAAAATGAAAGCAATTGGTGTACAATGAAAAGAAAAAAAAATAACAACACTACAAAAATGTAACACTATTACATTTATCAAGTAAAAGTGAGAAAAAACAACTACATTATAATTGGAAGAAATTGTTTATAAATTTGTAAGAAAAAATTCATAATATGCTTTTTGAAAATACCTATAGTAATATTAAATATATCCACATTAGAAAAATTCGAATTAAAAAACTTACACATTCTATTAATTGAAAAATTCTGTCCAAATTGAATTTTACCAAAATGTATTGAAAAAAGGTGACGGACTCTATAATTACAGAGAGGCACACTAAAGTTAATATTAGATAAAAGTAAAGGCGAGTCTACATAGCTATGGAGTACTTTATACAGGTACATCACGTCACCAAATTTTCGTCGATTCTTTAAAGAAATGATATTAAATTCCGTTTTGATGACTGCTACAGGATTATTGTTATATGCTCCATTGACTTTATAATCCAAGAATTTAAGAAACTACTTTTGAACTAATTCAATTCTAGAAATGTAAATGTTATACTGAGGGGACCAAATTACAGAAGCAAAACTTAATTTACTTTGCACATATGCGAAATACAATGTTTTCAATGCCTCAGCTGATTTAATAGACCTGTTATTTCTTATAATAGAACCCAACATCCTACTGCCTTTTGCAACGATATAATCAATGTCCATTTTACTATGAAACATTATACGTAAATCTTTGGTTACAGAAACTTGTTTCAGATTAATTTGACTAAAATTATAATTATATAAGTTTTTATTATTGTTCTTAGTAAAAGTATAAACAAATATTTTTCTATATTAAGAAACAGTTTATTCACATTACAATATGCAAAAATCCATCAAGACCAGTTTGGACAAGTATAAAATCAGCTAAACTAATTATTTCTGAAAAAATCTATATGTCATCTGCGTTCATTAAAAACTTACTATAATGAAAACGTAAATGTACATCATTAAGGTAGATAATAAAAAGAAGTGGCCCCAAGTGTGAACCTTGGGGCACTCTATAAGTAGTTACATAAGAAGTTGAATGAAATCCATTTAAGAATACAATTTGTGACCTGTTGAACAGATAGGACGAAAACCAACGTTGAACGTACTTTTATTTTATAATAACTGTTACAGTTATGATATGATATAGGATTATTTCTTAGTTAATCGCATGTAGGTATTTACAATTCACTCAATCGGTTGCTCCGGACTGTTAGTTTAAATTCTATATACCTTCGATTTTAAATGGCCCCTCCCGGACCTATGCACATGTTTGGAAAATTGTCGTTCATAATTTTTTCCCTTAAATGGAAAGGTAGTTTTACGTATAAAATAAGAATTAATTATGAATTTGATGATAAAAGTAAGGTGTATTAGTTTTTACTTGAAAAAATCTCGCACAAACAGATTTTTGATCGAACAATCAAAAATTAAGACTTGCGCAACTACAACAAATTCACCATAAACTTTACTAATGCTCTACTAAAAAACGTGAACAGTTTTTTCAAAATACTACATACACGGTGTTGCTATTGCGAATAAACAAAATTAAAAAATATGCCAGCAGACCTACATTTCCGCTTATGACGTTATTGGATTGAGAGAAGCAAGAATAGTAACCCTACCAAAAATCACTTGATTATACAGATCGGTTTGCCTTTTATAGTAAGTTAAAGAAATAGCAAAAATCGGTAAAATGCCCTGTATCTGGGTAATGACAATGGTTAGACCCATCAATAGGTTTTTTAGATCTCCTAGATGCTTTGTATTCACTATTAACGTATGCACATATCCCAATGATTTAGTTAATATTTGCATTGGGGGTTCATGAATGATATAACTACACTACATACCAACCATGTCAGTGTCAGTGCCAGTTACCACAGTAACTTCCAATCACACTTGCCCCAATGCACCCTACTTGAAGTGACGATTAATTCTTCTATCTAAAAAGCAATGATTAAGTTCCATTTCATCGACAATAAATGTGTTGGTATAAAATTATCCGTACCTACTCAGGATTATCTTAAAAGGAAGTAAACGTACATGTAGAGCGAAAGAAAAAATTACGAGAACAAATTAATAGCCTATTAACAAATTGATAAACAACTCTCGATTATTCCATCAGCCGGAATGCAAAGTTAATAAAATAACCCCGATACATTAAACCGAATACAATAGAATATATATGCAATTCATACATACCGAGCTGTGTCGCAATTAGTTCTTTGTTGCAATATAACTGTAGCAATAATGTTAACACGATAACTTTATGTTAATGAGACTTGATATGATCTTACTAAAGATAGTCAAATTGCAATTCGCATAGCTCGGGATGCGATGCTGTGCCGCATGCCATTCGATGGGGCGTAGGCAAAAAAGGAACTCTGAAAAGTCAGTGAATATCTTTAGTAGGTTAGATGCTGTTTCGTGATCACAATTTTATATGTATGTATGTATTAATAATCCACGTCAGATTTTTTATACTGTTTTTAAAAGCTTTAATGAGGTATTTTAAAAAACGAAGGCGTGCCAAAATATTGGTTATTATTGGCATTCTTATTGGTTATATTATGTCTTTCTTCAAATGAACAAAATACGTGATGTAATTAAGTCTACTTGTTCAAAAAATACTCAGTTTCTGTCTCCAGCGGCTAGGTAATAATCTTAAAAATCTAACAAGTTTATTTTAATCATCATATATTGTGAAACTACACTCACATGCAAAAAAAAACTCAACCAGTTAATATGTGGTAAAATTTGAAGTCTCAAATTTTTTTAATTTTTAGTTCAATTTTTATAATTTTTTAGCAAACTGTAGATAAAATTACTAATTTCAACTTGTATATTCTGTCTTTTGTTAAATACTGGCGTTTTAGTCGAGTTCTATAATCCTAATTTTAAAACACGCTGTAGAATAATTTCGTAAAGATTTTTTTTCAAAATACCAATTTTTGATAAGAACCATTTCTTTCCCACATTTTGTTTTTTGGTTCATGTCTTTGGATGCATTGGTTAATTTTTAAGAGCAAAATTAACTTAACTATCACCAACAGTTTACTTCAATTATTTTATTTGGCGAGGTGGCTTTGCTCGTTGTTGTCGCAATGTCAGTTTGACAATATTGTTTTGTTACGCAAGACCTATGCTCCTACCAAGATTTTGTGCTGAAAATTGCGCGGAAAACAGCTGTTGCTCTTGTTGAAGATAGACGTAATTATGGATACGTTGCAAGAATCCTTCATGTTCATAGCTCTACCACCAAAAAAGTAGTGGAACGTTTTAGAAAAACTAGAAACTTATTTATTTTTGTATCTATTCACTTCATATTTTCATTAGTTCTGTACTCACATATTTCTGTACACACTGTACTGTTTCTATATATAAATTCACTACTCATATTGTTTCGTTAGTTCTGTGTTTAAATTTCAACGTCTGTTTTTAAGTGCTAAATGTAGATATCATGTTTTGTAAATATTATATAAGTAGGTACATGACCGGCGTATCCATAAATCTTATCCTGGGTTCTGCATGGTGAAAACTAAGAAACACACTTGTTTTAAGAGACCCTTCGAAGAACTACCTAGATTATGGGTACGACGGCACAGTCACAAATTTGTAACCAGCCAGTCAATAACATCGACTCAACGTATAACATTGTGGTTGCCACTAACCGCAAGCAATAATATATATTAGTACACAATACACTGTCCTTATTGAAATCACACCACCCCACAACACATATAGTACTGCTTCACAAGAATAAACTACAGCTTATTAATGGTACAAAATAGCCATGAAACAATACCTCGGAAGCGAGCTCACACATGTCCGCTCTCCCGCGTATCTTTACTCCTTCATTTAGCTCTTATAAATGAACCTATGCACCTAAAGACATGAACGAAAGAACAAAATATGTGAAAAGAATAGTTCTTAACAAAAATTATTATTTTGAAAGAATTTTGTTACGAAATTTAGCCACAGGGTGTTTAAAATTAGGGTTATACAACAACATATTAATAACCCCTATTACCATATAATTATAATTGTAATTCAAAGACGATTTCAGAATACGGACAAAATTAGTAAAGCAGAAGCCACATTCGTTTCTCATTTGCGAATGAGTTGTCTGGGACCAGCTTTAGCTTTTATGTAAAATGCCATGCTGCTAAATAGTCCGCGGGCTTTTCCACAACTTATTTCACAACTATGTGAATCAATGTATGTTTTAGGATAGTAACTGCAACTTAAAATCTCAGCATCTACGTCACTGAATGCACAAAGTCCCGATGTGTCGTATGAGGTACTAGAATGCATATTTCTGGCCCTACCGGCTGGCACGGCGCGCGTCCGTATCACGAACTGCACGTTTTTAGCCCGGCTACGTTACAGAACATAAAGGCAAATGAAACATGCCCGGAACGTTATTATTTTAAATTAGCTATTAGGCGACGCATACTAATACCACAGGGCCGAATTTGTTGAAGATACTGTCGCTTTACCGAAACTGGGTGCATTGTATATAATGCAAACAAAAATTAATGCCAAGGCTCAACAAACGATCAGTTTTAGAAAACTGAGTTTTATATAAAGCTGTTTAGGCCCAGAGCTGTGTTATTCTCCTCCACTCCATTGTGTTCTTCGCCTTTTTTCCAATCCGTTACATTTTTCTCCCTTAGATCTATTACGACGGCCTCTCTCCATCGCTTCCTCGGTCTTCCTATTTTTTTCTTATAGCTAGGTTTCCTCCCTACAATTTTTTTAACTGCCCTTTCATCTTCCATACGTTCTAAATGCCATAACCACTGCTCTCTTCTGACTTTTACAACCTCGTCTATTTTTGGTGTCTGGTACATTGCATATATTTCCTCATTATTTCTCTTTACATAGCCTTCCCCCGTCTTCGTTCCCCATATAATTCTTCTTAAGATCTTCCTTTCCAACCTTATTAGGTTTTCTCTTGACTTCTTATTGAGGATCCAGATTTCACAGCACTACAGCGTTGTCGGTCTCAAAATTGTTTTGTACATTCTAAATTTTACTCTTCTAGACATATTTTTTGATTTCATTAAGTGGTTGACTGCTGCCGAACTTCTGTTTCCTTTATATAGTTATTCTCCTATTAATTTCTTGCTCCTCATCACAGTTAGCTGGCATCAGCACCCCTAAATACACATATTCTTAAACTTCTCCAAATTCTATCTCTCCGTGCTGCGTTCTTACTTTGAAAATGGTATCTTTTTTCTGTTGTCCTATTCTTAAAAGCTTACTTTTCTCTTGATTTACCTGCAATTCCACTTTTCGTGCTTCCTCCACAAGTTTTCTCGTTTTTAAAATGGAAGTCATACTGATTCTTGCAGCTCCTGATATTCGTTCTGAATTAGTTTGTGGATAATCCACAATGTGAACAAATTATTCGTCTTTTTTTTCCTAAATTTTTAAATTGTGAATCATCAGGTTCTAATCTATTTCCAAATCCTTCCAAATATTCTTGTTGCCCAGCACAGCACGTCCATTGAAATTTAATTGCCAACAAATAACAGTCACATCTCTCATACCTGAATATGAATAATTATTGTCTCAGAATTTTTCGATTTTATAGAGTAATTGATTTTAACCTAAACTAGATAAATACCTTAAATTTAGAAATACTTTAACATAAATTTTGTCTAATAATTGTTAAAATTTAACTTACTATTGGTGCCCAAATGTTAAATTTCTAAGACTAATGACATGTATACCTTTTTTCCTCAAAAACAATGTAGATTTAATATTTTTTAATAAAAAACATGATATCATATATCTATGATCGTGACACTAACTCACAAATTTCTTGATTCGAGTGGGACCATTGAGTTTATATGCACACATTTCTTCAATCCAAAGAGCTATACCGTCAATACGTAGTTATATTTGATCCATCCTCGTACTTACATGATTAATTGATTAACCTATCATTCTCTTCCGTGTTCCAAATACCAATTGTGTTACATGTAAATGAAGTTGAAAAAAACATGACTAATCGATAGCCATTAATGAATGCAAGGAATAGTTTGCATCAAACCACGAATTTTGCGGTTCGAAGAGTAACTGGGCAACGTGAGTAACATTCATTTAATCCATTAATTGTCAAAAAACTTGCAAGAATAGCCCATTAAGTATTCAGGATGACTCATTAATTACGCTATTGCGTGTCGTCGCTTAATTAGATTTTGTCTTGTTAATCTGGGCTTCAGCAGCAAAAAATCGGACGTGTAATAGTAAATGTCATAATTCAAAATCTTAGTGAAAAACACGTTGCAAAATTTTATTGATGTAAGACATCATGGTGAAATTTAAGTAGGTAGCAAACGATCATTATCAAACAAGAAGTTGTTGAGTGTAACTGTTTAGAAAAAATATACGGGGTGTTTCTGAACAGTGAAACGACGCTTCCAAGAGATAAAAAATAGTAGAATTATGGGTTCAGCTGAAGTTGATTGAGAAACAAAATGTGTTATGATTTCAAGTGAGTAATAACCAGTCCAGTCAAGTCTTGGAAATTTAGAAATATGCAAAATTTTTCAGAAGCAAAGGATGAGTATGCATATTTTTCAATACCTTATTTGACTTTTTAATTAAAAAAAAAAATGACAAACACAAGACAAAGGCTAATAAAGCCTGAGAATTTATTCACTTTTTCTCTCTGGGGAATGTTTCTCAATCTGTTTTCATTAATATCACGCAGAAAAGTTAGTAGAAAAAAATTAAATATTCCCGAATTTAAAGAGAGAGTTATTCACCTGTCCGAGAACATACTATACAATATTGTTTATTATATGGAGGATGATGCACATAAAGCCGATAACTTGATAACACGTAGAGGAACAGCGTATTTTATTTCTGAAAAAAAAAACGAGCAAGAAAATATGAAATGGTTTCATATCTGGCAACCGCGCTGGACAATTTAAATTTTTAAACTCAATGCATGTTAGGGTCTTTGAGTCTTAGAGGACCGTTTTTATAATCAATTTTCTACAGATTTATACCTCTTACAGAAGTAAACTTTCCTGAATTTTACAAGCCAACTGTACACTGATAAAATTATATGTATGCATTATAAACACCTCGCAAAATTGTCTTAAAAAAACTAGTAAAATTATTATGATTTTATACAGGTACAGGGTAGAAAGATAAAGAGGCAGCCTTTCAATGGGAAGCCATAATCTCTAACGCATTTTCCTCCGAAAGTTAAAGAAAATGAATCTTTTCTTTGTACATAATTATATTTCTCGAAAATTTCCAGCAAAAGTTAATATTTTCGTTAAATTTAAGTTGACAGAGTAAGTCTCTTTTATCACCTACCAGCCAAATACTTTTATATTCTAGAACGCCAAAGTCTTTTTTATTCTAGAACATAAATATATGTAATAAATTGACATTTTTTCGAAACTTATCTATGATTTTATTAATTAAACAATATACGTTTTAAGTAATATAACATTTCAAAACAAAACAGTAACTATTATAAACACGACGATTACAAATTATTTTGCACATGTAAATTGAAAATGCCAAAATGGCAATCAGTTCAATTATTCTCTTTGGCATTCAATATACTTTTTAACATGGAATATAGTAACCACAACGACAAAAGTTTAATTTTATGTTCGAAATATGCCAGTAATACCGTTTACGACATTTTTAAAATTTTCTACACCACCGGCGAACTACACCATCCTATTTGATTTCGTTGTAGGCAATCTCGCACTGTCTCGATGATTTTTTAGCGTTAATTGTGAAACAACACATTGTGGTGCTTCCAACACTATGGATATACAGTACAGTATTACAGTATATAATTTCGACGTTACTTTTCAAACAACTAATTTTTGTTTTGCCGCGCTAAGCTCGATTATCCCCTTAGCATCATCTACAGTAAAAAGCGTTACAAGTGCCTGCACAATTGTCACTATGGTGAAACCGACTAAATTGTAACACATTTGTGTAAAACAACGAACGACTTGTGACAGGCATTTCTACAGGACTTGCCCAACAAAGATAGTTACAAGATAGGTATGTTAACAAGGGTAAAAAAATGTTTCAAGTAAATCAATGTGTATTTCGTATTTTTTAAGCGTAAGTGGAACACTTTTTGGATTTATAAATGTCGTTGCGCTAACCTCTCGATTTTGAAATTAAGTCGTAACCGAAATAATAAATAAAAAAAATAACATTGAAAATGTCGAAAATACATAGGAAACTTTTATGACGATATAAATAATAATTGTTATTTAGGTGCTTTAACACAAAAAAGTAGCCTTGTTGCTGCATAACAGCAAGAACTAATCTCAGATGGCTACCGCAGATGAATACCTTTTTATAATTATTATGTAATAAAGTGTCGTTGTAGTTTTTTAGATATTAAATTTAGATCATAAACATTTTCAAGGTTGCGCCTGATGATTTCGATATGAATACATAATTGAGTAACATATTCTTTTTTTTACTTCACACTTCTTATATGTATTATAATAACACACATGATTACACTTTTCAATGTATATTAATAACATTGTATTGCTTTTGGGTGTATCTATCTGTAGTATTTCTTAAGTACCTTTTCTTTACAGTCCAGGGCATTTAGATCAAAATCGACCAAAATAGCGGAAATTCTTAGGCACAGCAGATATCTAGATGCGGTTTCCTGCATTGTGTTCAGGAAGGTCCCAGGAAAAAAGCCTATATCGTCTGGTTTAGCAATTTTTTGAAAAATGCCTTCTGGGCCGGAAAATGCATTATAGCAATATTTTATAGAACATTTTAATCTATTTTTATCCCAAAATACATTAAAAGTTACAACTATAATGTACTAGAAAATTAAGAGTAAAACTTACAGTTTTTTTGGGTAGTAAAGTCCATGGTCTGAGAAGAAAATACATAAAACTCCAGTCTTATTCTTCCTCTATTCCTCCAACAAACCTGTTGATAAAAATAATAATATAAAAATCATGTTAAAGGTAAGTTCGTCAGATTTTTAACCTTATAGCAGTTTAAAATACAAGCCGTTATGAGAATTATAAGCAAACTTTATCAAGTAGTTTTATGCTTTTTCTTTGTTAATGATAACGTTTATTTTCCTAGGTGTGGGAATAGTTAATAAATGTATTTCGTGCTACTATTACTTACTTTATAAAATAATTCAGTAATGTCATATATGAACTTATCAATTAAAAATATTTTAACTGGAATTTAAATTTAGCAAGATTCTCAATTGTTTTTTACAGGATTTGTAGAAATATCATGATTATAAAGCACACAAAAAGTGTCTAGTTTGTAGTAGCTTTATATGTATGTAAATTACATACTTCGTGAAACCGATTTATTAATTTATTATTAAAAACAAAAACACATAATTCAAAGTAGAGACTTGGAAGCGTTAATATTTGATATTCTTTAAAAAATTATTTACAAAATTGTCTGCTTGTTACATCTGCTATATTCCTAAGAATATGTTTTTGTGCCAGGAATGCACTTTTAGCAGTCACAGAACTTCCCCAATACATGATGCATATCTCAGCCTAGAACTGACTTGTGCATGATACAGGCTCATGACTGTTTCTCCCGGTAGTACACACTTCATATTTCTAAAAAGATAATACAATGAATATAATTTGGAAATTAAATTGTTACATTGTTTCTTCCACTTTAGGCAATCGTCCAATTACAAACCTATGAATTAAGCGCTTTTACAATTATTAGCAATAAAGGCGTCATCAATATTCAAATTCAACCTTACACATTGCTTCTGCCATTTATGAAATCTTATAAAGTGAGATTTGTCATTAAATAAATTATTATATTTGATTTGTAACGACTGATCTATTACATGACAAATTATTAGAGATGTATTGTCAGCATACATTGTTAAACAGGCATTATCAACGCAAAATCATTAACGTAAAGCGAAAACAATATGGGGCCCAAAATGGAACCTTGTGGGACCCCCACAAAGTACACTTCGAATTTATTCTGTTTACATTTCCATCTTTATAATATGTCATTAATTGCTCTCTCTCTAACATAAAAGGCCTAATGAGATGTAGTTGTTTCCTGCAGTATCATTTATAGGCATAAAACCTAACCCAATTTAGAGTCAAACTACGAATAGGTACCATACGATGATCATTTTAAGAGTACCCAATGTCTTATGATCGACACAGCCGAATGACCTGCTAAATTCACAAAATACCCCAACAGGGCCTCAATATATTCCTATATTTTCCTATAAAAAACTTGCCATCGCAGTAGTTGTAGACATTACTGCTATAAACCCGAGCTGGGTATCTGATAGTATATTATGTTTATCAAGAAATCCCATGAGACGAGGTGAAACTATACCAACATTTTAAAATACGGATCTGAACAAGCGCGGCTTAAAGCCTCGTGCATAATTTTTATGTTTGTCTGTAGGAGGTCCAGTTTATCGGTAGATCTAAGGTAATTTGAGACAAATGGAATTGTTATGATTTCCACAATTATGAAATTTAAGATGAGCTATGCTACAAGCTCGTGCTTTGCGTCTTGAGGGTTCAGTGAAAGTCATCGTGATTAAACTCTTTTCTTACATTTCAGATTTATGAATGAACTTTTGTGCCGTATGCAGATCTGAGTATTATGTAAATGTATGTAGATGGTATGCTTTTAGATAAGCTACGATTCTGTTAGATTTACATAGGAAGTCCTTTAATACGCTATTTTTATTTTGATAAAATCGGATATGTTACTAATATTTTTACATTCATATGCTATCAGAAAATCGCCGCAAACAATGAAATTGTTTAGATTAATGTTATGACGACGTTAATTTCTATTTAAGACTTTCTAAGTGACATATTTATTTTCATAATAGCTGCAATAGAATCAAGTTACATAATAGTGGCTGCCGTCAAGTTACATAATATTTCCTGTACATGAAAAATCAGGTACATTTTCAAAGCAACTTAATGTTTCTATTATTTTTGAAATCACTTAGATCAAGTAAATTCAAGTTTATACGGGTTAGGTAAACGGTTATGTGGAGCGGTTAAGTCAAGTAAAATATTCTTCTTACATCGTGTCAAGTACTCACTTGAACACCAGAATTTTGATCATGTAGTGAGGCAAGTCAAGTATCTTTGCAAGTTGGATAAGTAGTTTGACTTGACTGCTACCTGCGACCTACACTATGAATTTTATCATTGAATCGGCTATTTGACCACTTACTTGCCTAAGCTTTAGTTGAATCAAGTCAAGTAGAACTAAAACACGCAAGTGTGGAGGTAAGTTACTTGATTCGTGACTTGAAGTGTTTAAAAGCACCTTAAAGGTGCATCTACATGGGTCAAGTTGTGAGTCAAGTAACTTGCCTTGGCACTTGCGTGCTTATTTTACTTGACTCGACTACTGCTTGAACAAACACGTTTCCACATATTTCAGTCGACGTTCAAGTAGATCATCATGGCATGGCAAATCGTGTTGTGGTGCAAAACTGTTTAATCTAACAAATTTCGTCGACGAAGCTCTGAAGGAGAAAATTCTGAGAAGAAAATATGGTGTCGGGAGTTGACTTGCGTGAAGGAGAATTCAG
This sequence comes from Monochamus saltuarius, assembly GCA_025584915.1. Lineage (NCBI taxonomy): Eukaryota > Metazoa > Arthropoda > Insecta > Coleoptera > Cerambycidae > Monochamus > Monochamus saltuarius. The sequence continues at coordinate 12,740,298 of CM046727.1, read as the reverse complement.
CGTTTGACAATAATTAATAAGAAAGTTGATGTTAGAAAATGACCATAGTAAAAAATTTTAAAAAACATCAAGTAGAGCTATGTAATTTCTAAAAACATCAAGTACGCAACAAATTTTCTGATGACGAAGCGATGCGTTCGAGTGTTAAAGAGAAACAGCATTGCCACACCAAGACGACATATATAATTATAGTGTTTAACAATTCAGGGTTTTTATTAAAATTTGCCACTGTCAATCGCATTCCCTGCATTTCTTTCTTCTAAATTTCGAGATCACACCACACATTGGGAAGAAAGGATACGTTAGTGTTCAAATTTATTTAATATTTGGATCAGTCGGTGATCGAGCGGTTTAAAGCGTCAGTACTTGAATCGTGTTTGCCACCCGCCGGCGCCGTAGCTTCAAATCCTGCGGCCGGTAGATTATAAATTAGCTATTTTTGCAGGTATGCTAGGATGGAAAAACGTTGCTTAGGTTCAATGTGAGAGATTGATACCGGTTGGTGTTTGATCATCCACCTAATTAATGAGGTTTCCTAGGTTTCCCTCAATCCAGCAATGAATGGTGGTTATGGTCTACCAACGTAAGTCGTTCCTGGGTGCAGATACGGCCTGTTTAATGACAATGCCGCCTTTACTCCCGCACAAATATCCCGGCTCCTGGGATAATCCTCGTGATATTATTATTATTTATTTTTTTTTCCAGTAAACACCTTCCGAGGCTCCGACACATTCGGAGATGTTCTGAAGAGTAAAGCAATGACCACTCTCCACTCCGTGGAGTCAGTAATCATTGCGCCCGTAAATCGTGTGTTCTGAGCAGACGTAGCGAACCAAGGACGATTGCCTTCTGCATTCTGCCGGCTAAGATCTCTGCCGAATTTCGGCAAGCCGGTATGATCTTTAATTCAGAAAGCAGCGTATGTCTCATTCCACCCAGGACGCCTATAATTAGCACCACAACCTTAACAGAGTGGTCTGGATACAGCCTGAGGAGCTCGGAGAGAAGATCTCGATATTTCCTCCGTTTCTCCTCCTCTTTTAGGACGATGTTGTTCTCTGCGGGAGCCGAGAACTCAATCACAAACATCGTCCTAAGCTGGTGGTCGAGGAGGACTACATCAGGCTTATTGGCTTGAATTTGCCTGAGGGTGGGGAATGAATAGTTCCAATAAATTCGGCACTTCTCATTCCCCACAACGGATTCTATCCTCTAGAGCATAAGGCAGCACTGGCGTCTCGTCTATCTCATACGAGTGTCGTAAATGATAATACCACATCCGTAAGGCTGAATCGTGTCTTTGGATATACGCTGTGGCCGCATATACCGGACAGGCAGACAGGAGATGCATAAGCGTTAATTTTAACATTTCAAATTATTATTGGCTGAAATTAGCAATAAAAAGTCTAAAATACTCAATACAACTGTTCATTTACCATGTCTAGGTATTATTTAAATTTGACAACGTCGCATCAGGCCGCCACCGAGTGATTTGGGAGTTGTGAATGAATTGAGGTATATAGGGTTCAGTAACAGGGGTTTAAATAATGATTTGAAAATATTTTTTAGCTTAAATATGCATTCAATTTTTTTATCACGTATTCGTACTCGTATTATACTAATGTTTCCATATCTCCCCTAAAAATTATTCACATTATGACTGAATAACTCTGTATAGTTTTTATACTATGGTTCTTTATTAGATTCTGTTTCCCAAACTTAGGCTACAGTCACACTGGATTCTTCAAACATTTCCAATGTTAATGCAACTGAATTTAATCCTGCATAGTACTTAATTGCATAATATATCTCACATTTCAATTGTGTTAGACATTGCTTTATTTAAGGTTAAGAAATATTGTAGGGCATTGTTACAGTAGTAGTTCTATGTGACAAATTTGTGAAATTGTATCATTTTCATAAAAATAAGAAAAAAATTGTGTAACGCCGCTTCCATTTGGCAACTCGAGAATTTCAAAACTGCCTTACCTCAACGGAGCGCCCGCAAAAACTCGTTAAAATATTGAAATATCGCCAATTACCGTGTGTTTTCTAAGCACACAGCCCAACCGTGAAAAACACGAACGTGTCTATTCGAAAGGTAATTATAATATGATTCCCATGAAGGTTGCTATCTATATGCCGGCGAAAAAATCCTGTAATCCAATACTACCCGCGACTTTCAAGGATGTCACAATTCGGTGTAAAGAACTGAGATGAAACATGATAGATCCTAGTCCAGTAACACACATTTGCGCCGGTGAAACTTCTCAGAAGGCTTCTGAATCAACACTGAAATCAGATCGATTGGAAATAAATAACTTTTTTTGTTCTATATTTGACCTCTAGTTTAAAGTTATGATTTAAAAGGATACAGTTCATTTAAACAGTACCTGCTACTATATAAAAATTAATTTGTTGCATCATATTTCAGGGTAATGAAATAGCAACCTTCCATAACAGTTGCCATTGATTAAGTGCTGACTGACATGTAGTTTACTTGAGAAATATTCCCATTTCTTAAGAAGACGATTAAATCATCTTTCAGTGTTTGTACTGACCTCTGATTTTTATGACACATTTGGATGGAAATTGTTTGCATTTTCTGGATTTTTATTGCATTTCAGTAGAATGAAGTGTTCCGAAATTGCTGATTTCTCACTTTAAATGGTTTTCTGCCACTGTATTCGTCCAATGTATACTTTGCCGTATGTACACGAGATGCTAGTCCGATACCTACCTATATTCAAGTCTGGTCAAAGAAATGTAATTCATAATTTATCGACCTATAAACAATTTATCAGTTTTTGCGAAATTATTTGAGTGTATCAAAGCCTCATTCTCTTACTTAGACTTGCTGGTGTTGGTGTGAATGGAATACATCGATGGATTGAATTCTATATACATATCAAATTGTGGTAGTAAGTAACTGCAGGTCTATATTATTTAGTATGTCCTCAGTTGTCCCGCAGTGATCCCATCTGGGGCCATTTCTATTCATTATTTACATAAAAAATTGTTTTACACCCTGAAAATTTTGCTGTACGCTGATGATCTTCAGATTTACTCAAGAATCAAACTCTACATGATTACCTGCTTTCACAATCCGATATAAATAATATTTATATCTACTGACCATTCCTTGTTTTCGTTTTTAAATACACTATTTCGTTTAGCTATCATTTTAATCAAGTTGTGTACGAATATAATGTCTCTAATTTAATTTTAATTTTTTGTGATCATATTAATCCAATTATATAGCTGTATTAGACATATGTATTTCGTAAATAAAATTTTGTATTATCAGCTTGGGATACCCAGTACACTGTATTAACCTCTTGGAGAGTTTATAGAATAAATTTGTCAGATTATTATCTTTTACTACTTATTTTAACATATCAAATATATGATGTTTTAAGCTTATATCTCTTGAGACACGTCAAGGTGTAAATGACATTAATTTTACATAAAATATTAAACAATAGCATTAACTGCTTTGATCGTTTGTCTATTATAAACTTTATTGTACCTAATCATATTTGTTAAGGCGTCGTGAGTTATTTAATTTACCCTTTAGAGAGAATAATTAAACGAGCAGTTCACCTAGTATTTTTTGTTCTGATACGGATTTTTGAACCATTTAGGTTATACCACTAAAATTTAAATTAAAAAAAAATATTTTCAAGGTTATAAAATTGTCAAGTAGGTAATTACCTCAGTCAGAAGGATACAGAGTGTGAAAGTTGAAATTTTATTTTCGATATGTATCATTAACTTCAAAAAACCCAAATATTTGCATACACGTTGGAGATAACGGGCGAGAAGTTCAAGTTTGTTTCTAATTTTGACGTCACTAGTAGAGGGCGCCATTTATAGCACAGTATTGTGACTTAGTATGTTCATCTGACTATTAAAACAGTCAATTCTTCTATCTTGACTGAAAAAGGTGTACTTTGTGAAGTAGTTAGGAGTAGCCATTTTTGAAATAATGCAATTTGAAAAAATCAGTGTACCGATTAGAAACTGTTTTGGATTCAAGTAAAGAGCCCTTTCCGCTGAAAATACAGCAAAATACTGCTTGAAAAAGTCATTCAGAATGGTAAATTATGACGACATACAAATTATAAGAAGATAGAAACCAAGAAATAGTTCTAATAGGTCCCACCTTTTATGGGAATGCAGCGGCAATACCGCATCCTAATATTTCGAAGGCATTCATTAATAGCATTTCACCAATGCTAAATTAGGACTGATTTAATGCAGACCACTATTGTTATTAGATTGTGGGTAGCTGTTCTATATAATTCCAAGGATGCTATGATATTTCAACAACAGTCGTTGGTGTGTAGATGGCTATCGCTTAATATGGCCAAACTAAATTACATCCAGTCTCTTGTGCGATAAAAAAATACCGCACGCCGCGTAAAAAAGTTATAATTTTGCTTTCATGTGAAAGCAGAACCTTATTATAAAGATACAAGTGATAATTATAAAAGGTAGAAATCGAAAAAAAAATCGTGAATTATTATGATTATTTGCTTACTGATACGTGTAAGTTCGAGTGGCCAGCAGCCAGGTGAAGACCTTTTTAAAGCAAAACTCAATGGGTTATAATATATACCAGAGAGAACCTGGAAAAATTCTTAGGTACTTAGGACTTTACTTACTGAAGTGATGATTTGTCAGTATTAAAAAGACGTGGTGGAGGGCGTTCTGATTCTGTTGCGGAAAGCTATATAGAGCAGTAAATTAAAAACAAAATTGAAATTTCAAAAAAAGGTGTTACACAAAGAGGATACATTTGATATAATTGGGCGTCCCAAAGGTAGTAGCTAATCAAATATCAGAAGATACGAAATGTGGCAATTAAATTCCGGGAATTTAGTTATAACTCGAAAACTGGCAACACTGCATCGTTCATCAACGTTTTTCTAGAAAGGGGGGCTTGATTTTAGTTTCAGTCCAAGGTTGAAGTCGATAGCACGGTTGGTTTGTATGTTATGTGTATTTTTTGGAAGTAACTTTTGTAGTGGCGTCGTGTAAATGAGTGACTTAAATTACAAGCAACGTGTTGTGATTCAATTTTTAGTGAACTCTGGCGAAAAACCTTCGTAAATCCTTCGAAAATTGCAGGTGGTGTATGTCGAAAACTTGCGTGTTTGAATGGGCAAAACGGTTTAAGGAGGGGCGTGAATCGGTAGAAGACGATCCACGTGAAGGAGCTCCCGTCACCTCTCATACTGACGCGAATGCTGACCGTTTGCGTGCAGTGATCACGTCTGACCGGCGCCTAAGCATGCGTGCGTTGTCTGACGAGTTAAACGTCAACAAACAAACCGTTTGCAAGTTGCTACACGAAAACTTGAATATACGAAAGATTTGGGCAAAGATGGTGCCAAAAGTTCCCACCCATGAACAGAAAGACATGCGAAAATCGATCTGCACGGATTTGTCGCTCCGCATTCGGAGCGACGGTAGGGACTGGATGAGTTGGGTAGTCACTGGAGATGAGGTCTGAATATTTGAGTAAGACCTCGATACACGTAAACAAAGTCAACAGTGGGTGGGAAAGGGTGGAGAGCAGCCAACGAAAGCGAGGATGTCCAAGTCACGCCTGAAGGCAATGTTGATTGTTTTTTTATATCCACGGCATCACTCATCGTGAATATGTTCCTGCCGGCCAGACAGTGACTCGACAGTTCTACGTTGGCGTCCTGGAACGGTTGCGGGCCCGAATTTTCCGTGTGATCCCAACTCGCCGAGAACGGTTGGATCTTGCCCCACGACAAAGCGCCAGCCCATTCCCCGTTCATTGTGCAAGAATTTTTGGCAAAAAAAGGATGCCAACGTTGCCGCACCCAGCCTATGGCCCTGATATTGCCCTCTGCGATTTTTGCGCTGTCGCACCTCAAGGGAATTCATCATAATGGCGTACAGGAGATCAAAGAAGCTGTAACCGTGGTGCTGAACGAATTTAATTTGCTTGTTTTGCCACACCTCGTATGATACAAGTTTCTTCTACTGAAAGTTTCGGAGCAAGTATTCATTCCAGTCGGTAGTGGTATCAGTCTCAACTTCACTGGTTTAAAGAATTGCAATATCAATGTTAATTATAAAGATTAATTATGTATTTTGTTCATGTATTTTGACAATAAAAGTTTTCTAACCAAATTGCAGTGATGTAAAAAATAGTCGTGATTTAACAAAAAAATAATTTAAGTGAATACAATATTATTTGTTACAGTTGTTAAAGAGTTACGAAAGTCGTTTTAATATGTTACAATTGAATAAAATTATTAATTTTGGGGTAGATTTATGGAATAAAATGTAGAGAATATATTTCCAAATCTGAAGCTCCTCTACTTATCACTCTGAATCACACCAATTTTGATTTTAAAGAACTGTTACATAATTAACCTTTTGCCTTCTTTGTGTTGCCTTACTTCTAGCTACCACATCCCGGCCATCTGGCCGGATAAATATGCATAAGCCAGCAACCAATAAATTATGCGCTTTTATTGCGATACGACGCTATTTACATTCATAAACCACCGGACGGGCAAGTGCCGAGGCTTTGCCGGACTACGACAGTTCGCCATGAGACGCCACTCCGTTTCGCAACTGGGCCGTCACTCAATGCTCCAGCCGCAATCACAGACAGCCGGCTTAGGTTTCTATACTCGCCGGGTCGAGCCGATGCCGACTGCCTAGGTGTGGTCGTTGTCTTTGATTGTTGCGTAGGATATTTGCACACAGTAGCGTAACCGCAGATTGGTGATTAATGGTATATTGTAAGTAGTGTTGACTACCTGCTTCTGTGGGGTTTGCTGCAGTAGGCAGTGGAATTTATTTTCGACAATGGCCAGATATCAAATTGGTTTATCCACAACCACTTTATAATTGGATTTTTGTCCACACATATGAACCGTCGTCGTTTCGTTTTTACTTTTTCCTCTAAAAATAGTGGTGTTGATTGAAATAATGAGTGATTCAGAAACAGAAAACTTGCCTCTTGAAATTGAAAAAGCTGCTGCAACTGCAGTAGTTTCACTTTTACTAGATAAATTGAGAAACAAGTACGAATAATTTTATAAACGATTCACTGATTGGTGTGCATCTAAGAATACAACATATGAAGCAAAACAAAACGTATTATTAGTATTTTTTGAAGAGTTATCCAATAAGTACAAACCATCTAGTATCTGAACGTTCTAATCTATGCTGGGGTATACAATCTGAGTGTGGCAAAATGTTGACATCAGTAAATTCGACAATTTAATTGCTTTTCTGAAAACCAATCAGTGGGATACAAACCAAAAAAGTCTGGAATATTAAGGAAAGGGGATGTTTAAAAATTTTTACAAGATGCCAATGACACAAAATGTTTGCTACTTGAAATTTATAAATGCATAATTTAAGGTTGCCTTAATTATAGGACTTGGAGGTGCATGCGAAGTGGACGAGTTAACTAATTTGCTGTTAGAAAACGTAAAAAATGAGGGAAACAGTTTTCTTATCTTCATACCGGATACGAAAATCAAAGTTTTCCGAGAATTCTTTACCACTGGGGAATCAAAAATGTGAATATGGTTCAAGCAATACAAAAATATCTCGCCCTGCGTCCTAGTCATGCCGATCATGGAAGATTTTTTGTTGGTTACAGAGGTGGTAAATGCATAAAACTTCCTGTTGGTATAAATACTTTTAGTGTAGTGCCAAAGAAGATTGCTCTTTTCTCAATTTATCACAGCCTTAACAATATACAGAACACTGTTCTCGACACTCATCTACTTCACTTGTAGCCAACACAGGAGCAGACGTTCTAAGTATAAAACATCTGCCAAAGTTTGTGAAGAATTTGCACAAGTTCCGGTTGCCTCTTCTTGTAAGGAACGGCTATATTTTCCTTGCAATATCAAGTTTTGTTAAATATGGACTCCTCAACATAACGTTTTGCTCCAGAGGAGCTCGGCCATCCACCATGCCGTTTAGTGGTTGTAAGATCAACAGTTTTACAGACTAATAAAGTTGTTGAAGTGCGCCTCATACAATGACCAGTATATGCTTCTGGATTTGCGATATTCAGGAATGAAGCAACTATTGAGGATACCTTTTCTTGAAATGTTTGGTGTCACGTATTGGAATAAACAGGTAACTGCCAACGTCCTGTACGTCAGTAATTTTCAAATTTATCAATTCGCAGCATCGACAAGCACCAGAAACTTCCATTATTAGTGCAACCTAAAATAATTCATAGTTCCCTATATACCTACCTAACAACATGTAAAAGGTAAAGAGATATTACCTTAATCACTAAATATTCTTTATCGGAAACCCCGGTCAAAAATTCTTCAATATGTGCTCTTTCCATAATGCTTCTTTTGTTTTGTATGCTCTCGATTCACTCTTCACATAAGGAGTAAGATTGTTATATTTTCCAATATTTATATTTCTGTAGACCTTTATAGAGTAGCCTTCAACATCGAATACGACCACATAGATAAAATTGCATATTTTTCTTCAAATTTAATAAATACGATACGATGGCTTCTTGAATTATTGTCATTAGTCTTCGTTTTCCCTCGAATCGTTAAATTAGGCGAATACTTTCTCGTAATGGTCCCTGGACTTGCTGCCAATAAATGGAAAATTGCTTTTTGAGCTTTCTCAAAACCAGCCACAGGAACACAATTACTTTATTGCATTTTTACCAAATTCATATAGAACTGTTTATCAAATAATTGATAATAAACAACTTATATACCATAGCAACCAGTAGGTATAACAAACCCTATCACGTTCCATTGAGTATTAAGAAATATCAAGTCGTGCGAATACAAATTGGATAAAAACTATAAGATAGCTTCTTGACAACATTTGGAATAAAAATATGTTATATTAAAAAGTTCTATTTTTATATATTTTCATATAAATTTCAATATTTGCAACTAAACATTGTCTCTAGTAACCAACCCGTAACCAATAAAACAGACTGGCACAAAATAAGATAAAAATTTACTATTTTTATCGAATATGTTGAAATAGATCATATTTTAGAGAAAATTTTCCTAGATTTCGAGTTACCCTAAATCATATTAACAGCTTAAACTACACGGTTCTGCAAATTTTTTATTGTAGCAATGAGCACACGTAATCATTAATTCCTATTTTTTATTATACTCGTATTATATACTAGGTATAGTAGAAATACTAATTCATAAACTGTTTTAAAACTTCTTAAACATTTTAAAACCCTAGGTCAGTATCTACTTAACGTTTGATGATTTTGTGAATATTGATCTGGGCTAACTAAAAAAACCAAACCACGGAACATTTGTATAAATTATTTATGATAATGTAAGCTCCACTGACCTAAATAAGATTGCACAAAAAGTCTTCGTTTTTTTTAATCCAATTTGGCCAATGACGAGCTCTAGAGTGATTTATGATCACTTTAAGGAATGTTAAGCATAGTAAGCATTCCCTACATATTTGATAAGTTAACATAGGACTTATATACTTTTGCTTTTTGCGAAATGTGGACGTTAATTTACATGAAAATACTTACGTAATGATTGAACTTTTTGATAAAATACTTGTTTATTCCAAATACATAAAAGATTTAAAGTTCGATTAATCTATGAACTTACTCAAAATTTTATAAAAAGGAAGATAAGTTAAATTCTTACTGAAATTAAAAGAGGAGAAAAAAATAAATTTTACTATCCTAAGGCCGATACTTAGACATATTGCAAATGGTTTTGTTATATTTCCTGATTTACTCCAGATAAAAGAGGAAACAAGGAAGATGAATTGTAATAAAATAACCTAATTTTATGAAATACTTAAATAAGTTTTTTTAATTCAGTACAAAAAAATCCATTACTGCTATAGTCAGTTGGTAACGAGACAATCATATTTGGAATTTAATTTGGAAGAAAACCTCTTTTTATATGTCAATGAAAGTTTATTTTCTTTGCTACAACTTTTCTGCTGGTTGATAAAATTATTTTCTTTAAGATACGCATTTCATATGGCTATAATAAAAATACAGTTACAAACATTTGAGATAGTGTAAAATGTCTGTTAATAAATTAAAATATAAATAACCATGTTTAAGCAAGAAATAAACCTACATTCATGTCTGTTTGTCTACACCAATTTTTGAATCCAAGTTTCACTGATTTATCTTAGTAAGATAAGTTATGGTAAGGAGAGAAGAGTTTTTCTCTAATCTGATATAATTTTCACCTAAGGAAACTAACTTATACAATCGAAACTTATCTACAATCTAGTATTATCCAGAATGGTGAATACATTTTTTAATAATACAAAATTTTCATGGTTAAATTTGACTACGATAGACTGACGTCTTGATTTTTTTTCACTAGAATCTTTGTGTAAACATTAGATATTATTTCTATAAATATAAGACTCATTTTCTCAGTTATAACATAATTTCCATAAATCAAATGAGTTGATAATTTTTAATCCCGTAAAAAATGCTCATATAAAAATAAATTTAATTACCCTTAACTATTATAAACTCAGTATAAAATATATTTGTCATTACAGGACATCTGATTTAATAAACTTTATATTGCTGATTCAGCATTGCGAGCACTCCGACTCCGCCTATGTAGCCAAGGTGATACAGTTTTCTCTATACGATATTCCTTGCTGGAATCTTGATACTTGAATCACTTTTCTGTCGTATTTTTTAGATTGTTTTATCAGATAGGGAGGTGCCGTGGCCTTAACATTTAATAAATCGTTTATGCTGTTAATTGGTCGCGCTTAGTATCATGTTTGAAAACAATATTTAGCATAGAAATCCATTCTGAGGAGAATTTATGCGGTAGATAAACAGATGGCTTGATTTAAATTGAGATTTTAATGACAGTAAGACGGATTGCTTGTTCTATTGTATAAATTAGTTCATAGGCTCATTTAAGGAAATGATGAATTAAGCAGATATTTATTTTTCACAGAAGTAGCTTTACTTAAGGATACCGACTGTGGAAATATCGAAAATTCTGAAAGGTAGCAAGTTGGTTCAAGTGTAGGAAGCCACTTAGTTAAAACCTATTATAATCGTACTGCTGAATGAATAACACTGTATATACAAAAACGGAGCACTAAATTAAAACAATGACAATATCGTTATACAGAGTGTTTCACTTTGACACTTGAAAAATCAGTAATTTTTAATAGAACATCCGATTTAATATTTTTTCTTTTTTAAAATATATTGCACTTAAAAAGCTCTACACAGTGATGTGCATTTTTTTTATTTAGGCCCTTTGCATGGCCTGCTGTGGTATTAAATGTAACCCCAAAAATAGCAAAATCGTATTAGGCATTTTTTTAACAAAAAAATTCTTTGTCCAATCGATATGTCCATGCTTCGAAACCCTTAGTACCAAGTTTCAAAGTTGCATCTTATACAGAGTGTTTATAATTTAGGTGCAAACTTCGAAAAATACCAATGTTTGGGAGCACCCTGTATTAACAGGATAAAATATTTTTGTGATTTTTTTCTTTCGATAGAGATGTACTACGGCTTTGAAATTATACTATTTTATTGGCCTAGGTGATACAGGGTATTCGTAATAAAAAATCAAATTAGAGAAAATATCGATTTTTTTCGTTTTTATTGTTAGCAAAAAAATTTAACTGAACATAATACAAAATAACCAATTATCTTTAAATTTTCGCGTTTTATATTACCCCTCCTTCAACTTGAATACATTTTTCTAACCTTCTTTGGCAATGATTCATTACTTTCGCGAGGTCCTGTTGAGAAATTAACTCGCACTCTTTGGTTATCCTCTGCTTAAGTTCTTCCACATTATTGGGTCTTGTACGGTAAACATTTTCCTTAAGTTTCCCCCAAAGATAAAAATCGAGTGGAGTCAAATCTGGCGATCTCGGAGACACTTAATTTCTTGACTATAGCGCCCAATCCATTTTCTGGGAAATTTTTGATCAAGCCAGTTGTTAATTATTGCTGCAGTACGGGTGGTGCGTTCATTTTAAATATCATGTCGGCGCGTCTAGCAATTGGCAGTTCTTCTAAGGCATCCCAGAAATTCGTATTCAGAAAATTTAAAAAATTTTGGGTAATCAAGTTATGTTGGAAAAAAAGTACCAATTATTTGTTTATCAAAAATTCCGCACCATACACTAATTTTCTCAGAATATTGCCTTTTACAATGAATAACCCGGTGAGGGTTTACTTCCGACCAGAATCTACAATTTGGTAAAGATACAACCTAGTTTGTCGTGAAACTTGCCTCGTCCGAAAATAAAATTTTATTTAGAAAATTGTGGTCATTTAGATAATGTCCTTGACACCACAGAGTGTATTCCATTCGAGAATTTTCATCAGCATTTTCAAAAGTGTGTAGGAATTTTGGTTTGTAAGCAACCTTTTTATTTTTCTTAAGACATCGCCAAACTTTGGTGGAAGGTATATTAGTGTTTCGCGAAATGTGTCTAACAGGGTTGATATAAAACAATGTTTTCTCTGTTCTCAATTAAATGGGTTCCCCTTTTATTTGTGAAAATAACATTACCAGTTCTATCGAAAAGATAATTAATATTTGAAACCAGTTTGAAAACTCACTGATTCTAGTTCTTGATGTCTGGTGTTAAATTCTTCTGCAGCTTGTTTATAAGTTTTTGCATTGTCACCAACTAGTCTTATTTCAACTTTTTGTTGTAAAGTTAGTTTATTTCTCACCATTTTTACACAACTTTAATGGTACACACAATAATGTTTTCAGCAATATAACAGCAAATGTCAAATTTCGCGAAATACTAATACCTTCCACCAATGTTTGGCGATATCTCAATAAAATAATTCTGTTCGGATGTAAACCCTAACTGGGTTATTCATTGTAAAAAACAATATTATGAGAAAATTAATGTAAGGTGCGGAATTTATGATAACCATATCACTCGTCATTTTTTCTTCCAACATAATTAAATAATTAATGTTCTCAACTTAAGGAGAGAATAACAAAAGAATGCACGGCTATCACGAAAATATTTTATTCTGTTAATACAGGGTGCTCCCAAACATTGGTATTTTTAGAAGTTTGCACTTAAATTATAAACACTATATAAGACGCAACTTTGAAACTTGGTACTAAGGGTTTCGAAGCATGGCTAAATCGATTGGACAAATAGTTTTTTTGTTAAATAAATCCTAATACAATTTTGCTATTTTTGGGGTTACATTTAATACCAGAGCAGGTCATGCAAATGACCTAAATAAAAAAATTGCAAATCACTGTGTAGAGCTAAGTGCAATTAATTTTAAAAAAGAAAAAAATACATGGGATGTTCCATTAAAAAATACTGATTTTTCAAGTATCAAAGTGAAACACAAATTGTCAAATAAGAGGTGTGATAGAAAAGTAACAGGAATTTTGTAATATCTTGGGTTGTCCGATTGACCCGATATTTTCGTTGTCTGAAAAGTACCGATATATTATTAGCCATATCGGATGCTAATTCTGTTGTCACCTGTCACAAAGATTACATGTGTTTTGGTACGTTATCATTTTTTACAGCTGATTATGTCTAAAGTACGTAGATTTGGGCAGATTTCCCACCTTAGTCGCGCACTTCAGCCCGACTTCTTATTTTGTCTCCACATCCAAGCAGCATCAAGATTTCGATGCGTTGCCTTTCCGACAATACCATTGCGATTCAGTAAATAACTTGATTTTGACACAATAGTAACGTTTCGAACTCCAATTTACAACTAAAGCGAAAAATTAACCAGAAAACCTGGCAAGTAAGTGGTAGGTACCAAAAAAACGCAACATAAAGGAGATATCTTTTTTGCGTTAGCAGTGATAGGTAGGTACCTACAGTTTCAAATTCTTTATTTTATTCTGTGTAAATTCATGGAGGAGAACACAAGATAACAAAATTTTATTACACTTGTAAGTAGGTGTTTTATACAACCATAAAAACCTTGCTATTGAAAATATAAAACTTGTTTATTTGGTCTGGCCTTATGTTTCCATTTAAAAAAAGTAGGGGCAGCTGGGTGTTAGGGGGTTGAAGAAAAATTTATTATTATATAAGCGAAAGATGGGAAAAAATCAAAATCAGTTAACGTGGTTCGGCGTTCTAAAAAAAAATCACTCATTCGAAAGATATGAATTTTATTCCATACTTCTGGCCATCCCTGTATGAATTCATTTTGTGGCAAATCCAAATAATATGTAAGTAGTTTTACCTATAATAATCAATTTTCAATCAATGTCAATTTTGTCTCTACTTATTCTAGTTATTGTCGACAACGTTTACGAAATAGATAAAAAGATGGGAATATAATTGCAAATGCTTTTTCGGTCGTCCTTCACTTTAGGCAAAAATAAAGCCGACTAAAAACCTAATATCAAAACCAAACAATAGGATACAAACTAGAAAAAATCAAGGTTAATCGTATCCGACGTTGTTTGCACAAAATCACCAGAACTTGTACGGATTCCTCGTAAAATATTAGTGTTACAAATAAATCGGTTCACTGGTTTTATTATAATTTGATATTTAAGTTGAACCACCCAGGTCGACACGGGTAAGGCTTCGGAATATTTAGAAATTTGAAGATGAGTATTCATCTCGGATTTTCGCTTGTGATGTTGAGACAAATTTCGAGGCACATTTTCATTGTTCATTTGTAAAATACTGACATACAGGGTGTTCTGAAGTCATGAGCAAATATTACAGGGCGAGGGGATGATTCAACGGCGAGAAATGAAAACATAGAATATAGGGTGACCAATGGATCCAAAGGCAGTTAGAGCCTTTTCAAATGTCAGCAATAATTTTTGTTATACGAAATTTAAGCATTTTATTCAGAGGTCGTGTATCAAGCAGGGTTGGCTTATTAGAATATATTTAACCCTGTTTTGTTAGAAATTCTTTTTATAAATGAGCCACATAAATTCTAAATCTAATGCTTTCTACCTCGATAAAATGTATCATATCTAAAAGATCCAAAGTATGTCAACGTTTCATAAAAAAAGGAAAACGTGGGGTTATCTTCGACACGTTATAGAAACTTCAGGAATATATCAATTACCAAAAAATAAGAGTTTGTTCTATGAATTATACCAAGCTTTTTTTTCCATTGATCAAATTTATAAAGTATGATAATATCCCGCGCAGAATTTAATTTAACACTTATCTCTCTTGTTAAATTAAAAAAAAAACTTCAAGTTTTTCAAGAAAAACCTGATTAATTATAACATTTTAATAATGTATATTAGAAGAAATCAATAAATAAGTCAGTGGTAAGATTTGTCTTTAAAATTTGACAGTAAGTAATAAAATTATTAAATAAAAAATAAAAATATATAAAAAATAATATTAAAATTAAAGAAATTGTTCAAAATAATCATCCCAGAAACGTTTCTTACAACGTTATATATATTCATTATACGATCCAACAAATCTTCTTGGAATTCAATTGAAGAGAAATAAACAAAATTCTTCAATGTTCCCCAAATAAAATAATCGCATCTGTTCACGTTTGGCGATAGTGGTGGTTTTGCAGAAATTCCAATTAACTTTCGGCATTTAATCGATAATACCGACCAAAACATTTATCTTAAACTCTCATTGAGAATGTCAGGTTGCATGAAAATTGTGAACTGCACTTCTCTACGAGTGAAACAAGCCTCATCAGTGAAAAGAATTTTCTTGTGAAAATTAATATCCTGAAGCAAGATAAACTTGCAAAATGTCACTCGTCAATCCATATATTGAGGCAATAGCACTTGCACCATTTGAATAAGCTATGGATGTAGTAGATTAAGTTTAAGAATTCGATGTACAGAAGTTCTTGATAATCCAGTCTCTCGAGAGAACATTTAGTACTTATTTGCGGTACATCAACTATTTGCAAAATATTTTGTAATCTTATTAGACTAAGAAGTTCTCGGATATTGTTGAAAAATTTTCCTGTCTCTCGAGCCCGTCTTTCAACATTAGTAAATGTTTCTCGATGGGCAATCGCTCGATTTGGAAATCTCCTATGATATTCTTCCACACTTCTTCTACAGTTTCCTTTACAGAAACCTAGCATAAGTAACATGTCAAGTTGTTCTCTGAATGTAAGTTATCCATCCCTTTTCAACAACAAGCGGTAGCAGAAATAAAATAGTTTTATTACTGTCAACCTTTAAAGTCAAAGCCTATTATTGACTTTATGATTTCTTCTAATAAATACTATCGAAAACTTGTATTAATTAAGGCATTTTTCCTAAAACCTTAAAGTCCGGTAAAAAATGTATGACCAGTTAGGAGATACTGGATCGGTTTGTCCTAAAAGACGAGATACTAGCCGTCCAGCAACTGTTACTCCAGAACAAGAGAAGGATATTTTGCGTAGTGTAACAGAAAATCCTGAAATAAGTTTACGATGAATGTCTGCGGCTGTAGTGGTATCTAAATCATCTATTCATAAATTATTTCATAATGAAAAACTGTACCCGTGTCACTTTAACCCAGTGAATAATTTACTACCTGCAGATTTTGCAGATACGGTACAATTTTGTCTTCCATTCTTAGACCGGCGCAATGATGATCCACACTTTTTAAGCAAGGTGCTGTTTTTAGACGAACCACATTTAGCCGTCGGGATATTTTCAACTTCAGAAATGAACATGTTTGGGATAATGAAAATCGGCATGTATTAAGAAAACGTCATTTCCAACATGAATTTAACAACATTTGGTGTAGTATTGTTGAAAATCATGTGTTGGGCTCTGTTGAATCGCCATATAATCTGAATGGCCGTTCTTACTTACATTTCATAGAACATGATTTTGAGGAACTTATTGATGATTTACCATTAAATGTGAGACACAATATGTTTTTTATGCAAGACGGTGCCCCTGCCCACTTTTCTGTACAGGTGCGAAACTATCATAACGCGTAATTTCCCTAACGGTGGATAGGTCGCGGCAGCACGTTTTTTGACCTCACAAAGCCCTGATTTTTAAACCCCATGGATTTCAATATTTGGGGTATTAATGTAAACGGGGGTCATATTGGAAATTTAATGTAGCCAGCTGAATGTACTTAAATTGTTATTAAAAATAATCTTTAGTTTTTTACGTAAGTAACTACAAACTTTTATTTTAATTTATTTTATTGCATTCAATAGAAAAACAAGAAATAAATCGAAAACGGTTAAATTTATCGACATAAAACAAGTATACCTTATTTGTAAAAATAGATAGGAGAACAATATTTTGCTATTAAAACTTTTGTACACATACTGAATAAAAAGTTATAATCAGTTTTTACCAACCAAGAATGCATTTCGTAGTGTCTACAGAAAAATTAAGTACGGATTCGTTTTTCTTGTCCTAGAAAACCCCCTAATCCAAATTTCGAATTCAATATTGAACTTTAACGCCCTGTAACTTTTTTATTAGCCACAAATGGACCAAGGTAAGTTTGTCTTAATCGCATTATTTGGATATAAGAAATCTACTCTTGCTCTGTGTCCCATTAGTTTCGGGACACCCTGTATTTTAATAATAAAACCAGTCATTTGGGAGAATATACAAATAATATTACTCAGAATTCGCACAGTGCTCAATCGACACGGCGGGTTTACGCAATATGCGTCGAGGAAGGGTAATGCGTACAGTTCATAATTACACATAATCGCTTTTTTCTCCATCCACTAGCCAAGATGAAGGCGGGCCATGACTGAACACCGTGGAATTTTGCATGCACCGCCATGACAGATAAGGCCACTCTTAAACTAAATGTTACAACACCCTCCTGACAACCTTGCTTCGGTAAAAAACGCTGCGGTAGTGCATTTAGAAACCGAGCTAGGTGTGGCAGACCTAATATATATCTTTCCAATTGTTATAAGTAATTGCATTTCATATATTTATTGTGTGAGGTTGCGTTCGATATAGTTCGGAATCAGCTTGTTGATGATGGAGCAAATAGGCGAAACGGCGACGAAAATGTACAGGGTGGTTCGGTTTTTATTAGTTTGGAACGGAAGAACGAACCAAATAGAGGGTGTAACAAAAGAGAAGGTTATCCCAGTAGCTACGTATTTTCGGCGATGAAATATGAAGATTTAACCGGATGAAATTATCCATAGGCGTACATAAACATAGGGTGCAGAAGCAGTTGATTTTTAGGAAGTGTCTATACACCTTATATAGTATACTTTAATATAGACTATGAAATATGAGTTTATTAATACGCGTATATTATAACATAATTCATACTTTACTTATTTCAAATATAATATAACAAAAGGAATAATAATAATCTTGTTATCATGTTTATTGAACCGTTAGAGAAGCATCAATGGTAAAACCTAGCTATAAATTAGACATATTCGAATGAAAAATAAAGGTAGTTATCAAAGATTTTATATATTTTACCATTGTTGTTTCATGTATTTATATGCTTATAATTGATAATATATGTTTTATTTTATTTTTATTTATTTTATGTATTTGAAGCCAACATCTAGATAAAGAACTACCAATATTACCAATTGAATAAGGACAGATTATACTCACGTATACCCAAAAAGACACAACGGCTGTGGCAGGATAGGGATATATTTTGACATGCATAAAAATGGCACATATTTTACTCTGTACATAAAATTGATACTTTATTATAGTATACTCAGTATTTAATGTTGAAAGCCTCATCGTTTACATTATTTATGTAAACACAAATATTGTAGGATATTACCCAATGAATTTACGCCCTTCAATGAAACTTGAAAATACCACTATTATATGATAAGAAAACGCGTGCATTAAAGACCCCCACATTATCTCCGAACTCTCATCGATTATGTGGAGGAGAAACTCTTCATCTGCTCTGATAGTCAGGCTGCACTCAGGGCTCTTAGCTCTCCCAGGACAAGATCTAGTCTTGTTGAGGAGTGTAGAGATGCCCTGGAGACCCTGGTCAGACAAAGGGAAGTGGAATTGGTCTGGGTTCCTGGTCATAAAGAAATCCCCGGTAATGAGACGGCTGACTTGTTAGCTCGTCTCGGATCTGGGGCGCCTTGCCAGAGACCCGAACCCATTCTTAATTACGCGAGGTAGTATGAAGAGTGCCCTTGGAATTGGAGAATAGAGGATGTAGACAGGCCCACGACTTCTTCAATGAACCTAGTACGGCACGATGTGGCTGCTGAGCCTTAGTCGAATGTCCATGAACCAAATGGTGGGGGTCATGACAGGCCACTGCAGACTCAGAAGGCATTTGAACTTGATATGCATAGAGTCTCTTGTGTCCGGAATGTGGAGAGGCGGAGCAGACCTCTATCCATCTTGTAGGATGTTGTGCGGCACTTGGAAGATTAAGATATAGAATCTTTGGCGACGAGAAGCAGCAGAGGAAAGATATTAGGGGCCTACCATGGACCCTGGCGTTCATCAGGGGCATCGGGTAGGTTTGAGGAAGGTCGAGGGCAGATAGTGGAGAGGTGATGGGATGGTAGGGTAGCCAAAAAGGGCCCACGTCCCCACGTGTGACCTAATTGCCAGGCTGATTCTGCCCGCTACACTACTACTATGTTCGTTGTTAACATTTGCTTTGTTTATCCGCATTCGCAAACAAAGCCTAAAAAACCTCCTTCTAGAGATTATGATTCGATGATTTGTACCTTCCGAATCTGTGTACAACATCATTATTAAAAGTCTAAAATAGCATTGTCACATTTTCAATTCTCTAGGTGTATTACATTACTCTGAAAAATCACAATTTTTTATCTATATGATTTCTATTGTGGAGTATTTCTGACTCTATTTGATACATATTTAATTGACATTGCGTAAAATAATATTATAGTAGTTTTTTTAACTTTATATGTAGATTTTAACAATAAACGCTGCTAAACTACTTTTTCATTCACTGTTAATAAAAATGGAGTTATGTAACCACTTTTTGAACATTAATTTTGGCCTAAAGTTATTCGTCCTGTATACAGTGACAGTAAAAAAAACACGTTCTGACCCAGTTTCTTTTATAATATTCACGTATCCTTATCTTTGATCGCAATCTAATAACGAACACCTTCTAACACAAAAAATTTCGGACAGACCTTGGCGTCCTTCGACTAAAAATTAATTGTGCTAAATTTTGGCTGGAGCAGACGACCATTTTTATCACTTTCAGTTATGTATCTGTGTGTGAGCGGAGGAATGTTCATGTTCCGGTTAAAATTAATAGTTACTCACTAAATACTTGAAAGACACAAGAATTTGTTTGCAAAGGTCACGGAGAAATAGTTGAGGTAGTTAGCATGAAAAAAATGTAACGCAAGACGTCATTTTTCATAAAATGATGGACGTCTTACGGAATTAATTGCTTATAACGATCGCAATGGGTAGGGCTTCTCTTTAATGAGACCAAGTTCTACCGTTGATTTAAATTTATGTATTCTTAAAATTCCTGCTTTTCAATAAACGATTTTTAATTTATTCTTGTTGAGAGTGTTTAAAAAGACAATATTGCTAGATCTGATAACATTGAAGAAAGAATGGACTTTGCTTGAAAAACGTATGTCCCAAATCTACCAATTTTTGAGATACAGTGTGTTCTATGTAACTTTTCTAAAGTACAAAAGTACAATACAGGGTTAACTATGACTAAGTACAAAAATTTTAACCACGTGCTCGGAGAGCTCTAAAAGACAATAAAAAAGTTATTCCAGAATTTTAGCTCGATATTTAAAAATGGGGCAAAACCCTTTTTTCCTACGGAAAATCAGAGCCTATGATGAGTATCGACTGAGATGGCTTATGGCTTAGATCCATAGTTGACATTACATCTGTCAACAACTACCATGCAGTCGTTTGCAGTGTTTCTAAATGCAGAAACGACAAGAATTAACATTCTTATTAGTAATAATACCTAATAGGTAGGTAACAGTTAATCCAGTTAGCTCCAGTACTTTGCATTCGTTTTTCATTATTTGGTTACAAACTGGTAAAACTACATTTTCACTCACTACCGATAAACACACTTCCCGTAGGTACAGTTACATACAATGTATGTATGTTTGTGTTATAACAAAATCGAAGAAAGGGATTAGTAGGTAGGTTCTAATAGATAACAGAAAACGTTTAACACCTGCGGCAGTCTTGTCCCATAACCTAGAAAAACAAACCGGCGAACTATATTGTGGGAAAATATCTGTACCCGACACAACTATAAAACGTTTAAAATTAAAATAAGGCACTAAAAACTGAAGAAGAACACAAAACTACAACGTAAACACAGGAATTAAACCATAACATAACAGCGAACCGACTCGACTGGACCTGGACGACTGCCGACTGTGGCCGACTATTGCATGATGGTTGTTTGCTGGTTGCATACTCTGATTCTCGCATTGGCGGCGTTAAATAAGGATTTAATATAATATCGAAAACATTTTTTTCGCTTTATAAATAAGTTTCGAAATTTTTTGAAAGGAAATTCTGTTAATTCTTATTTTTTTCTATCCCCTCTTAAAATATTTGTACTTAGTCATAGTTAACCCTGTATATTCAATCAAAATTTGATACAACTACGTTTTCCTGTACGTTTTATTTATTTTAGAAGACACAGAGGGCGCTAGCTGACACGTTTTTTAAGTTAGGTTTGCCCCATTCTACGTCACGTGATGTTATACTGGGTGTTTCCTAAGTAATTGGAAATATTTTAGAGGTTGATTCTTCAAGTAATGTCATAAAGAAAAGTTCATACAAGTTTTCTTAGAGTGGCTTAGTTTTTGTATCAATTTTGTATCAATTGTATTATTTTTATAACACAATGTAGAAACTAACCAAAACTAGTTGTTAGTATAAAATTTTAATTAAAAAAAATCTTGTTTATTTTGATTATTTTAAAACAAAATACATTTTTTCTAACACTTTAGCCACAATATTTTATTATCCATACAAACTTAAATATTAATTTGGTCAGAAAACATCTTTTTTGGGTTGGTTGGTTTCTGCAGAACTAGGTCCAATTTTATTCTAAAAAAAGAAAACTATTTAATCCATTTCAAATCACCCGGTATGTAAAACACTTATTAAGTTGTACTATAATATTATTCATCTAGAAAGGCAGGAAACTGGAAATATTCAATATATTAAAACAGTTTCACTTTATTCTTCATGTTATTCGACACGATGAACATCCTCAACTGGAAATATAGAAGTTTCACTAAGATATATTTAAAACATATTTCTTGTACTTTCACGATATTATGCCAATAATAAAAATTCAGAAAAATAACATTCTAAAAATCATTGTGGTTTAACATAATATTTAGATTCACAAATTTAAATAAATTCAGGGTTGTTGTTGATTTGCATGGATTTTTGAAATATATGTAATGATACCTCAAAGTTACAGTAAGTTTGAAAGAAACATATTTTTGATTTTGACATATATCCAGATGGAAAGTTACACATGAAAATGGTGAAATGATTAAAGACAAATGTCACTTTCAACCCAGGTAAATGTCAACAATCATTAAATAACCGAAATGTTTGTTTAAAAAAATATTTTATTGTGCATTAAAACATTCTCAACAATTTTATTCACATTAAGCATTATATAAATTATTTTAAATTGATTGTAATATTCGAGTGGTTATAAGCGGAATTAGCAATTGTTAATCCATGCTGAACATCCGCAGAAATGGCAAAGTTTTTAGTGCCGGAGTTTGGCATTTCGCCAGATATTTTTGTAGCAATTTTACCCTGAAAGTCTGTAGACTTGTCGACATACCCTTCCGCTATGGTGGAACATTTTCATCCCCCATAGTGTGGCAGCCGTTCTTCGGAAGTAGTGTCTCGGGTACGTTCCACAATGCGGAAGCTATAGAAACACTGCAATTTTTTGGAAAATTATCGAATTATGGCAAAATGGCGGGCGAGTGATTTTACCAAATCTTAATTGTAGAAAGAAGTTGGCATTTAAAACATTTAAACGAAGTGCAACATATGTTTTAATTAACGTTACCTATTGTTCTGGCAGGTTTTTGATGTTGGAATTTCTACGTGAACCTTATTTTCCACGATATTAACGTCAGTCAAATTAATTTTATACAGATGGTCACTTCAACATGCACCGCATACACCAATAATTGTGAGTGCAACCTTTATAGGCATATCATCAGGTGCATTCTTTAAAAACGCCACAATGTTGCACGCTTGACTTTTTGGATACACATCCAAGATTTTGTTTCAAAAATGCCAATAATTTGGAAATACCCACTGTATCTTTAATATTTAAAGTAGTACGCAACATTGAGTAAATGAACCAAAGGGTTAACGGCTTTTTGATTTTGGCAATTTTGCTAAAACATGCCAGCACAGGGGTTTCAGAAACAGCTTTCAGAACACCTCTGAGATTGCTATCCACCTACATTTTAAATAATTCTATTTGACTTATTTTTCAGTTCAGTATTTTAAGCATTCGCTTAATAAATAAGTAAAATACGTCTCTGTTAAGAACCGCGTGCCACGAACGATAGTTATAATTTATAACTTGATTCGTGTTGATAATAACTTATTGATTATCAATACTAATAATTCCAATACAGTTATTCACTCCACATTTGCTTACTTACACAAATGAGGTAGAACTATTCGTTGTACCCAGTAAATATCATTTCGTGTCACAACCAGGAGAGATTTATATTCATGAACTACCATTTTCTACCATTACAACTAATTAGTGGTTACAGCGCTATATTTCCGTATGCGATTTTCATCTATATGTTATATTTAATTGTAAAATAATTATCGAATAAACCGTGGGCAAATCGCAAAAAATGTGAATGTAGGTAAGCAATATATTACAATTTATTAATAACTTAGAATGCTCGTGTTAAATATACATTCAGCATATTTTATGGATATAAATTATGTCGTGCGATTTAGGCGATAAAGTGATCAAATTAAAATATGATTAGAGTAGGTATACTTCTTCATTCTCTTTGCGCGTTTAGGTTGTAAATTTAATTGAAATTTTTGAATGAATTATATTATATTAATATCTCTACCCCTCATTCTAAACACGAGGATTATCCTAGAAGTCTAAGACTTGTGCGGTGGAGGGGGCGGCATATTATTATTAAGCAGACCGCATTTGCAATCAGGAACGACCTACGTTGGTAAGCTCTAACCACCATTCAGTGCAGGAATAAGGGAAACCTGGAAAACCCCATTAATTAGGGGGGTAGACAAACGTCAACCGGTATCAATCTCTCACATTAACCCAAGCCAACATTCTTCTACTCTATCATACCCGCAGAGAGGGTGTCAATCCTCTCCACGAATATAACTTATATACGGTCTACCGGCTGCGGGGGTCGAACCCACAGCGATCTAGTCACCTCGATTCAAGTACTGAAGCCTTAACCCGCGCGACCACTGACCGATCCATTGAAAATATTTTTGAATATTAGACAAGAATTTTCTATACAGCTCTACTCTATGATGCTTACTTAGTACAAAAAACAAAACAAGTTTTTATTCGTCACTATATTATCAGTTTTATGCGGGTTGTGCTACAGTACCTCTAATAACCCACAAATATATACTGTTTTAAATCAGTACTATTTATTTGATATGCCTATTTAAGTAGATTTGTCTCTATATTACATAAGTAATAATAACTTCAAAACCCCTGTCCTGAACACGTTATGGGTCCAGGACATTCTGTGACATAAAAAGTAAAGAAAAAAGTAAGAAAAGTAAATGTTGTGTAAAAGTAAAAACTGTGTTGCAGTGTGCAAAAATTTCAGAATGGCGTTAAACATAAGTTACGAAGAAACAGCTAATGTAGAGAAACTGGTGGATGCAGAGACTTTTCAACTATGAAAATTCCAAATTGGATTTTGTGTAAAGCACATGGATTGTACGAGATTGTAACTAAAAGTGAAATATGAACAAAAAGAAACGGCTCAAGAAAAGGCTGAATGGAAGAGAAAAGACGCCAAAGCTCAGAATGTTAGTATCATCAATCGACAAGAAAGTTCTCACGCATGTGATAAATTGCAAAACATCTGCAAAAACGTATAAGGAACTATGTAGTGTTTATGAAAAGGATGGTGAACAACAGAAATGCCCCATTTTACAGGAATTTTTTAATGCTAAGGCAGTGACATGTCCTTTCACATAAGTAAGTTGGAAAACTTAGTATTTGTATTTCGATTAAAAAGCCTTAATCAAGAAATTGATAATGAGATGTTAATTTCAAAGTATTGAGTACTTGTCGCAAAACTATAAACATTTTAAAACAGCATGGGAATCCACACCAATTGCAGAACGAAGTTTGACAAATTTAACATCAAGATTACTGACAGAAGAAGCAATGAATAAAAGTTCTGAAAGTGAAAATTCGTTAGCATTTAACACATTAGAAAAAGTATTTTATAAATGCAAAAAACCGGGACATATTGGAGTTACTACAAAGGAAAAAGTAGTATGGAAGCAAGCAAAGAAGCAAAGTGTGTAAAAAGAACCTTGCAGACTCTGCAAGAAAAAGACTGTTATTTTAAAAATAAGGTGAGAAATGAAAATGCAAAACGAGAAGACAGAAAACTGATATGTTTAGCAAAAGAAACTAATTTAATAAAGGGAAACGTGTTCATATAGTAGATTCAGGATCTTCTTCTCATATGGTAAATAACAAGGAACTCTTTACTATAGTTTTGAAAATATTAATATAGAAATTGCAGGAGCAAAAAAGGATGAGGCCATGAAAGTAGAGGGAAAAGGATCAGTAGAAAATGACAATTGTGTATTAGAAAAGGTACTGTTTGTGCCAGAACTTAGTAAAAATCTATTATCAGTAAGTGCAATAACAGAGAAGGGTGGTGCAGTCACATTTAAGAAAAACAAAGTGTACATAACGAAGGATAATCAAACTGTAGCACAATGTGAAAAAGGGGAAGTGGACTTTATTAACTTGGAAACTCAAAACGAAAAGAGTATGCTTGCAATTAGTGTAGTAAAAATAAATATCTTTGCAAGATATAAAAAGTTTCATTGAGATTTGTCTCTACATTACATAAGTAATAGTAACTTTAAAACTCCTGTCCTGAACAGTCGCACTGTTTGAAAGAATTGTTTTTTATTATAAACCATCCTTCTGTTTATGTTTCAATTCGACAGGCTTAATTCTTATTGTTTTATTGAACTAAGTCATCCAGTAGCCAAATCTACCTACAACATATTAAATGTCCCATTGGAGTGCGCTGTTTATGGCATTCAATTAAAATCTGTTTCGTTCTGTGACTAAGAGGAATCCATTTTTCATTCTTATCTCCAGATAAATTAATATTAAAAAATCTTTGAACATTTCATTCTCACCTACGCCAGTTATATAACTTTTATAAGTGGTTCACGATTGCTAAGGTCACAATTTGCATTAATTAACTGCTTTAATGAATCAAGGAGTAATTAAAAATAAGGAAAACCTGCTTCCTCGTCGTTTTATAGGTTAATGACAGAGATGATAAGAGAAATTAACTAAAAATAAAACTATAATAACTAATGTGTACATTTTGCCTTCAAGAATTTGACGATTTGATAGTCTGTGTTTAAAAAGCAACTTGGTGATATACGGAATGAAATATATTTTGACTGCAATTATTGCACATTTGTTTCAAGTATATTATATGCTTATACAGGGTGACCGAAAATTATGATCAAATATTTCAGGAGGTGGTTCTGAGGCAAAACGTAAGACAAAAACTCGATATAGTTAAACATACGTTGAAAAATGGATACTAAAGGAGCTAGAACTTTACAAGTGTTGGCCTTTTAAACATTTTATTCGGAGGTATATTAATCAGGGTTGTCTTAGGCAGCCCTAACTTTTTTGTTGGAAATTATACTTACAATTAAACCACACAAATTTAATGTTATTTATGTACATAAAACATATACTTTTGTTCGACTTAAAATGAATTCGAATTAAATATGCGATGTCAGCTAATGTTGATGCAGCTTGGAAAATAAAGTTATAAGTAATATTAAAAGACTATTAATAAAAAATGTGTACAGTGCTGACGAAAACTGACTTATTTGCCATAATGACTAACAAGAAGTTCTCATCATCTCAATAAAAAAAACTTGGACGACAACAGAAATTATGCCTTCGCTGCTAAAACAATTTGACGAAAAAACGAAGAAACAAAATAGAAGAGTCATATTATTTCAGGGTAATGCCACATCGTATCCTAAACTGACACTAAACAACGTGAATATTGGTTTTTCTGTCTCTTAACACCGCTTCCTATTGTCAGTCATTGATGACTTATGAAACATTTCTAATAAAAAAAGCTTCTAACATTCAAAATACAGAAAAAACATTATGTAACCAGTGCTTTAGTTTTGATATCAGCAGCCTTCGAAAACGTTTTATTGGCTACAATTTCAAAATGTTTTGCAAAACAAGATTCTTGGCAAATGTCCAGTAAGACAGAGATTTCGATGAGAAAGATGAAATTCTACTGACTTTTTCCTGAATTGCATGCATGATGTAATACTAGAAAATTATGCATGTATTGATAGCAATGACTGAAAATTCTAATTTTGGAGTTCAAAAAGTAGGTACTCAATGAATTAATTGACGATAACGACTGCGATTTAAATAATGAGTGGTGTGGAAGAATCTGGAACGTCTAACATTAAATATATGATTGAAGTGCGTGAAAAACTAAGAGATGTGCAAACTTTTCTATTTTGTAATAATAAAAGTAAACAATTAACTGTAAAAATTGTCTAAATTTTAACAGTGTGAATCTACAAATAAAAATAAAAAACAAAAAAATCCCCAATTGAAAAATATTTTTATAAAAGGTACGTAATTCTTTAATATGGCAGGTAATTTTTAAAATACTTACATGAGTTTTTATTGCTTGGCCTATTTTTTTATACACATACCTACAAGTTATTTGGAAACTGGCAGATGAATAAAAAAATTAAATTTTTTACTCTGACTTGAGTCAATGTATCAGGTATAGGTAATGTAAATACCTTGTATAAATATTAACTAGCCATTGCAGCTCCTCCTTATCAATTAACGTAGCATTATAACTGCAGTTAATAAGACACTTTTAGTGAAGCATTTTAATTGATCCCGCATAAAATAATTAAACATGCAACAGTGATTAAAATAGAAAGTAATGTATGGGTAAATAATGATCGCAATTAAACCAATTATTTCAACTTCCTGGGGAAGAATTTTAAGGACATTTCTGATAAATAAATCGTCACTCCCACAAGACGTCATATGAACAAATGAATAGTTCATTATATTTTCATCAAAATATCTAAGAAACTGTAACTGATAGTAATAAAACTATATACTACACTAAAAGTTTGCATTATATTTTGCACTAAATTGCAAAAAATTATTGTTTTTAATGCGACCGAATATCGAAAATTATGTTGACAATAAAAACAAATGTGTAACGTTAGCTGTGACGTAAGACGTCTGAATTCTTGACGCGAGTATAACTGAGTTAAAAATTGCTGCTTACTTGGAATATTCTTCTCAGTGTAGAGGTAATTATGCACGCCATTCTAAAGGTGCAAATGAAGCCGGTGAAAAACAGTGTTTCCCTTAACACGTCCTCGTGCTTTCCTTACTAAACGTTCGGGTCCGTGTAATGCATTGCCCGCTGGAAGGACTTTCGTGATCGTGTAAGCATTTTTTACGCAAGTCCGCGATACAGTTTGTTTTGTGATGCAAATATGCGCTATAAGGAAACCCGGCTATTACGTTCACGCCTACTAGATGTGGACTGTACATGGACAGCATTTGTTACGTATAGCTGATAGCCGTCCAGATTTATCTTTATTATAGCGCTTTTTATGGCCTTCCTTCCTCTGTAAAAGTTTTCTCTAAATTTGGCGAGCAGCGTTTTTTATCTTTAATCCTTGTTACTTGGATTATTATGATATTTACTCTATCTGCCATCTTTTTGGCCGTTCCGACGTTTTTATGTGTACTGTGCTGTTCGTTTCATGTCGACAGTTGCTGATAACATGCGAGGAATTGTTACACCTAACTTGTTTTTAGAAATTTTGATAGTCGCTGTGCTACTTTGACAATTGCAAAAAAAATTCATAACTGTAGACACACTGATTCAAAATGCACCACATCTCAACGATACTGTCATCAGCTACCAAAAATTATAAATTTTTACTTATAATAGCACAAGAGATTAAATTATTTACAAGAATAATTTACACTCGTATGGTATTCGGCAAGAAAACCCGTCTTTTTCTACTGCCAGAAAAACAAACGTAAATTAATCGCTTATCTTTATTAACTACTCTGTACACTGTTGAATGCTAATTACAACTCAACTAAACACTATTTAATTAGTCACTATCTAAATCGCTTTGATCTCTTCAACTGAACACTTCAACTATTCAAGACTGTAACACAAGACTGCCTAACTCGGCTGTTTATTCTTCTTTTATAGACCAAACGAATATTCCAGATATTTTCTAGCACCTCTAGATCCATTTTCTTGAACGACTCGAACGCTTCTCGTCGATTCCCCATTTTTCCAAATCCATCTCGATACACGACCTGTTTTGTTTGTTTACCAGCATCACGTAGGGGCGATCGGGGCAATCTAGCGTTTTGCGATGCCACAGTCATCGAATTGAGTGCGAATGGGGCAAATTCCGTGACAGTATATATACGTTGAGTTTAAGTGTATGCTGAAATGTCACAATTTAATAAAGAAATCAACAATTTATTGTCTAAATAAATTAAAAATCAAATACCAGATAACATTAAAAAATCAAAAGCAAGTGTATGGAAGCAATTTGTTGAATTTTGCAGGTATGTCCACCATATTTCATTAAATAAAAAAATTACCAACTTTAGTTACATCAAATGCTAAAAACTCAGATGGGTAGTAGATCAGTCTATCGTTCTTTGGCAAGTCACTAAAAGTGGTAGAAATATATTTTTTACAAGTAACATGACGCATTTTTTACTGTATTAGAAAGGTATTTTAAGCTAATATATATCAATTCCTATCAATAAAGTCATATGTATGCTCTCTGATATGAAACATCTAGATATGCAAATGATCAATTCCACAGACAAAGGTCTATTCAATAATTATCTGAGAAAATTAATCTATCTAAATTTACTAACCTGGTTTAATGAAAATACTCTATAAATATCTACTAATCATATAATATTCCTGATAATTGTTATATATCTGAAACTAATTAGGAATATAACTCTTAAATATATTAGGAGGATTTAAATTTAATTTTCATTGGGAGAAATCGTCCAAAATCGTATATCACCAAAAATGAAGGAGACAAAGTAACTCCTTCCTTAAGAAATTGCTGGAGAAAGGTCATGATTAACTGATAAGTTATCATAAATTGCATGTATTTCTCTTATGCCTACAATTTTATTATGATATAGAAATTTTGAATTGAACAGCATTCGAAAAGCAGAGAAAGCAAACTATTTTTTAGGCACTCTATATTCTAAAAGAAAGCCAAAAGAAGTAATGGCATCTGGAAATTTTGGCAACTTTCGAACAAAATGAAATGTCCTACGACTATATTTTAAGTGATCTATGGTTTACGGGCTTTCTATTATTACCTATCTATATGTAGCTGACACTATAGTCCCTGATAATATTTTTCATACAAAATCATTCTTGCAATTAAATATAAAGTTCTACAAATGATTACAAATTAATTTACACTTATTAATATTTTACATCAGTGCATCAAAAATTATCAAATTTAATAACTTGATGAAAACTGTTTAATAAATTTCTATCAATTAGTTAATATATAAGTACCAATCATATATTTTATAATTATTTTTAATTCTTTTAATTAAAATCAATTTAAAAATGTGTTGCGAATATTGTAACAGTTTAATAAAAAATTTAATCACAAAATATCACGTCAAAATATATCGGGTGTTAGTTTACAGATATAATTTTTTAAAATTAGCTTCATCTACGTTTTTAAAATAATACCACATTACAAATGTCACACTTTTTGGTATTTGGATGTCCTTTAAGCACAACATGATGTACAAATAAGAATGACAGAATAGTTTTTTAGTTAGGTAGGTTATAAAGTCCGTAATTTCAGAAACTATCTGATATTAATTATCGATTTTAAAATTGGCAAATGTAATGACCGAAAAGGTTTTCAGAGGATATTATTGATAGATCATTTATAAAATAATATATAAGAAAGAAAAACTAAATACCTACTTATAATTAAAAAATTAAATAAAATTCCAGTTGGTACGAGAGATGACATCAACTGGTAATACCTACCAATTATTTTAATTTATCTTTAGAAAAATAGTTCTTAAATGTTCTGTTGAAAGATTAATTGTTTACACGAAAAAATTTACTGACTAGTAGTAGTCATAAATATCTTTTCATTTATACTCGTGAAATCATTACTTTCAATTAAAATACCACTATTATTACCAAGTCCACTTTACATTTTGATACCTTCGAGGCAGATGATCGTAAGTATCCCCGTTTTGTCATCATTTTCAGAACAGACATATCAAACTTTAAACAATTTTTTATGTTATTCAAGTATTTCAATTAAAAATTAAATATTTATGGAATATATCATTATAAAGCTGCTTATAATTAAAAAAATTGAAAATACT
Source organism: Monochamus saltuarius (assembly GCA_025584915.1). NCBI lineage: Eukaryota > Metazoa > Arthropoda > Insecta > Coleoptera > Cerambycidae > Monochamus > Monochamus saltuarius. The sequence continues at coordinate 12,708,561 of CM046727.1, read as the reverse complement.
TATATCTTGTGTCACGTCTTCGCATAATGTTCAAGCAACTAAAATTGGTTTGTTCCTGCGGCAGTTGGAAACGGTTTGAATTTATCAGAGATCGCCATCCAGCTACTTCTTGCGTTAAATTCACTGTGGACTCGTCTCAACTTAATTGGTCGAATATTTCTGACAGTTTCATAATGCTGCAGGAACAAACCTAATGACAGAATGTATAGCATTCTATTGGCACACAGATATGGCACAACAAATGCAGAACAAATTTTACAATAGGGAAAATCTATATATAATGAACATGTACTGCATTTTTTAACAGTGACTGTACCTCTATTCGTTAAGAAGTTGCATGTCAAAAAACTTTCGTTTTATTCGCAAAAATAGTACACGTGGGACAACGTGTCTCAGTCTTAGCGACTGTATTTAACAGTGAAAATGGCAATACAATATGCTCAAATAATATATTTATATAATTTTTATTTAGGTACTATTACGTGAAATTTGTTTATGACTGTAGGTGGGAATGCAGGACGAATATTTGGGTACTTTTAGACAACTTATTTTATGAGGGGGCTTTCTCTAGCAGGACTTAAGACAACATACGTCCTATCAATAAGGAATAAAGGTCAAACCTCTCATCTCATTGTAAATAAATATTTGCGTGTAATAGCAATACTATTAACTGAACGAGAAAGAATTATGGTTGTTTATCTGTAAACTAAAATTTTTTTTTTTTTTTTAAATTAAGTGACTTTTTTCTGTACATTTATATTTTCATGAATGAGACTTATATCATTTTCTTAATGACATAAAATGTGATACAGAAATAAAAGAACTTATGTGTGAACGTCTTATTTATAAAATGAATGCTCGGTAATATTTTCATATATCTATGTTGGACAAATCCACAGTAACTCTAATAATACAAAAGTAATCTGTAGTTTTCCTTTTTCTGTGATGCGAATTATTTTAGGTTTGTAAATTATACTGCAGGCAACAACTGCTCCGCGGACTAATGCCCCGACCGGCATTGAATTCCTCCTGCAGTATCTGTGTGAACAGCCAAGAACCCTTGTCGGACACACCACCAGGCATAGACCGGTTTCACAGATATTGCAGGAGTAATTCAATGCTGGTCGGGGCATTAGTCCGCGGAGTAGTATCATTTACAGATTTAATGGCTCGTCGTCCAGTCGTCTGCGTTAAGTACCTGCTGCAATGTAGGTCGCTTCCTGTAAGTCGAACCGCTTAGGCCGAGCAGGAAGTAAGCAGACCACTTATATCTCACCTATTTTAGGGTTAATGTAGGTTTATTTATTTTAGATTTATGTAAAAACTAACAGAAACGAACTATTCTAAAAAAAATAGTGAGGATTTTTTTATAGAAAAGTAATTAATACGAATTAAATCTATCTGTCAAATTTTCCGAATATTCAATGACGTCGAAATTCTGGGGTTCTCAATGGTGATATATTCACGTTTTGAAAAAGTTAACGCTCTGAAAAATTAAAACTGTTAAAGCAAAGATTTGTAGAACAAAGTAAGTTGCCTCAATATATCTTCAAGAATAATGTAAATCAGTTACATGATCCAGAATAGTACACAAATATGCCTGCACCTCCAGTAATTTCTAACAATTATTATCTGCTATCTTGCTTGTAAATTACATTTCAATAATGCATCGAAAAATTGTCACTAACACGATCCTGGACGCAGCAATCAAGTGAATACTGATCTAACTTAATAATGAAATACAAAATAAGCTGATTGTAAAGGTTTTCTGCGACAATGTATATAGACAACCTTATTTTAGTATTAGATTATATTGAATCTGGTTGCATAAAAACTTTTTCGAGGTATTCAATAAATAACACAGGGTCGGTCTTCATTTTCGTTGAATAAATTAACTTTAATTTACAAGGATGCAAAAATCGTATAAAATTTTTCTATTACAAATATTGTCAGGGAATTGTATTATAAACTTTAAACATTATACACGATAATAATGGATTCTAGTTTATTTTTCCATACAAAATTTTGAATATGAATTCTGCAGATAAATTATTGTCGTGTATTTTATTTTCAAGCAAATTAATGAGTTTATTAATTCACTTTATTTTACGATTTGAAATTAATACAATTACGACAATCGTAAAAACGTCCACATTATATCCAATCTTGTGCCAATTTGACCATGCAAACATTCTTTGTTGGATTTATGTGAGTAAATTAGTAGCAGTATTTTAAATTGCATGCCCCTTGAACGTTATACGGATACAAAATGAGTTATGTCATTGTTTATACTATACATATTGTTTTAGAATTCATTAGTTAAGTTTGGTATAATCTTTAAGGCTCATTCCATATGCAAAATACATTTTATCATTATAATATCGCTACTTTAAATAGTTCCTGGTTTACATTTAATGAAATTACTAATGCGAAAATATTTTTACTGGTTTGTCGTACAGATCATTAAAAATCTATTTTTTTAGATTGGGAAATTCGTGACATTATTCCGTGGAAATTCGTAATCTCTTGTTAGTATCCTGTCAATCGATCACTGGCAGAAAATTTGAAATGCAAATTTATACGGATTAATATTTATGATGATTTCTGTTTCAGTATTTTATTATGAATGGGATTTATAGAGACGGTATGTGGACTTTTTTAGGAATTGTAATCAGAATTACTGCATCACGGAAGAATCACCGTATCCTGCTTGTTTATTAGAGCAAAACTAAGAATCCGCGTGTAAGAATTTCCAATGCTTGGGACGGATAAAAATCGGTAAATTTTTCTCCCTACACTTGTCCTTGTAACGACCTTAACAAATTTGTCAGCAAGTAATTAATAATCCTTAATAAAATAAAAATCTATTACCAACAACAGGATACCTAGAGTGGCTCCGCTCTCATAAAGCCTTGCCCGAGAACAACAAGGGGAGGTCAACTAATCCCAGCTAAGGCTAAGGTAGGAATTGTACCAGCTTTATGTGGGCATGTTTTCGAGAACTGATTTTTTCGATATCGCGTTATTAATAGAAGCCATGACGGCCATTTGGTCGCCGTCGATGAATAAAACCAAAAATACAGGGTGTCCGCGAATTCCACCGACAACATTTGGCTGCATATTCACGACGATAAATAAATACGATCTCCGAAATAAAAGTTAAATAACAACATTAGATTTTTTATTTATAGACCTTCAAAATTGCCAAAATAGCTATTTTCGATACAAGTTGCAAAATAATGGCGTTTTAAGTACGCGATCTTAAGTGCCTAAAACACTTATTTAGCAACATGTATCAAACAAGATTTTTCGTGAAATCGTCAAATAAACATTCAAAATAGTTTCGACATAATCTTCGATTGCATTTGCTAATAGGCAACTTAGTTAAAGTTGTTTAAATAAAATAGTCTAGTGATATTTTATTTAAACAACTTTAACTAAGTTGTCTCCGCGCAAGTCTCCGACTAATCCCCGTGATTAGAATGAGAGGTAGAGATAAGGTTATTGCTATGGAGAAGATACGAGAAAAATGGAAATAAAACTGGCACAACAGAGTCGGACATTCTAATTTGTTATGAAATAAATTGAATAAAATCTTGACACTGGTTAAAACTCTACGAAACTCAAGAGAAGCGAAATTGAATCTATTAAGTAAAATAGTGTGGTTATAACCTCTTTCTGGATAAAAGCCATCTACTTTAAGTGACATAAATTTTAAAAATCTTCTTTGGACATTTTCTAAAGGAAGCCTTAAATAATCATATCGCGGATACCACACCAATGAGCAATATTCAAGTTTAGACATAATGTAAGAGTTATAAAGAGTCTTTAAGCAGTTTCATTAGAAAATGATTGGCAGTTGCGTATAACACAGCCCAGCATCCTTAATGCAGATGTAGTGATCTCATTAATATGCTTGGTGAATAGGAGCTGTGAGTCAAACAAAACATCTAAGTCCTTTATAGAGTTTACCCTGTCAAGCATTTCCGAATTGAACGTATAATCAAATGTTATTGGATGCAACTTGCGAGTGTAACTTACAATCTTGCATTTCGTTATATTCAACTGCAGACAATTAATATTGCACCAGCTGCCTAAAAGTTGTAATTGATTTTGTAACCTCTCACAGTCTTCAATAACTGATACTTTACTAAATAGTTTCAAATCATCAGCAAATAGTAGCTTTTTACAACTCAACTCAGACGAGAGGTAATTAATAAAATATAAGAAAAGCAGAGGCCCTAAATTGGACTCTTGAGGAACACCCGATGTTGCTGTAAAAATATAGGAATTGTGTCCAATATACGAAACATATTGCTTTCTGTTAAGGAGATATGACTCGAAAAGGCTACACAATTTATGACTGAAACCAAACATGCTCAATTTATGTAGAAGAATTTCATGATTGACACGATCAAAAGCTTTTGCAATATCAGTGTAAATTACATCTACCTGTCCTTGCAAGTCAATTTCTCTAGATATGAATTGTGTTAGGGCATAAATTAGATACCGTGGAACGTCCCTGCATACAACCATACTGATCCCACGATAGAAATCGTACCAAAATTTTTTTTATATTTTTTGGTGTGCCGAAAAAAGGTATGTAATATTTCAGAGAAAGTTATTCCAGAGTACCTGTGTCAGTTATCTGTAAAATGTGCACCCTCTACATTATGGAGTAATTATTCCAAACTGAGAAGTACAATTTATTTGAATACAAACATGAATATTAGTAAATATACCAATGTTATTGATTTCATGAAAAGGGAATCAAGTAGTTATAGACCCAGAAAATCCAGAATATTTTACAAGGAACAGGTTGAAAGGTTTATCAAAGAGGCGCAGATGATGACAGGTACTTATTCCAAAAAGTTGTTTTGATTGTTGGTATATCTGGAACCTGTAGGAGAGAAGAATTAAGAAGATGCTAAGTCGTTCATTACAGTCACTATTCTCAATACCAAAACTAGGTCCTAGATTATTCACAATACCAGAGAAAGAAGGAGTCAATTTTTTGTAAATTTTCCCCAAATATGCAAGTCTACGTCCATTCACCTTTGATCACAACTGATTTTTTATCACGTACTTACAGGAGTTCAAAATGTACCACACAACCAGTGGGTATAAATAACATAAGTTCAATTCCTAACAAGATTGCTAAATTTCTTACCCAGTTTTACTGAGTATACTGCTTAAGCCGATGTTCTGCAACCTTCCTTGCAGATGCAGGAGCCAACATATCGATGCTCAAGAGACACGGAGGTTGGTATTCGACTTCTGTGGCAGAGGGATACATAGACAATTCCATACAAAATAAGCAGGCGATAGCAAGGAAAATTCTCGGGGACAAAGGATATATCATTTTCATTCCAATAATTACCAGCAGCATTGGGATGCAGGTGTTATCTTTTTCCAACATGGAAGTTATACGAAGTGGGGAAAAATATATGTTCATCTAATGTCCTATTATCCGATTTAAAAGATTATGTTATTAATGTTTACCTATAATAAATAAATAATTTAAAACTCAGTTATATTATTTTAATTTTACGCACATGTGTAAAAATTTGTTTTAAGCACATGTGCCTAAAAGAGTGTGGTTTCGATACTTAAATGGCAATCGAAATGTCATTATTATGCAACGATTTTACGAAAATAAATTAAAATAATAACTTCACAATCCTCTAGTCAATCGTATTGAAATTTGGAGTGCAGAATGTTCATTGCCAACAAATTTAAATACCTTGTCTCTTAATGTATTTAGAATAACACAAAAACCCATGTAGTAAAACACATTTTAAATATTTCGAGCTATGTACCTAAGTAATAACAATAATTATAATGATTTTTTTTTTGTTATATCTATTGCTTTTTTTAACTAGTCACGAAGTAATCTTGACTAAATAATCACACACAAAACTCAAGTTTTTATTGAAAACCAATGAAAAAAATTAATTCATATAATAGACTGACTTATTTTGTATAGATTTACTTTTGAAACTTCATTTATCGAAAATGGATGTATATAATTAATGAGTACACTCCAATTAATTGAAAGTAGCTATATAAATTTAGCCATGAAATGGAAAATGAATATTTATAGGTACTGGATATCAATTACGTGTCAAGGTGTTTATTTATATATTTTTAGGTATTAACAATATTGTGTGAAACTAACTACTCTGTGGACTAAAACCCCAACCGGCGTTGAATTACACCCATAATATCTACCCATATATTCTTTATTATTATACTGTATTATAAAGGTATTTTAAGCTAATATGTATCAAATCTCCTACAATTCCTATCAATGAAGTCATATGTATGTTCTCTGATACCCAACATGTAGGTATGCTAATGAACAATTCCACAGACAAAGCTCTATTCAATAATTATCTAAAGAAATTAATCTATCTGAATTTACTAACCTGGTTTAATGAAAACACTCTATAAATATCTAACTTCACTTTGACAGTGGCAACTCGAAAATTCAACCACAATAGATGAGATCTGACCTATTTAAAATAATTTTAATTTATTGGTATAAGAATTTGTTCAGTTATATATTTGACTCAACTTAAAGGAGGCCACCTAATGAAGCAATCCTAAAAATGCAGAAATAGGTCAGATCTGATCTATTGTGGTTGAATTTTCGAGTTCCCACTTCCAAAGTGAAGTTAGATATTTATAGAGTGTTTTCATTAAACCAGATTAGTAAATTTAGATAGATTAATTTCTTTAGATAATTATTGAATAGAGCTTTGTCTGTGGAATTGTTCATGAGCATACCTAGATGTTTGGTATCAGAGAACATGCATATGACTTCATTGAAAGGAATTGTGGGAGATTTGATTTATATTAGCTTAAAATACCTTTATAATACGGTAAAAAAAGGTGTTTATTATTGTGGGAATTGCTCCAAAAATGTATCTTACTGTAATTTATTAAAAACAAAGGAATTTGTAAATTACTAATATCATATAGATTGTAGGTACATACCTACCTCCACAGGCAGGTGATTTTTAAAACTGGAAATGAACGCTCTTCGTACACAAAATATACATTATTTTTAAGATAAATTTGTAATATGCCGTGAGGAAATTTGTTTGCAGTCATGTCGATAGTGCCGATTTTATACAGAGGAGAATACTATTTTTAAGGACGAGGATGATAGAAACAGCGGTTTGTGCCGCCTCGGCAGTCGAATCGGCACAATTTACGAGGGATGACACACACAGCGATTTTCACAGCTAGCGGTGCACGGTTGATATCATTGGTCAAAACGTTTTTTAAAAAAAACGAGACGGTGGAAACTGCCGAATGTATTTTGGTATATTTAGCACTTAGTAAACAGCGTTGGCGTTGCCAACCAACTCGGCTACCGAGATGACAGAAACCGCTGTCTGTCATCACCCTTAATAGAAAAGCTTTTATAAAAATGGTATTTATAATTTGATTTACATTGGGGTCTTTTAATACGAATAGATGTTTATCTACGTTTCATAATAATAACAACCAAAATCATTAAAACGCATACTTGACTTGAAAAAGTTGTGACAACAAAAACAGAGATTTTCGAAATGTGTTTAGTGTTAAGTGAAATTATCTATATACTTTCTGAGTATGAAATATTTTGTTTTTAGGTAACACAAGATTTGTAAAACCAACCTTGGCTCAGTGGTAGGAATACCAAATTAAATAACAAAAGGAACAAGTAAGTTATCTCCTGCCACCTGTAAATATTCAAAGGATAAGTAAGTAAAATGAAATAACGATAAAAAACGTCTAATCAACAAATTTTTGCACTTCAGAAATCTTCATGTCATGTCAGTATGTTTAAGTATTTGTGTGTACTGTGAATGGGTTTCTTAAACCTCTTTTCATAACACAGAATATAATGTGAAATAGTTACAACTGTTCAATGACTTATATTGCTTGTAGAAAATGATTACCGTACAAACGGTTGATTTTATCGACAATAAACAACAGTACATTTTTTTTAGTCTAAAGTTGAAGCTACCCAGATTTATTATTTTAAGGTCTTTATCATACATGGTGTTAAAAATTTAGGCATTACGTTGTAAAGCTTAGCCCGCCCCTAAACTAATAAAGTTAAATATGTTTCAAGGACACTTTTTAATATTTTTTTTAATATTAATATACACGGTAAAATTTTTTTTAATACCCCGACAGGTTTCAAAGTTATTGAGATATTTCAAAATAAAATTCTAGTATTAAACGCCCTGTATTTTTGAAATCAGCAACAATCGGATAAGGCATATTTGGCTCAATTGGCTTTTTTTGGTCACCAGTATGTCCAGCTCCGAGATTTCCCAACCTTTCACAGACACTCTGTATATATTGTCATTGTGTAATGTAGAAAATATTACTTTACCGTATAACAATGACAAAATTAGAAATCTGGAAACTGCTATGTCTATTTTCAGATATCATATTAGTCACATTATTATTGCAAATTTGGCAAAACAGCACTGTTCTACATTTCTTAAAAATTCGTCTTTCAAATTTTGTAAAGTTATCGATAATTTTCCTACGAAGCTTTAAAATTACTGATATAAGAAATAATTCTTTTGATTTAGATATATAGAAGGCCTTGAATTTGAATGAAAAGGATACACTGAAGATATGTTTCTTGCTCACAGTATATCCGCACATACCAATGCATTTTTTTCTTCACATGTTAATAAGTTTTGGTTATTAGTATTTTATTTATTATTTTTTTGTAATATTTTTTTCTAATAATTCTGACATTGTTTATAATATACAAATGCTTACAACTGCGTATTAGCTTTACAACCATCAACACAACAATAAAATCCACATTAAATTTACTTTAAATTCATTATACTCGTAATTTATAGACGAGAAGAAGAAATGAGTAGGTAACATATAAATAAAATAATGGAAATAAATTTTAGTAATTATTTGCAGGAAACAAAGAAAACACATATATAATATTTTCTATTTATTATTATAATTACAATTAAAAAAATACAAATATACAGATTAAATATCTTGCGATACAGAATATACCAAATTTACACTACCATTCTCGTTGGTCCCAGTATGTACAATTTAATCTAGATAAAACAAAAAACAAAAAAAAATGACTAAACAAACGCTCCTTGCGCAAAAATTTAAGACAGTAAATTGGTAACCATGTTTGACTAAAATTAACAGAGGCGTCGATTTTTGTATTCACAACGGAGTAGAACCAAATTCCACCCCTCAATGACGCCTCTGAAAATATACTACAAAATTATAATTATGGCTTACAGTTTGAACAGTTCTTTACAAAATACGAATTGTACAAAAAATAATTTACAATTTACATCTAAGATTAATTCTAATTAAGGTAACTAAAACACGCAACATTGCACTTAAAACATAAAAACATGTTTATAGGAACACAACAATTTGATTACCCTAAAAAAATATCTGTCGAGTGTGGATAAATTATTAGTTTCTTCTCTTATTTTTACGTTAGATTGGTGCGAGTTGTTATAAGATTATCAGTGTGCACACTTAAATTAGTCAATATTCCTAAATTACAGAACATCTAGTAAGAAAAGGAACAAATTGTTGTTAAATACTGATTTTGAGTTAAATGAGAGATCACATTGCTTCTAATGTTCATGTATTTTTTCAACAATAATTCTCGTTGTGGCTTGGACACATGCATTTAAACGATAATTAACAAAACAATAAATTCAGTCACTGTAAAAAAACGAAATGGAAGTTACGGGACAATATCATTCTCGATGCATTTTAAAATTAGCTAAACTAAATTTTTGCAAGCTCCACAAACCCATTTAATTAATTATATAACTTTAATAGGAAATGGAGAACTGCAGCACTGTTCTAGATAGAACACACTTAAATTTTTTACAAAATTAAAAAGTAAAAGCCATGTAACTAACATTTCACTTTCGTGGATGGCAAAAACCACCACATTCTCGTTGGTGCAAATAAATGTAACAGTTACATAACTTAGGAGAAAACTCATCAGTCTGTGGAAGATATAACTGTTAATCTAAATTCCAGATTAGAGCAAAAACGGCAGATACGGTAAAGGCGCGTGATTTTTTTAACGGTTACGTCGATCGCTCTGATACGTCTCAAGCCAACTTTGATCTGATAGAGAGCAAATTACACATACGTCTCTTGGCTAGATTAAAAGCTAGGTACGGTGTAGGAACAGGTTATGGCCGGCCCACAAGATCTGATAGATCTCGAATAAAAGTTATTTAATCCGGTTTGTTCTTATCTACCGTAAAATCATATTTTGCATTCGCCTACTAAGATTGATCTCGGTAGACATGTGTTGTTATCTGACATTTGCTCATCGAAGAACCATCCCTGAATGGCGGATATCTTTTCACCATTGGTCGACAAATTACGTACGAGAAGTGCATGCAAATATAAAAAAATAAATAAATAGAAAAACAGTATCTAGAATTGAAAGAAAATAAATGTTGAAAAAGTATATACAAGAATTAATAACAGAAGTTTGAAGAAGAAATATGAAATAAAAAATATTCAAGTAGACAAATGAAGGAATAGAAAATTGTAGGAAAAATAAGAAAAAAACAAACATGAAGAGTATATGTAAAGTAAAAAATAAATAAAGGAATAGATAAAAGAACGGGAAAAGGATATGTAAGAAGCATTTAAATGTTAGATAAAAATGTAAAATAATTAAAATTAACAAATAAAGCTAAATAACTATTGAACAAGTAGATATATAGTTGGATATACAAAAATTAGTAACAGAGGCTTGAAGAACAAATACAAAATCAAAAATATTCAAGCGAACAAAATGAAGGAATAGAAAATATTAGAAGGAATAAAAGATACAAACATGAAGAGAAGATGTAAAGTAAAAATAAACAAAAGAATGAGAAAGATAATAATAAGAAGGAAGCATTTAAATGTTAGATAAAAATGTAAAATAATTAAAATTAACAAATAAAGCTAAATAAGTATTGAAAAAGTAGAGTAGCGTTGGATATAAAAGAATTAATAACAGCAGCTTAAACAAGAAATATGAAGTAAAAAACATGCAAGTAGCAAAAATGAAGAAATAGAAAATATTAGAAAGAATTAGAAGAAACAAACATTAAGAGAAAATGTAAAGTAAAAAAATAAATGAAAGGAAAATAAAGTTAAAAATAAGAAAAGAAAGACAGAACGGCGTGCAAGAAGTATTTAAATTTTGAATAAAAATGTAAAAGTATTAAAATAAACAAATAAAAGTAATTAAAAAGAATAGAGGAAGAAAAGCATGTAAAATATAAATACAATGAACAGTAACGATGTTATTGGGTACTTGAGAAACAAAAAAATAGAAATATAAGTTGCAACTGGATGAAGAAAATGTAATAAAGAAAATAAAAAAAGTAGAGAGAAGGGAAAGATTACTAATTTTAGATAAGTGAAGAAAAAATAAGAAAACATATACAGAAAATAAAAAATGAATGTCCTATCTAATGACAGTATTGCACTTGTAGGCAGGCTTTAACACTATTTATGTCCATTATAAGCTATCAATTTTTGAGCAAAATGTTTTCAAGAGGAAAAAGGTAAATAAAAATTAAATAATAAAATTAATGACAAATAATTAAATTTCCAAGTTTTCTGCATTGAATGCAAAATTCAACGTTCCTCTTTCCTCTCTAAGATGCCTATATCCAATTTCAATATAAATATAAAAACATAAGAATAGTGATAAAACAAAAGAGAAAGGTATATGTTAAGTATTAAGAAAGTACACAAGTGAAAAAGTAGCTTAATAGTAAAAAGGAAAAATGAAAAATATCAAATAAGTGTTCATACTGCAAAAGAATAGATACACAGCTGGGAAGAAATTTGAGAAGAATAATATTAAATAAATAGAAGAGGAAAAGTTAATAGATTTATTATTTTTATAAACATGTAGTTACATGTTTTTAAAAAAGAAAGGGAAAAATGGAATGTAAAAGCCCCAAGTAACACACTAGTCTTATAATTCAAAATTATATGTATAATTACAGCATTTGTTTTGTAAATGCTCTATTAAAATATTTTTGCGCGACAATAAAGTAAAAACCTCTTCTTAAAGGTAGTTAACACCAGCAAACGATTTTCTACAAAACATAATGCTCTTATGTTTCGCCTTTACATAACATTATTTTATAACATGCTTTGGAAGTGACCGAACTGTTTTATTATTTATAGCCATGTTTATTCACTTAATTTCAATTGTTTATAGCGTTCATCTTGAAATAAATTCAAACAACAACTTTAACGTAAAATTTTCATGAAATAACTTCCGTTGCTCATTAAATAAGAGTTTTATTATATGGAATTCGAGCTGGGGATATTTTTTAGCAGCAAATGTGCATGTATTTAAATTTTCAGTTTTTTTGTGAACGAAAATAGTATATTTATTTTTTAGTACCATGCAGGCGCGTTATGATTTTTCGACCTACTTTATTCGTTTATTACAGTAAAATTTTATTCGTACCTGAAATTTAACTTTGAATTAGATATTTTTGAGTTTATAAGGATAACATCGTATACATAATATATAGATACTTATAATAGACATATGCCGTAAAAGAAAGTCGGATATTAGCTTTATAGTTGTGATTGGTTTGTTTATAATTCAGAATAATTGTATTACGTTTTTATATCTTTATCATGACATGCTTTATTTGAATCGTATAGTTTGTTGTATCAATGCTGTAAGCTCATTGATAAAACATGATTTTATATAGAACTCTTAAAACACAGTTATATAATTTTTATACAGCAACTATGTTTTATAAAAATGTACCTATTTCACGCTATTAGCTGCTGTGTTGATGCCAATAAGATGTTTACTAAACATGGCAACTGTAACTCTCCAAAAATTGGTTATAGGAACATTCTTAACCACCGCTATAAAATATCTTGTCTTACTTGGGAGGGAAGATAGATAACAGTATAATAAGGGTTCGTAAAATAGTAGTGACATCAAAAATAGAAGAAAAAACTACGATAGCAGCGATAAGTGAGTAAGGAAAATTGGACCAAAAGTCAAATTAATATATCAAGTCGCGTCGAAACGATTCGAAGAAGGATAACAGAAAAAATCTTAATAACAATACATGGTTTCTCGGTGTAATATAATGACAGCCATTTACTTACAGTAACTTCTTGATCTATTGCTTTTATAAAGTGCCACTAGTACACGCCCTTCCTTTGGGCGCTATCGTGAACTAATATCCGTCGAGCCGTTTTCTACTTATCTAGCTTAAGTCTCGACAGATATCTCCCGTTCCACCAGCGGTTACAACATCGCTGTACGCTGTACATTAATCTAGATAGAATTTACTATTTCCTGTGTTTCAGTGTTACAATTTGCTATTTTGAAGTTACATAATAAGACAATAAAATAAATAAGAAGGAAATAACGAAATTGTGAACATATTGGGTACAAACGCTCTACTAATATTTGCTGTATGACGTTGTCAAATAATAATAAATAAATAATTTATATGTGGGCAGGCAAAACGTCCAAGGAAGAACGTGGACGAACCAACAGAAGGAACTTTGAAGCTGACATTGAGAAATAATTATTTCAAAAGGCCAAAACATCGATTATCGCATACTTATGCAAATTTTTGTAAAGTAAGGTTATTAAACTAATTTAAATTAATCATTATCTTTCGAATTAACATAATTAGCATATTTTAACGGAAAGTGTTATATTATGATTTAATTGTGAACAATAAACTAATGGGTGTTATTTAAAAGACGATTTAATAAATGAATACTCTTAGGCTACTGGATTTATGGGCGTACTCGATACTGTTTCAAGGACGGTAGTGTTGTTTTTAGTTTGTGAAGTAGAAAATAAGTTCAAACTTATGTCATTTCGCAAAAGTAGACATAATGTTAGATATAACGCGTCAAATACTTTCTTAGACTAAAAGAGTCTTTGTTTTTTCTACTTGCATTTGACTTATTTTATTGGTAAAGTCTACGTTTCGGCTGTATTTAAGCCTTCTTCAGGTCCAGCCAAGAAGAGTTTTCTGTGTAAAATACAATATGGGGAATACAATAGGTAATATAACATACAGAATACACAGTAGTACTACTTAACAATGGTCAGAATAATAACATATTATTGTTTTTTTGCCCATTTATTCACCCAAAATGAAATTTCAAGTCTTTCTAATTAGTCCTAAAGCACTATATATAACTACGAAGAAACCAGAAAGTTTAGAAGCTTAAAATTGTTAAAGTAGAAGGAGGCAGTTGTAATACTTATAACAAGTTTATAAAGAAAGTGAAAGAAAAAATAATGTAAAATAGATTAGAAAATATTAGTACAGAGAATAAGGACTAACCACACCAGCTTAAAATTGTTAAAGTAGAAGGAGGCAGTAGTAATATAAAAAGTTTATGAGGAAAGTGAAAGAAAAAATAGTATGAAGTAGATTAAAAAATATTAGTACAGAGAATATGGACTAACTGCACCAGTGTAAAACTGGACTATGATAACAGGCAATTTTAAATAAAATAGACAACAAAAAACAAAAGAATTACTGACTATACTGAATTGATAGAATAGAAAGAAAAGAAAAAATAAAATGTGAGGAAAATAAAAAGAATTACTGACTATACTGAATTGATAGAATTTAAAGGAAAGAAAAAAGTGTGAGGAAAATAGTTAAAAAGATGTTATAGAGAAATTGTTCTAAAAACAGGGAGCGTAAGAATATTTTAGAGTTATAGTACAGTAAAAATCTACGGAATAATGATAGGTAACATTTAAAAAAGTACATTTTACCACAAATTACAGTCCCCACATAAATAGCTCAACAATTCATTGTCTGGCACGATTTAAACACCTCATTGTGGCTTCATCAGCTTTAATATGTTTAGCACGTAATAAAAGAATTGTTGTATGAGATGTGTAAGAATAGTACATGGCATTAAATCCATTTAACCAGCATTGTGCACACACGTTTGAACGGAGTGTTGTTCATATAAGACGAAGGTATCATCACCTCGACGTAATTGCTTCAAAAGAACTTGCTAATGACACCTGTGCATCGGACTATTTGTTAGTTAAGTATTTGTACTGGTTAACGACGGAGGATATTCTCACACTAAATTGTTTGTTTCGATATAACAAGGGTTTTTGTTTCGTATGAGACATGGAATTATGCTTGTTATACCGTAAATTAGAACGGGTATGTAATTTGTGAAGGAATGTACTGTTATCTGTCGAAATGTTAAAATAGGAAACACATTAAGAAAAGAAAAAGGTTAAATTACGGAAATGATGAAGAAATAGTTACAGTAAAGCAAAGCTAGTTAGGATAAGTGTAACAGAAAATTAAGTAAAGAAACATATGAAGATGAAACTATTAAAGCAATGAGTGGATACTGAAAAAAATAATTAAATAATAAATTTAATTTTAGTTAGATTGTTAGTATGACCCTATACCACTACATTTGGAATATTTGCCTGCATTATTACACCTATGTTCAAGAAGCAATGTTTAAAAAATACAACTTTTGTATCTGTAATTCTCTTTTCCGATGAATAGCCTATTTCACAAAAATACAGTTGTACGTTTTTGACAGGAAAACTTTGTAGAAGTTGTTGAAAGTACCACCCAGTCAAATTTTACGGATTTATAAATACAAACCAACAATTTTCCATGCACGTACATGTAATTACTTATAAAATGATATTATATAATATAATGTAACTATATGTACCTTTGATACTTCCACTTTTTCTCTGATATCTTGAAAATATTCTAAAACAAATACTAATGTACGAAACTACACAACCAAGTGTAAAATTGCAAGCATGTATAAATTGTATCTAGTTACACTATCTTATTTTTACAGCTGCATATATTCTGTGTGAAGTTCCTGTAAAATGTAATTATATACACGAATTACACTTTTAATGATCGCTGTTATTGTTTCTAGCTATGACAAAATTTTGTCAAGATTTAGCAAGAACTGAAAAGTGATATATCAAAAATCAAGAAGAGAAAGAAGCAACGAAATACAGAGATGAAGAGGAGAAAAATATAAAAAAGAGAAAGAGGAACAAGGATACAAAAAAGAGTAAGAAGAAAGTAAATAAGAGCAAGCAGTAGGAGAGAATTAAAAGAAAAGACGAAACTAAAGTTTAAATATTATGATGAACATTGTTATAGAAATATCAAAAATGAAGAAGAGAAAGACGCAAGGAAATACAGAGATGAAGAAGATGAGAAAAATATAAAAAAAGAAAAAACAAGGAAACAAAAAAGATTAAGAATAAAGTAAATAAGGGTAAGCAGTAGAGCAGAATTATAAGGAAAGAAGAAATTAAAGTTTAAAGATTAAGATGAACATTGTTATAGAAAGATCAAAAATAAAGAAGAGAAAGAAGCAAGAAAATACAGAGATGAAGAAGAAGAGAAAAATATAAAAAAGGGGAACAGGCAACAAAAAAGAGTAAGAATAAAGTAAATAAGGATAAGCAGTAGAGGGGAATTATAAAGAAATAAGAAACTAAAGTTTAAATATTATGATAAACATTGTTATAGAATGATCAACGAAATTAAAATCAAAATGTGATAAAAACCTTACTTAATATTTTCAGAATTATTTGTCTACAAAATAATAATAAGGAAAGGTAACACATCGTTGAGGAAGATAAATAGAAAAAAAAAGTATGAATATCTTGTAAAAGTATAATACCTATGTATCCAAAGGTAGAAATAAAAAATATACAATTTTACAATTTGGCAAAGAATGATAAGAATGTTAATGTGGAACATGCTGTATAAAAGAAGCGGTAAAGCAAATATAGCATTATAAGTCATGATAATGAGAAGATAATAAAGAATAAAAAATTCAAAGAATGTTAATACGGCGACAGGCACGCACATATTTCAGAAAACGACAAAACACCAATTATACCATGATTGAAACTGCCTGTCCTTCATCAAACCGCAACACCAGGAAAAATGCAGAAATAACTGTATTATATCTGTAATGGATTAGTTTCCATGTGCGACTCTGCATAAGCGAATAAATAACAGTTTAACTTGAGCTTCCTTCGGACTATTTGCTTTATTTAATTTTTCGCCTCGGCTGCACACTCTACCGGGGTCATCTTTGGTGCCCAACGTTACAAAACGTAAAACTCGAGTTCTAGGAGGAAGTGGGTGGGTTCTAACTGCGCCAAAGCCTTAAGGCCGCTTTTTAACTGACTCGGTAAATGATACGCTCCTCAGATCTCTCCCAGATAAAGACCAGCTACTCTCTGTGATGTTTGCTATTAGCATAGACGATGTTGGTTTTATTTCTTCTTGAGTCACCGTCCGCGTTTCTGCGCTAAACTTTCAGTGGTCGCTTCCAGTAAACGCGAATAAATTGCTACGCGCAGAAATGACGATGATTACGAAGGGTGTAGAAAATTATGATGCACAGGCAGTTACCAAAGAAATGAATGTAGCTTGAGGCAGAAAAGGAAGGAGTAAGAATGAAAATACAATTAATGTAAGACAGCGTGTGAAGAAGGAGAAGCAGAAGGAAAAGACCAAGAGGAAGGAAAATGAAAGAATAAACAGAGAAAAGTATAGGAGGAAAATATAAAAATGGAGATAAAAAGTATAAGAACAGTAAGAAGAAGAGGAGAATGATAAAAGTATGAAAGTTGGAAAACGAGAAAGTTTAATTTAATGACACATATAGATCAAAGAGGTAAACATGTAATGACAAGAATGTACAGAATAGTGAACATCATCGTTGAAACAGAAAATGAAGATTAACGAGAAGAGTGTGAGAAAGGGTAAGGTAAATAGAAGAAGAAAAAGAGGTAAGAGCAGTGCTAATATACATAGTGAAGAAGAAGAAGACGAAGAAGAAGAGGAAGGAGACAAGAAAAAAAATAATGAGAAAGGAGTAAAAGTAAACTAAGAAAAAAAGAGAGTGAAAGAAAAGGAGAATCAAAAGAAGAAAGATAAGAAGTAGCACAGGAATGAAAAAAGTGAAGGGTCTATTTCAGGGCCAGACGTATTAGTTAATGCAATGAATAGGTTATTAAAAATGTTGATAGATTCAGAACTGTTTGTACGTTCAGTTTAATTAGTAAAAGTAAAAAGTAGACGATAGATTTAAGTACTTAGAGTAATACAAGGATTAAGCAGAAATGAAATGGTAAATCATAAACAATATTGCTAATATGGAAATGAAAAAAAGAAATAGATAACGAATAAAAGGAAGAGAAGAGGAAGGGTAAAAGTAAAAAGAGCAATAAGGAAACCGAGAAAGAACAAAAGAGATAGAGGTAAGAGTAAAGTAAAAGGGAAATGAAGAATAAGAAAAAATCAGAAGAAAAGCAAGCAAAGGCGAGAAACAGAAAATATGCATTAATTAAAGTAAAAGCACTTATATTTAAAATCACAAATTTAGAACTGTTTGCACGTTCAGTTTAAATAGTAAAAACAAATATTATGCAATAGATTTTATTAGAATAATACAAAGTCAAGGTAGAAATAAAAAGGCAAGTAGCTAACAACATGCGTAGAAGAGTAGAAAAGGAGAAAAAGGACGATAAATAGGAAACGAAACAGAAGAAAAAAGTGAAAGTAAAGAAAGGCAAAGAAGATGCATCGGAAGTATAGAAAAGAAAAAAGAAGAAAATTAAGGAAAAGAGAAAACGAATAGATAAAGGCAATATTTCAGAGAAGTATTTACTAACCAAAGTAGTTAACTACAATATTTACATTTTGAATTATAGTGTTAAAATTATTTATATGTTTATTTTAATTATGAAAAGCACAGAGCGGAATAAGAGGATTAATTTAAAAGCAACAGTGCTATAATAGTAAGTGAAGAAGAAAATCGAGAAGAGCAAGAGAAATTGGAAAGTAAAAGAAAAGGAAAGAGAAAAATGTTGAGAAGTAGAAAATAAATTAATAAAATAAAGAACATTTTTTAAAATTAGATGAAACAGACAAATTAGAAAAGAAATATGATTTAAAAAACTGTTGTAAGTTATTTTAGTAAATCTTGATATGTATATTGTTAGAGATAAATAAGTCAGATAAGAAATACGAAAGAGAAATGGAAACTGAAATTATCGAGAAGGATGTAATTCAAAAGATGGATTAGTAAAGAAAATTCAAAATGAAAAAGCACAATTTTAGTTTTAAGAATATTACCTTATATAAACATGTACCACACTTTGTGACCATTTAAATAATTTTATACATTTATTAATTTATTATTTATTTAAATTCTTTTAAACTAATTCTAATAGGTAATAACAAGAAATCATATTTATATTTAATCTCGTAAGCATCAGTAAGATAAAGTTGGAAGATAAGAACTGCAAGTTATTGAAATGTTAAGTTACTCTATTTCTTTATTTTGAAAAAGTTAAACAGAAGTAAGTTATTCTAAGACATTTCCTACTTATTCAAATGAGATAGCATCTCGGATTTTTTTGCAATATTTCCTACATACCTAACATCTAACATACTACTGAGCATTTAACTGAGATGCCAATGTGTGAGACATAAAACTTATATAGGTGATAGAGAGACAAAACCAGCACTGTGAAGTATGTCTGATATCCGTTCCCATCCAGATATATATCTGTCTGATGCGACTTTACCAATAACTTGTTTTAGTGAAAAAAGTAGAACGGATTTTTAAGATTAAATGTTATTACATTGCAGTTCTTCATTTGGAGAAGGTATGATGAGTGGTTGCAATAACGAAGAGGATAAATTGTATTTGTTTTATTTATCGCTTAATGCTGTAAGAATCCCATCTTTTTGTTCAATCGGAGTACCGTGTATTTATTTTATGATAGTAGTTGATATAGTATGTACCACAAAACTATATTACTAGCTATCTACAAAAATTTTGCTCCATCACCTAAATATTGTTCTTGTAAACGAGAACGAATGCCAGTTAGTATCAGAGTATTAGAATAGTTAGGTTTAGAGAAATAAAGAGAAGGAAAATGAAAAAGAATGCAGTTTGAGGCCAGTATCGTGTTTGAAAATCCAATATTTTACGAAATACAGATTTTCAAAATTTATCAATATTTTCAAACTCAGAAATTGTTGGTAATATTTTGTTGTTCTGTAGAAATTTGGACCCTGCAGGCCTATCTTCTTCAGAGAATGCTCCCCCCCCCTTCCCATATTACAACGGACGATGATAAGATAATAATTGATTAGACAAAAATAATCGTATTGTTGAAAATAGACAAAATCAAAGAACATTTATTGTGTGGATTACAAAATCTTTTTTAATAAGGAAAAGGAGCGAAAAAATATGACCTGATACATATTATTTTTAGAATTTTTGATATGGTTTGAAGAGGTTTATGGTCATAAAACATTCAAACAAGGCTTCGACGATATGATCAAAGAACAGGACAAATTTAGAGGGTTATTGGTTCATATGTAGGTCCCCTCAAACTTATTCCAGCGTCCATTGGAATATGAGGGGAGGGGGTGTCATTTCTCGAAGAAAATAGACTTACAAGGTCTAAATTCCTACAGAACAACAAAATATGTATTGCTATCAATTTCTGAAAAAAATTAAACTGAAAAGCTGTATTTGACAGAGCCAGTTCTAGACTCAAATTGAAGCAAGTCAATTCTTCTTTGAAAACGTACACGTAGTTATAACTGAGAAGAAACTAATGCTTCAGGGTTAAAGTTGCCAAAAATTGAAGGTAGAAAATTTTGTGGAAATTTGGATTTTTGACAAGCTAAATTCAACGCTTGGTAGAACACGCAACCTTTAAAACTTCAGACAGTACAGACCAAAGGGTCCATTTCTTGTTAGCTTGTGCCTTAAGTAAAGACAGTGCTTCCATAAGAAAACTTTTTAGTCAATTTATGTTTCCCAAGCACTTACCAAACACGGAATAATACGCGTCTGCATTGCCTGCGCTCGATTTTTTCCAAACCGCCTCAGTCAAGGAAGTGATCCTTAACGAAAGGAGTGGAATATGCCCATATAAAGCCCAACAAATAGAGCTCTAAGTCTGAGTGGTTAATTACTTACGGAATTGTACGTCCAACGTCTAATTATCCTTAAATGAATCCGATTAAATGTGACAACGGACTACAAATTACTTCGAACGGAATATATTAAAGTAAATCGTGTATTAGCTCGCCGAATGATCCGCTTTTTTCCAATTTATATCATCTAATAAAAATCACTTTCCAATTATTATACGCTCGACGAGGCCACTTTCATCGATGGTATTGGAATTGAATAAGCCTTTTTTTATTTTGAAGCAAACATGCATTTTTCTAGAAGAGCGCTGTAAACCAACAGGAAATAGTAAACACTGATGGGGACAAAAAAATTAATTAAAAGAAGGTGTCGCCCAGTTCGTTCAATACAGTAGATTAAGTTTTGCACTCTACCAGCAAATTGGCTGTTACAAATAAAAATGTACGTGACTAGCAAGTCTGTTGAGATCACTGTCCATTTCTATTTAAACTGAGAAAAAACTGGAACATATATTTCACACTTCAGTCATCAAAGTTATCTGTTTGGTCTTGGCGACAATTGCTGTTAGTGTTTTGTCGCCTTTTTTCTCCACAATCTGCTGACGGTGAAGTGAAATTGTGACAAAATAAGTTTAGAGCGAAAGTAACTTTTCTCGAGAAACAATTGCAAATTAAAACTCTATTGTAAATAGTTTTTTTCTCTTATATCCTGTTATTGTCCTTTGGTGTCCATTGAACTCGCATTCAATGGTATAAATTTAATAAATGCCAGTCTCTTCCGAATCGTTTTGCGAAATGCTCAACCGAATGAAGGATATTACAACACACTGAATGCTTTGAAAAATTAATATTCATTTAAAGTTCATGTTTCCCTATATAGGCAATGTTCTTCAACAAGGTTAATAATGGAGATGTTGGAATAACACACCCAAATATAAGAAAAATGACAATAATTGGCAAGTCAAACAATGCGAAATAATTAAAAGCACGGAAAAGAATACCTAAGCCTATCTTCTAGAAATATCATGATCAATACTGGCTTAAAACAATTTCGAAATCGTTGTTCAAGTTTCTGCTCATCTATGCTTTCATCTACTATTTTTTACAGTGACTGAATATGGTCGACAGAGGTTCTCTCTTTGTAGTATCTTAAATCATAATAGAAAATTGTAATAAATATGAAAACATATCAAATTCTATCTTTTTTCTTCTATTAAGGCTCCCTGGTTGCTTCATTTTTAGCATGAGTTTCTCTCAAAGTCTGTAACGCAATCAGCTTTACAAAAGCTAAATCTAGTAACATCAAAACTAATTTCCGCTAGTGCAAGCATATCAGAAAACCTTTTTTCAAGAAATTGTAAAGTATAACGAGGACATTTCTTGGTTTTTAGTCATACGAGCCTCTTTAGTAGGGAAACTTGGCTTATACAACTTCTTCATACCCAAATTTTAATTAAAACGATCTTAATTTAAGTTATCAGTTAGCCAAGTTATTTTTGAACGAAGAATTTTCAAAACAGCCAATTTTGTAATAATTTCCTTTTAATCACATTGATAAAAATTCGTAACCATCTTAAGATCTAAGTCACATTTCCATATATCACAATTTGTTACCTGAATCAAGTATTGTTATTGTTATTATTATTACTAATGTCTTCGTTTTCCTGCTTCATCATTTCTTCAGTACTTTTTTCCTTGCAGTCGTTGTCTTCTTCTTTGTTAGAGGTTTCGGAGCTAGTAGAAGACCTTGAAGAGTAATTATCCTTGTCCGAAAAATAGGACGAGTCTCTTTTCGCATCTTCGGGGGACACAGGCTTCTCTTGTCCGGACTTTGATGGGTCGAATAGTTTAGGGAGAGGTATAGGGAAGTTTGATAGTTGCTTTGGAGGTTGCAAGTGTTGCAGCAGTCTCCCGTCCGTCACTTTTCCCATAAATGATCTGATCTCTTCAAAGTAAGACTCCTCACTTAGATTCCGAGATGTTAAGTTTCTCCTCTGCAGATTTCTTTCGTCTAGGATTGTCGGACCGTCAGCTTCATGCTTCTTCAGATGTCTGTCCAGATTGGTTTGTTGGCCGAAACATCTTTCACACAAAGGACATTTGAATGGTTTTTCCTTGTTGTGAATGTTTCTGACGTGTCTTTGTAGGTTGCTTGATATACTAAAGGACCTTTCACAGTACCTACACTTGTAAGGTTGTTCTCCAGTGTGGGTTCTTAAATGTCTAGTCAGGTTGGCAGATCTTGGGAATACTTTGCCACAGAATTTGCAAGCGTAACGATCCTTAATCTTTCCTCCCGCTGGGTCATAAACTTTAGGTGTTTGTGGAGTAGGTGGGTTCCTCAGCATATCAAAGGACACCTGGTTCACAGGTGGGCTTAACATTGAGGGGCTGAGGAAGGGATATCTTTGAGGATAACTTGGAGGTGAATTAGGATAAGGCAAAGGTAACCTGGGCAGGTTTTCTCCTTTTTGAGCACGGTACATAGCTTCTAGCATCATCGGATGTATCGGTTGAGGAGGGAACAACATGCCTGGGTAACCAGGCAACTGCGGACTAAACGTTTTTGGTAAATTGTTATTATTATTGTTATTATTGGTATTATTGTTCTGAACCGGACTGTTTCTATCTTCCACTATCACATCGTCTTTGTCACTACTAACACTAGGTGTGGGAGATATCAGGTTCCTGTTTTCGTCCTCGACTTGTCTCCGCATGATCATCAGTGACAATTTCTTGTGCTCCACTCTCAGATCTAGAGGTTGATCGTCACCGTCTTGTGGGCCTGGAGGAGGTCTGCCTGCTGGGGACATATGGGGACCTGGTGATCTGGTATTGCGAGATAGATCGAAGGGCATCTCGTCACCAGGAGGCACCCTGATGGAGAGAGGGTACACGGCGGCTTGCTTCGGTGAACTGTGGCCTCCGGAAGCCACCAGCATCTTGCGAGGGGAAGAGTCTTTTTCACGCATTGTAAGAGGAAGAGTTAGAGGTAGAGGAGGCAAGTAGCGGAGCCAGGATAGGCCCGTGTCGACCACACTCATGGGAAGTCTGAATGGTTGATCTGAAACAAAGAAAAGGAGACATTAGTTGGTTGACATTGACAGAGTCGTAAAAATCAGTAGAAATAAGAACACAACAACTTCCCAACTCTGAAAACTGCTTGCCTATGTGATTTTTACTTTCAAGTGGAATGCAGTGAAAAATTAGCATAGCTAATGTATACCTCAGAATCACTTATTTTAGTTGTGTAACAGTAGCAGATACGGGCGTTCATAATTAACGTATAGCGTCGATGTTGACCTTTAATTAATAAGATATTTCTCTTTAAAAGATAAAAATGATAGTGGACACGGTTTCCATGGGAAGTAGAAATTGATTTAATTATCCTGCCTGTTTAATTGCCGTACTAATGGCGCCGTAAGTGGAGAACTGCTCCACTTTACGTAGGTATCGTCGGAGTCATAAGTACTGATGCTCAATCGAACTGCCATCGATGGTGTCTTAAATCATATTAAATCCAAAGAATGTTGTAAAGAATTTTGTGTATTTCTTTACTTTATTATAATAAGGAGAAAATTGTCCTGGGCAGAACTACAATTTTTCAGGAATGCAGAATTGATTTGAAAAGAAAACTAACTTTCAGTTTGCAAATGAGAACTACTATTACTACATACACCACTTTATTTGGAATTTTCTCAATCATTGATTCTTTTTATGTAAAAAGTAAATAATTATTAGAAACTGAACGAATTCTACAAATATCTTCTTTTTCAATCAAGAGAACGTGTATTTAAATAAGACATGTAAGAAAGACTTTGAACTAATTATAAAATGTATTTATTTATTTTACAATGGTCGATATAACGATATTTAGAAAGAAGTGCTATAGGTCAACATTACTAAATTGATTTTTATCAAGAAATTATTGACACAATTCTATTAGTCTACAAATAACTCTACTTTTATTTCATGAAGCCTGTTTTTTATGGGTCACAAAAATTCTATTTTTAAATAAAAAATAAATACAGTTATATGACTAAATTTTGATTTAACTTCATTGGCTTATATCTTTATTGGTATAAATGTACAGTACGTTAGATATTGGGAGAAAATCGTGTTACTTTAAATTTTTTAGAAAACAGCAAAATTGTGCTTATTCAAATTTGATATGGAGCTTTATATGTTCTGTTATGAACTACATATACAAGAGCCATGTTTTATATACAGGGGTGTAGTTTTGAGAATGGACTTCATTTTCGCTTGCAGTTACTGTCTTGCAAATTTGTCAAAATACTCCTAAACTTTATATATTGTTTATAAAGTTGTTTAAGTACCTGTATAAACCATTTCAAGATAATTGGTAAAATGTGTAAATAATTATTACTTAAAAAGCTATGATTTAGTTACGTTTAATAAACTAAACAATTATTTACATATGATTGATGTTATTCTACGCTTTATAGGAAAAAAATATTGTAAAAAGAAATCTGTTTCTGTTCAAATATATAAAAATACTTCAAGTGAACCAACAACATATACAAGTGCTTTCTAATAAAACATATTAGAAATAAGGTAATTCATTTTACATTCAACTCACTAATACACAATGTCAGGTAAGAACACATAAATATCTGATCTTTACTCAACATTTAATACGTACAGGATGCCCTAAAATCCCATCCACCGTAGGTATTTAAATTTAACATTTTTGAAAATGGTCGTAGTATATTAAAAATGTAATTTATAACGGAGTGAAGTTTATCTTGTTTCAATATCATACTGTACATTTTTTACAAACTTATTTTGAAAATTTGTTGCGTTTTGTCATGAAATTTTGACTCAATATTTTTTGGCTATGTATTACACAAAGCATTAATTTAAATCACGATCATCATATTTTGTATAAGGCTTTATATGTTGATTGGTATACGAGTATTACGCTACCAAGATAACTAAGCAATGAACATCAAAAATAATTTTCAGCTCTGACAAAATAAACAGTATGGTGCTATATTTACCTATACCCATTTTCCAATCAAGAGTTTTTCCTCAATATACTAAATAGTCTAATTACAATATCAACACTAGAAAACTTTGTCTTAATAATGCAAATATTTTGAGCTGAACACGGCACTTTGCACTTAATTGCAATAACGTATGAGTACCAATAAATTTATTAGGTATAATTGCAGACCCATAAAGCACTATTTATTCATACGAGTGTACTTGTTAACGATCGAAATAATGTTGTTCAACACTTCATGTCTCTTCGATCATAACGCCGGTCGATGCAAACATATTAAACACAGATATCCAGTTTTTGCATAACATCTTAATTTACTTGCCGCTTGCACAACATATCTCACAGAGCAGATTTCCTCTTGTGAAACTGAAACAAGTTTTGACTCATTCACACATTTTAACGTTTGATATTCAGCATCAGGATAGTATTCCATTCAGTGTTTTTATAGTAAAAGTCGGAGAAGCTCCATTCATAGCCTAGCATTGGCACCATTAGACATCCGCCGGTAAAGGTGAAGATCAGCCGACAGACGCGTACGGGGTGATTAAAAAAATTAACCGTTGTGGCTGATAAAACACTTTTTTATTTATTTTTTATTAGATAATAATACTGATGAGAGCTAATAATCTCGAAACCGGTATATGTCTGGTGAGCTGCTGATAAGTGACATTAGCTGTCTGCTTTAGGATCTTCAGATGTAATTCAATGCTGGTCGGGACATCAGCCCGCAGAGTAGATTTTTTTGAAATTCCGTCTTTGCGATAATAATATTGTGTAAAACTAACTATTCTGCTGACTAATATCCTTACCTACATTGAATTAAACATGTAATATTATATAAACAATTTTATTGTTAATTTTAGTTCATTTACTTTAATGCAAAAGTATCTAAGCTACTTGAAATCAATCTGCCTATATATTTTTTATAAGTTTTATAAGTACAAAATATATAGTGTTTGTAAAATAGGATTCCAAACTTCTACCGCATATGTATTAAAATAAACCAAATAGTTCCTTTTAACGTGTAACTCAAAACCTTAGGAAGTTACGTGCCTTGAAAAGAGCA
Organism: Monochamus saltuarius; assembly: GCA_025584915.1. Taxonomy (NCBI): domain Eukaryota; kingdom Metazoa; phylum Arthropoda; class Insecta; order Coleoptera; family Cerambycidae; genus Monochamus; species Monochamus saltuarius. The sequence goes on along the minus strand of CM046727.1, from coordinate 12,681,416 downwards.
CAAATCACATTTTTTTCTGTTATTAACAAAACGGTTGAAAATATAGATAAAATTTACGAAACGTACGTAAATTTTTACGTCGAATAACATGAGTTAGACCATTTCTTGTTATTCAAATCATAGGCGTCCCGTTTAAGGAAGGAAAATGGGCTAGTGAATTTTTTCATTCCACTTTTACATTTTTTTTAAGTAATTTATAATTTTTTAACATTTTCACGTTACCGTCTTTGTTTAAATCGATATTGGCAACAGTTTTCGAGTAAATTGACTTTGAAGTGAATAGTAGTAATTTTCAATGTTTGGTATTTCCAAAACACCCTGTATAAGTGTACTACATAAATAACCCTCCATAGACAATGCAATTTAATAAATATCTAAGTTATATGACTGAAATATAAACATATTCCTGACATAATAAAATTATTAAACGATTATCAAAATTCAAATTTACTTCTGGACATATATTAGCCATAGATGAATATATTAGTAATAAAGTACAATTCACGGCCTTTCGACCTACTGGGTGATGCTTTTTGTGCATGTTTCGAAGCGAAATATAGAACGACTGCTTGCTACATTATCGGCTAAGGTTTCTTGATATTTCTAGATGCATATTGCTCTGCTACTCACAAGAAACTAAATATGAGTATTGAAATATTGAATAAGACATAAAAATTGGTTGATTTTGACAGTAAAATGAATTTTTGTCAAAAACAATGCATAATAATATGTAAATGAATACATAACCTCAAAAATTCGCCTTAAAATGCTGCACTGAACAAGCTCGTAAGTAACGACTTCAAAATGATATATGATCACTACTTAACAATAATGATGTATTTTGCCTATATCAAATTTCAATGCAATATATTGTATTTGCAAAAGATATAACCAAAACTTGATTTTAAAAAATCATGTTTGGGCATTGTATCTCAAAAAACCAAAATAATATGCTAGTGGCTCATATGAAAAAGATTGCCTTTATTTGTTTTATTGATCAGATCATTTGGTAAGACTTATAATGACCTTAAAATATTAAACACTCTGTGTATCACTCTCTTAATGAAAACTACTCGATAATTTAGAAATTCCACTCTGTACAAGTCCATTTATTTTATGACCTTTCACGGAAAACATGTCGGCGCTTTTATAATTTACCATTTTTATATAGTTTTGCAAAATACGTTTCCGTTTGTAGTTTCCTATACCACTAGATCAGCAAAGGAGTGTCTGTGTATCACTTCATACGATTAAAATATGAAATTACTTCCTACAGGCAATAAACAATAAATTTGAGATGTTGCTAGAAATATATCTAGCGTCTTAATAACAAGACTAAATATGTAAATGACCAATTAATTTTTTAGAAGAAACTTTTTCGAAGAATCGAATACCTTGGAGCTGATGAGGGTCAGCTCCAAGGTATCGATTGTTACAAATTCCGAAAATATTAATGAAAAAATGTTATTATTTTATTTATTTATATTATGTTATTATGTTGTGCCCTAGAACGACTAACGTTGGTAGGCCCTAAGTATTATTCTGTGCAGGAATGAAGGAAGCTTAGAACGCCTCATTAGTTAGGAGGATGGTCAAACGCCGACCGGTATCAATCTCTCAAAAACGATTCAAGTACACTAACGCCTTAAACCGCTCAACTACGGACAGATTGATGACTTTCCCCAAAAGTTTGGTACTTGCAAACCTAAACAAAGTAGATATCGTCAGTGTGATCAGCGCACTGACTGTCAATCATCATAAACCCCAAAACAGAAGGTTATGTTTACAAAACTGTGACTAAAATTTTACGCTACAAACAATATTTTCAAACAATAGAATTTATAATTATTGTCTTTCCTTTCTAATAAATCCATATGTAAGTAATTGAGATGAAAACGTTTTATGTAATTCATATTCTTTCAAAACACGAAATGCAAATAAATAAATAAAACGAATAAAAGCTAGCTATGAATGAGTTTCCTGTTACTCCGATGAGCGTGTAAAGTTGTCTTTTTTTTCGATAACTGAAAATATTGTATCATTACTAACATTAATATCTATGTGAAAATTATCCGTTCATGAACTGCATTCGAAATCAGAGCAGTTTTTTCATATATGCGTGTGGAAATTCATCGACAATCGTATATCGGTAGAAACTAGCTTTCTATATCGACCAATGAGATCTGCAAAAAGAGGCGGAAGATGCCATTGAATGCTGACAATTATATAAGTCTTGACCCGATAAGATCTAATTTACCACGGAGTCATATAAATTCTGTAACTTTTTATCGGTTTCCCATTATTTGATAAAAATACAATTAAATCCGGACGCGATATTCTTTTTTGTGGACCATTTCCAACATCCATAACAATATCGTAAAGAATGCTCTAAGCAGCAATTTCAAGTCCCACAATGAACTCGGTGCATACATTTTTTACTGAAGCGTAGGGGAGATTGGAGAAAAAACGTTTGTGTCACGTAGGCTAGTCAAAATGTATGGTTATATAATATACATAATAAATTTCTTTGGAAAATCATTATTTCAACAAATTATAAATCTATGGCTCGTTATAATTCTTCCAGGAATCATATCAGCTATTTTTTTATCGAAATCTGGCAACGCAGCATTTTTCTACAATCATTAACAGTTCTCAATCCTAAATTTCTGATTATCTATAACTTTATAATAAAACTATATACTACACTAAATAAATGTTAGCACTATATGTTAGAATATTTTACAAAAATGATCAGCCGTGACGTAAGTCGTCTGAATTCTTGGCGCAACTATAGTGGTTGTAAATTATAGACGTCAAAATATTAGAATTAACATGAAAATGTTTTAGTAAATTGTTTCTGGTTCGCCATAAAGTTTGATTGTAAGTTTGAATTGAATTGCGAATGACCTAGAAATTTGAACCAGGGGATTTTTTAAGTAAAGAATCCGAATCTGAACTTATTTTTAGATATGTTGTAGAGGGCGCCAGTTACGCACTGTGAAATCTTTCATTATACTATTTTTATGCAAAGTTTTATTTGGCGTTTGATACAAATTTAATAGATGTAGTATTTTTAAGGGAAAAAGTTACAGCTATTTGAGATATGTACAAACCTCGTCAGATTAAAGCCGATACCAATATGCAGAAAACAATGAATTTACATATAAAATAAAGATGATTTGCTTATATGTTCATAAGAACAAAAAACTTAAATTATGGGGTAATTTCAAGAATTTCTTCATATAGGATTATAAAGTAGATAGCAGGTTTACTGCGTTTTACAATACAATTAATTCTGTAATAGTTACCAAATAATAATTGGCACGTCAAATTATTAATTACAGTTATTTTAATATTTGACGGTGCCCCTTTCACCCCCATGTTTTATTTGAAACGTATATGTAACGCGTAAACTGGATTAGAGCAACTATTTTACCGAGTGGTAGCAAAAAAACGCAATTAGAAGGCGTAACTGTGTTTATTGGTTCTTCTTTAGATTTACAGTCCACTTTGGTTTCCTATGAAGGAGACTATAACTTAGTGCGTTTTCTTATACGGTGAACACGTCAATTAGTGAGGTGGATTCCACCAATGTATTTAATTCCAACACGTCAAAACACAGCAAAGGAGATATTGTGGTGATTTTTTCTCAGGACGGAGTTAAGAAGGTAGGTAGGTATTTTTATAAAATCTTCATATTATGTACTTAAAATTCAATAAATATTGTTAAAAAAATGAATTCAAAGTCATATTTGCCTGTCTGTTATGAAATTAATATAACTATCTTCTTTGAAATCAATAACATATCTGGTGTATAAATGAATAACTTCATATACAACCTAATTATCCGAAAACTCCAAATGATATTAATTGACGCATATTAAAGAATTCACACAGGATCGAAGAAAATATCTTGATTTTTAACAGCTGTAACATCCCTTTGGATAAGAAACACAATCAGCCACAATGGTTTAGCTAAAACGTTTCTGCATTTTAAATATTGCTTCTTCAAGCTGTTAGAAATGACAGTGGTAAATTATTGATAAAATATGTTTTCAGAATTGACTACCAATATTTTTGGTAAAAATAATAACATAGATATTATTACTACGCTATAATTTTCATTTAACTACCTCTTAAAAAAAAACGATGGTAGATACACGTTGTAGACGTATGTCTTAATTTTTTTATGATGTTAAATAACAATTTAATATCCCATTAAAGAAATATAGCCTAAGCTTATGTTTTATTTTAAATGTAGCTCAATTTATGAATATTATCAGTCAATACTATTGATATTTTGCTTGATTCTGGATTTTTTTCGTTAGCAGCCCTCTTTGTGTATTTGATACGACAAAATTCTTTAAGAAAAATTTCTGAGAATGCAAAACTGAGTATGTATGCATAATTTTAATGTCGTACTTTGGGAAAAGGCTTATGAAATTTGATATTCATTCATTTGTATCCTGAGAAAGTTTTATAAACATCAGTTTGTTGAATCTAATACACAAAGAACGTTAGTAACGATAAAAATACGAAATCAAAGCAAAAAATCAGGGTAGACCTAAAACAATGACATTTTGAACATATTTTTCATTCTCTTCTTAATAACATTCTGTTCTACATTACAGAGAAAATTAAACAAATTAGATTACTTACTTGAGTTTTCAACGCTTACTTGATTTTACCGTTTTAAAATATTAGCTCATTTTGTTTCAATGTCTCCAAGAAAAGCTATATTCCAGAAGGCCATATTTCTACACTAACTCTTTAAACGAGACGTTTCACCTATCCGGAGACACCCTGTATATATTTATAACACTACAATCAAATTATAATACTTGCAGATGACCCTGTACTTATGAAATTAATTTCTTTAACTACTTAACTATTTTTACAGATTAGGCATTGCTTGAGGCAAGTTAAAATGGCATTCATTGAACAAGTTGGCTATGAACTATATTAATGAAACCGCACCCTAAGAGATTATTCTGAAGAAATGTATATCAATCCCACGAGTTCTTAGTAGAGTATAACCATTGTTATTAGCGAAGACCTTTTGACCCGTACAGATCTATAAAATATGTAGTTGTTGCTAGATACCTTAGCACATTGTGCAATAGGATTGTTTTCATGAGTGAAATTCTATATAAAGTATTATACAAACATAATGTCAATAAATAATCGGTAATTTATGTCTTTATCAAAGTGGGCTATGATGATATGTCTTATGCTGCTAAGGAAGTGCCAATAACGCCCAATAGTAGTGGATAATAGATTGTAAGTGAAAAACTTATTAAAAATTCATAGGTGACTTTATGCAGGAAACAAAGTTTCATGAAGAAACTTAAACACAAATATCATCCATATTACAAACATAAAAAACAGAAGTGGAAGATAAAATTGGGGAATATCAATGTGGCTTAAGAAAAAGCACAGTAGATCATGTTTTTATTCTAAGAGAAATTAAGGCTGCAAGCTTTGAATATAGTAAACCAATCTCAGTTTTATTTAGAGACCATAATCAAGCCTACGACAAAATAAAAATAAAAGAACTACTTATATAAGGTTTTACAAAAATTGGAAGTCAGTAAGAGGATACCCTAACAGTGAAAATGACTGAGAATAGTGTAAAAGTGAATAATAGAACCACGAAAAACTTTGATGTAAAAAACGGGATAAAGCAAGGAGATCCATTATCATCACTATTATTTACCTTAGTACTAAAAAAGTCATAAGAGATGCAGGAGTCAATAGATCAGGCATTATATACCATAAAAGCTATCCGTGTCTGGCATTTGCAGATGATCTCGTAGTGCTAGTTAGTAATAGAATAGAACTATAAGAAGTAATACAGAGAACAGACGAAAAGTCAGTTAAAAGGGGTCTATAGAAAAAAACTATGTAGATAGAGATATTAAGGTCTAAAGTCACAGATTAAAGTCTGAATAATTCAGAATTTAAAATTTAAATTCACAGTTTAAAGTTTGAATTCAGACATTAAAGCCTGAATTCAGAGATTAAAGTCTAAATTTAGAGATTAAAGTTTGAATTCAGATTTAAAAAAATAAAATTTGTAGACATGACTTCTATATGTGATCCATCTTCGTAATATTTGTTTGTTAAGTTTTCTATGTACATCACTACAGACTCCAAATTGATGATTTCTAAAGACCTAAACAATTAAAAAATAATAATTTCTTTCGTACAAATACCTTTGCCCTCGGCTAGTGGGAATTGAATTTTTTTCTGAAACTAATTACGTTACCATCAAACAAGACGCGTTAATAGGCAGATAATAATATTTTTCCACTTGTGGCTTGCTTAATTATGTTCACTACAAAGAAAGACCTGAAACCATCAGCGCTTAACGTTGCGATTTTATAGTTTACAATTAAATTAATGTGTAAACATAAATTGTTCATTACAATCGCTAATTACCGCACATCAAATTTGAGAACAATTAACATTTCACGCTCGTTTACTTTCTCATTTTTCTACTGGTTGAACATTGATTTATTGTTTTACATTCCTCCGTGAATCATTTCATTAACACCGACATATGCTGGATATGTTTCTCGGAATTTCTAATTAAAAGTTGTGATATAGTGCGAATACTTCTGACCCTTTATAGTCAGCAGTAGTAGAAATCTCGCATTCTTTTGTTAATAACTGGTAAGAGTCAAGTTCAGGATCAAGTAAGGATTTTTAAGGATATATAGGATGAGGCAAAATATTCAGAAGGTGGAAGATGATGCTAGTACTTCGTATCACTTTTTCCCTACGTATCTTCTTTACTAAATTATAATTTGACTAAATTATTAACTGATTTTGTTTCCGTAGTCGTTAAGAACTGAAAACTTATCAGTTATTTGCCTCACTTCACTTGGGCAGTATGGTAAAGTTATTTTAAAATTATACAATTTCTCAATATGACATAATTATTTCGTTATAAAAGTCATTGTGGGTGACCTGGCAAAACCTCCTAAGTCAACAACGTCAAATTTGGCGAAATAAATTAAAAACGTAATTTTGTCAGATGCGAGCAAAAAATGTTTACGTTTTCTTTTAGTTTAGTGAAATTAGCAGAAATTTGCTAATAATGATTTTCAACGAAATTTGTTTAATGGACTGTATTAATAGCTATAAGAGCAATTTTGTAAAAAAATAAAAAAGAATGACACTTCTGCACGGCACTGTAAAACCCGACTTTGCGCAAGGTAAAGCATGCAGTCGGCGACCGGCACCGTGGCAAAAAATGTTTCAATATGTAAATAGTTTTTCTTTTTTCAGAAAATTCAACTGCTGCTGCAAATTTGGTCCACCGACGTGTAAACACATTTGGGCCCGTCTTACCCTATTTCCAAGAACTAATACAAATGTATCTGGTTTTTATCTGTTTTAAACTGGTAAGTTATTGGCAGTAATAATGATACGTTCGAGTAAATCACCAATAATGGTCACTTCGGTGCGTATACTTCATATTTTAAATATCCCCACAAAAAGAAGTTTAAATGATTTAAAGTTAGGAGATCACGGCGGCCATGGTACGATCCTCCTCGTTCAATCCCTTAGTATTAATGCTTGGGCACGCTGTATATGGTACGGGTATAATTGAGCGTCGTACATGATAGCCACACTGCTGCAATACGCCGTGGACACCCTAGACTTACATTTTTTTTTATTTGATTTCAAATGTCTCGTGTCACGCTCGCGTTGCTCTACACTTGCACTCACTGCACACCGCAGTAAAAGTAGCTGCATTTGGCACATATTACGATATGTCCTACTAACACCGAGCTGCTATACACGTAAGCCATTGTTGACAATTGAAAAGCTAATATAAACACTCGCATCACAGAAACTACTACTACTATAAGTAATCGAATTTCACCCTGGCTACAGGCTACAGTTGCTCAGCGATGTAAAGGTTGAAAATACTACAATTTCAATAATTTTTTACTTAGAACCTATAAAGACCAAAAAATTTTGTTTCGTTATTGGCTGAAATAAATTAATTTCCGTATTTCGAAAAATGAACCAAAATATGAATAAATCATTGTATAACTCGTCACAGGCGTACAGTGTAGTCATTGGCGTCTAAATTTAAAAAGCGAACCCGAACCTTTTTTGTGCAATCTTATTTAGGTTAGTCCTACTTACATTGCCATAAAAAAATCTACGAAAATATCACATGAATTGCATTTAATGTTAATCTATGGCGCATCGAAGGTTGAGCACTAATCTTTGAGATTTAAAAAATTTAGGAAGTAAACAAGAATAAAATGAGTGAATTTCAATATGCAAAATGGATTTAAATAAGAAAACAAATAATATTTGTTACATTTAACCATGTACTAATAACTTACGGTACCTACATATGTCTGGAAATTGTAATAAATATAGGTAAGTATATTTATTTCCTTTGGAATAATAAAATAATGCTTAATGCGCAGATAGATCAAGGTAGAGTATTTATAAAGACAAGCACATGCATTCATCTTCTTGTTCATGTTTGGTAAACACACTGGCCGCTTAGATCATCCGAGGAGTTCCACAAGGGTCAAGTCAGCGCGTTCGGAGGGTCAGGCAACGCCTTTGAGTAAGCAAATCTTCACGTAGCGAGTCGCGCACTTTTTCTTCGATTGTAGCAGCAGTTCTGGTTTCAGGTGTTGCATGTATTTATTAAAGAACCATTAACGTGTTTAAACGGTTGAGCGTATTATCTTCGGATCTGTCGGTGGTACGTGCGTCTAACGGGGAACCGACAATTTGTCTATGTAGGTCTAGAATAGTCACGACTCGGTCTACACTGAGAGAACAATCCCAACCGATAGTTGGGTATGCAGTATGAGAAATTTGCATATAAATCTACTAAATTGGCAAATAAAGTAAATATTTCGATATAAAAGTAATAAAATGAGTAGAAAAGAGGAAACATATTTTTATTCTCCGTTATACGGAAAAAAGGCATTTTCTATTAAAATGTCTTAAAATGCGGTTGGAATAGGGAACCTTTATGTTACATGTACAGGGTGGTCAGAAAATCGGTAAATATTTATTCACAAATTGAAAATATAATATAAATTTCAATTCTATTCCGCTTTCCTTAATAATATATTTTTGTATTCTTAAAAACCAAGGCAGTTTATTCTTGAACGATTTTTATATTTACCGATTTCCTAATCATCCTGTACATGCAACATGAGAGTTATGCATGCCAACCGCATTTTAAAGATAAGCAAAAATTTTAATCAAGAATGCCTTTTTTCCGTAAAATGACCTTTCCACTTTTCCACTCTAACCATGGACATGCTGTATATTATTTTAATTATTATTAATTAAAAATAAATTACAAGAATTAATCTAAAAAATGCAAATTGAAACAAAATTAAGTATTCTTCCTAATAATAGTTAGATAATTAATTTGACCCATGACAATACGCAAGATATAGCCAAGATATATACTAATAATTAGTACATTTGTTCCAAAATGCTTGCTATTAAAAATGAATTGAGGTAATATTTAAATATTACTATTATATTTCTACAAGACACAATATGTTTTAGGTTAGGTAACAAAAGGTAATAATACAACTCTCAACATAACAGAGCATTAATGATCAGCTATTTGGTTTGAATCGAGGTTTGAATATTTAAATAATCGAAGAAATTTTTCTCTCAGTGTGGTGGCTCGCTCGCCAAGAGCTGGAGCTTGTGGGTGCCTGACGGGGCTATTTATCGACAACTTCCGTGTGTTATACATAGATCGGATTCTCTTAGGGCGGTGTCCTTCTTTACTGCTCTCCGCTTGCAAGTTTTATAGGCTGCACTCATGTTTACTGTTATCACTAACATTTTTGTTGGACTCCAGGAAGCAATCTGCTGGAGGAGATAAATCTCAACCGGTCATTTTTAGCTCCTTGCCCACGGAGGAAGCGCTCGCAGTGGCGTTTTTAAAGCAAAGATTTATTCGATTCACATTTCTTGTTTATTCATAGACTTTAGATGGATAGCTAAGTATGTTGCTACCTACCTACCCTTAAGCAACTTCCTTAAAAGGCGTATGTGTATATATGCTTCTGATTGTAGGACATGTTAGTAAAAATTTCATTTTATGTTTTGAACAGCACTATCACTTCGCGAAGTCCTGTATAATAATAATAAATAAATAAATAATGTGTTTATTAAGGCGGGATTCAGCCTAAGGCTGCTTTTGTCCAAGCTGAAACATTTATACTATAAAAATCTCAAATTATACATATGCAGTAAGTACATAGTTATCTAAATTATTAATAAATTAACATTTTTTTCTCTTCTTAAAGTATAACATACACAGCTTAGTACTGTATTATCGCTGACAATGTAATCTTTATTATAAAATACTACAAAAAATACAATTTGATTTTAATTTTAAAACTATTAATATTTGTTAATAACTTTAGGTCTTGTGGTAAACTATTAAACAAAAAAGATGCATAATAAGAAAAAGATTTTTTAAACGCTGAAGTGACGTGTTCCGTATAAATAGTAAAAAAGGATTTCTTCTGGATCTATTATAAAAGTCATCTGCAAAAATAATGTTTTACTTTAAATACGTAGGGGCACTTGTAACAATTATTTTCTGAACAAAACATGCACAATGTATGTCTCTTCTAATGTTCATTTTAAACAAGCCATATTGAATATAACTAGGTGTGACGTGATCTCTTCTTCTCAGGTTTGTAGAAAACCTCATACATGCATTTTGAACTACTCGAATGCGATGTCAATCACGAGCTGACAAAAATGGGCCATAAACTGTATCGCAATAATCGAAAAGAGACAAAATTAAAGATTCGTTAATTTTCAGTTTAATATGAGTATTTAAAATATAGTTAAATTTATATAGAGATCTTAGCGTCCCATATGCAGTTGTAATTAAATTATCAACGTGAGAAGAGAATGAAGTTTTGATCAATGATTATGCCGAGACTCTTGCATTGATTTCGTAATGGTAAAGATGTGTTATTCAAAAATAATTTATTTTGCATTCACTTTATTACCTACACTGAGTATTAGTTCCAACTAATAACACATTTGTCTTTTGTGGATTTAAATGTAGTGCATTTTTAGAAGACCAATTACAAATATTATGTCAGCATACGTGAACATTACAGTTTTGTATTATATGGGGATCAGCAGTATAACTTACAAAAAGCAAACGCCCCAGAATCGATCCTTGAGGTACTGCAATTAATATATCTATTCTTTCAAGAATTTTAGAGAGAACAGGCGAAACACGTATAGGCCATAATTCAATTAACTAAGTTACATTTTCTTTTTTTGGAATTGGTGTTACTAATGCATGCTTCCATCGCACTGGTATAACATGAGTCCTCACGGAACAGTTTATTATAATATAATAAACTGTTCCTTGTAACTGTTCCTGTTGTTTTTTCTGCCACTTGTATTACTGTTGTATGTTATCTTTTTAAACTAGTTGTATGAAACAGGTATCATAAGTATGAAACTATGAAGTGACAGAGAGCGTAACCGCAATGGAAATCATATTTAAAAACAGTTTGTTATTCTATGACGTTGCGGCATGTTTTAAAGTTTCAGCGTCGACGAGACCTCTCTGAAACAGACCTAGTTTAGTTGAACACGTTCAATAATATGCTAATAGAGTGGTAGGCAGGCAAAAAACAAACGGCAAATGTTAACTCTATTCTATTTATTTTAAGCTTATCAGGTTATGAGAATGTTTCTTTAATACTGTAACTAGATAATATTACGACTGTGGGTGTAAAGTATTAGTTTTTTTGAAGTGATAATAAAATTTTAATAGTGCACAATTTTATTATGTAAAGTTTTATAGTAAAATTAAAAATGGCATTTAATTACAAAAAGAAGGTAAAAAAAATCTAGTTACCGCTTGAGTATTTTTTTTAAATGAACACTATTAATAGCGAAAATATAATCACAGCCTGAATGGAGTATCGCAGCATCGTACTTGGTGAAATATTCTTTCGAATTGTACAAAAGTAATATTAATAGTTCTTTTATGCTAGCAGATATCGTGCGGCTCATCCAATTACGACTTAAAAATTAGAATTACTTTATCAATGCCATTTACTATTTTTCGTATTATAATAATTGAGAGTTAATTTAGCCACACCCGAAATCCTTATTGGATACATCTGAGTATTCGGAATGATAATAGAAGAACGCCGTTCAATTTTTTTATTACTGACGTAAGTCAGTCGCTTTCTACTGCTAGCAGCTTTTAGACGGAGTTAATGTATTGTTACAGAAGTAATAATAATAATAATAACGGAATACCTTAAAAGTCCAAAATTGTTGCCCATTTGTTTTAATTAATGCTTTAATACTACTCTTAGTATAATGTTTGTCTGTCTGCCTGTACTAATTTATCTGCTTTTTTGCTGAAAGGTGTTCTTACAATTTCCTGAAGAAGGGCTTTTCCCCTGTTCCATATCACACTTTTATTAATAGATTAAATCTTTGGTGCACCTTTCTGTTTAATAATACATGGTATTCCGCATAAGAACCGATACAGAGTAAGTGCATATAGGGGGTTCCAAAATATACAAAATTGCACACAGGCAGTTATAGGCTTTCAAATTGGAGCCAAAAAATTTATATCTGAATACTATAACTTGGAATAACCAAATTTGACACATGAATTTAGTTTATTATTGGTCTTCTTTGACTATGAGTTCATTGAGGGTGAATCACCCAAAAAATTATAACAAACTTTTTTCCATTGATCAAATTTAAAAAGAATGATATCCCGCACATAATTTAATTTAAAACACTTTTTTACTCTTGTTGAATTTGAAAAAAATTTAAAGTTTTCAAGAAAAAATGCATTAATTAAAACAAAATTCTAATGGCGTCTATTAAAAGAAATCAAGTCGGTAGTAGGCTTTGTCTTTAAAATTTGAGTTAGTAATAAAAATATATATATTTTTCGACATGCAGTTGCTTCTTGAGCTTATGCAGATATTTCTTGAGAAATATACCCAAGATTCTCCATATTCATCAGGCTTTCGAACAAAAACTAATAGAAAAAATAATCAATACACCATAGCAACCAGCACATGACACCCCGATTATCACCGAGTTTTTGAGAGAACATTCCTGCTGGCATTTAAAAACGGCGTTTTCTTAAACTCGGCTAACTGGATTAAACGCTGTGTTGCATTCGTGCTTTAGTCGCGTTTTATTCACTTAAAGATATTAAACTAGGTATGTGCACGTGTTTAAACAATCGTACATGGTTAAAATGCACTTAAACACTTACAGCTACAAAATAGTTATTACTCTATTTCAAATCAGCTATAAACTTATCAAATTATTGTTGCCTTGAGCGTATTTAAAAATTTAATATTAAAAAAAAATTGATGCATCGGCCGGGAATCGAACCCGGGCCGCCACGGTGGCAGGCGAGCATTCTACCACTGAACCACCGATGCTTGCGTTCAATGTCTTTCTACATTAGTCTTGACAACTCCGTTAATTGTTTAGAAATATTATTTCCCTTAAACACAGAGAGCTCAAACATTTTATATGTAAAATACCAGAAATCGTCTAGACAGTGAATTTTTTTATTGTTTGCTACTGTATACGTTCACATTTTAAACTTGGAAACGTTGTCAGTTGTTATTTGCGTAAAAACGGTTGAAATTAAATGAAAAAAAAAAAAATGGTGTTATGAGATATCATTCTTTGTTAAATAATGCTCTCTTCCAAAATACTAATAACTACTATAAGATAAACATTATCAGCAACACAGGTTCAAAGTGTTACCTAGTTCCAAGAGGCAGAAAAAGAGCTAAAAGATAGTTCAAGTATGTTCGTGAACGTTAGTTATTAGAGTAATGATAATATACAGAACCCTAAACGAACAAACTTTACTTCCAACGCAAATCCTAGAATTTTTATAAAAACTGGGAAGAAGGAAAATCTACTGGAATTTCTTCCACATGTTAAAGATAAAGAAAATATTCAAAGCGGTGAGCAAATCATTGTTATTGGAAATAATCTTGCATGTCTTTCTATTATTTTCTTATTCAAATAGCAAAAAAAAATGTTCCACACTCTGAAAGCTCGTTTTAATGCAGCCAACAGATGTATGTTTATTTAACCAATGAAAAGGAAATGGCTAGCAGTTTTGTAGTAGTGAAGGAAAGAGTGAAGAAGAAGCAGAACAATGTCAAAGGAGCATTTGCCATATTTATTGCGTAGGGCCTGAAAAGCTGTTTTTGCAATGACCTTTACAAATTTAAAATGAAGACTTCACACAATGAGTATTTATTCTTTAGTCCTTGTACTCTCCTGTTTAAGGAAGCTTATTTGAACAACTAATCTGCCAGTCCAAAGTATTGCTTGAAGAGAGTTTACTAGACTTTCCAAAGTAACTTCCAAATGTTCAAAAGGATGCCATTTACAAGAACGGAAACAATTACACACACGATTAGAAGAAGAAATGAGGGTATAACCTTCTGAATTCAAATTCCTTTTCTGAATATGGCCCAAGGACTTCAAAATCGAGACGTTTTGAAAAAAAGCAGAAAAAGCTTTACCTTTTGTTATAAGGAATATAGTTTATTTTTAATATGTTTTATTTTGTTCCTCTATTTTCTAAAATAAAATTATAGATTGTCCAAGTAACCCTCACAAAATATAAAATTGACGTAAGTTTATAGTTAAAATACGCCAATGGAAAAAATACCCCACAATAGCATCAAAATATAACAAAAAATTAAAAAAATATGTTTGTTGACAGTACAATCTTTTGGTAAGTCTCATACTAGATAACAAAGACATCAAACGGCATACTGGTACAAATATAACTTTTTCTGATACACAGGCAAGCGTACTACCACTTATAACAGAACTATGTTAAAGTAGTTCCAACTATCAAAAACACATTGATAATATTATTTTTACTAAGCAAATTTTGGATAAAACACTTTTCTGAAGACAGATGTAATTATAAACAATTTGTATGTAGATACTTGTATTATAATATCTATAATAATATAGTAAATATATAATACTTCAATAAACATTTAATTAATAAAAATAAGTACGCAAAAAAGTATTGAATTATTACAAAATATTTTAACTATCTACATTTTGCAAAGCTTTTTTACGAAATCTACATAATTTGCCTAATTATTTTCATGCTTGGCTTGTTAAACCTCTGAATATTAATATTATTGTTCTACTAAATACACTACACACTTTTTTAAAATAAAAACTAAAAATATGTTCGTGAAAACTTACAGGTATTGGTTATCCTCAGCGGTTCTAACAACATATTTTACGAAGCACTACGAAGCACCTCACACTGTTAAAGCTCTTAGACTTGTCACAAAGAATTAATAGGAATTCAAGTAAAAATTATTACAATTTCAAGTGAACTTTCACTTTGCTCAACCATCATTTATTTGGTAAAAATAAAAATGTACAATTTTCGATTAATGCGATTTCTTCCACTTTTTTAAATGCTTATTCGAGATCCGAATGGTTTTTTACTAGTAATACTTTCCCCTATCTTATAAGATGTAGGTAATATCACTCGAGTTAAATATTAGAGTAGACTATAACATAAATTACATCGCGTCACAAAAATACACGTTTCCTGCATTCGATAATATTCATGCAATTTGAGAGGTAGAAAAAAATGTTTCTTGTGAGACAAACGTATTATGCAAATAATTGCTCATAAAACGTTGGCAATTATAAAAATTTCTAGAGAACAATTCCTAAATTAAAGTATGAAAATGTATAAATTCGTTTGACATACAAAAAGCGAAGCAAATTCGACTGGTACATTAATAATAAAAATAAGCAGCCTTTGTATAAAGAAATGTAATTTTCATTTCTGAAAAAATAATTTCAGCTATATCTTTGTTAAATACGATTTCCAAATGCATTCATTTCAAAATATTTTATATATATTTTTATATATATAATATAGGGTTGATATAATTATCTTCTAAGTTAGTTTTTGCTATCTTTTCTCAAAAAGTGACTATACAGTCAGATAAAACAGTGACTTTTTCAATTTTAAAAAAGGCACACGGAGCAAATGAGGTCCAATTAACCTTTCTGAACGCGCGAAAATTAGAAATTGGCACTGTATTTTGATTTTCAATAAGTACTTACATTCTTTTTTTTTCGTACATGAGCTATGACTATTTCTGCGATGTGAGCCTTCTTAGAGGTTTTTATTACGCATTTATCAAATTCGTTTTGGTTTGAAGTATGTTACTGTCTTAAATATTTACAAATTACCCAAATTTAAACACTTAAAAAAGTAACTTAACATTAAAAAATCATCAATTTCATCATTCTCTTTTCAAAAATAAAATAATTGCAACAGTTATCTAAACTGAATTCATTAATTTTCACAATAGTTGTTTATCTTCGGACTTTCTGTCCTAAAAAACAAGCTGGTGCGCGGTAAGTAACCCGCAAATGCGCTGAGCTGGCGCAGCGGAGTAGTTCGTATATTCGCACTGTTGCCACGTTGTGAAATAAAATTCCTTGATATAATAACTCGACTTATTTTAAGAACAGCTTGAATTATGCCCTGGTACTATTTATATTTTTTGTACATTTACACTTAGTTATGGCAATCAACCCTCTAACACCCTGTATACTACAACATCTCTGATAAGTTTGCAGCTTTAACAAATAGACGAATAAACCTTTCATTGTAGATACTACAAATAGTTCTTTTATACAAGGTGATTCAGTTATTAAGTAATTTTAAGAAAAGATAGGAAAATGAGTATAATACGAATACGCGGTTTAAAAAAATTAATGTATATATACACCGAAAAAATATATTTTGAAACCATTCGGCCTGACGCGACGTTGCCAACTTTAAATATTTTCCTATAGTACCTAGGTACACATTGTAATATGTAATTAATGCTATAAATTATTTTTGAAAAGTATGCAATTAACATGTCAAGTGTCAACGTAAAAAATATTTAATATTGAAATTACAAAACTCCAACGGATCAATATAAACTATTCACATTTCATTACATAAGTAGCGAAATTAAATCCAATATTCATTATGTTAAATGATTAAGAGAGGCTGAAAAGTATTTTGTATTTAAATATAGACAGTAATAAAAAACCTCTTGCTGTCAACAAAGAACAGTTCAAGACATACCTATTCAGCAACAAACAATCCGGCCATCCTAGTCTTGACCTACCGTATTTAGGTCAATAACCTTGTCTTTAATTTTTACTCAATGGAAAATGCTGCAGAAACGCTAAATAACATAAACAAACAATAATTAAATTTGCATTTTAATAAACACTCAGTGTAATTAATATGAAATCATGAAAATTTTATAATAAATGTCAACCGCAATAATCAGCGTCGACATCAGATGAACTGTAATCGGCACGGGTAAAAGTTGGCAGTTCAAATTCCCGTTTAATACGTTACCAGCGGAATAAGTCGAACATCGTTTAGATCCGTTTTCTTATGCAGGCGAGCCCGCCGTCGACTGCATCTGAAACAGATGCGTGCGGCCCGACTTCTCTTCCTTCTTCATCCATCAGTCATTATTTTCGCGTGGCAGAGATTGGTGAATTACGTGTGTTTGTGTCGCCACTGTAGTTTATAATTATTAATAAAACTTGTTATTTGCCTAAATAAAAATGCAATTCAAGTTGAGTAAAGTGAAGTAGTAAAAGACCGCGGTTGTCTTCTACCAAACAGAGCCGTGGATAATGAAGTCGCTGTTGAGGACTGTTCTCTTCAGACTCTTTGTTGATTGTCATCAGTAACCAGCCCAATTCTGGTTTAGTCTGTAAATAAGACCCAACGGCACTGTCGTAAAAGCCAACCCCTATGCTCTCGCGCCCACTGGAAACGGGCAGCACGATGCCTCGGAAGTAGTCGGTCAGTAGTCGCGCGGTTTAAGGCGTCAGTACTTGAATCGAGGTGACTAGATCGGAGTTGGTTCGCGCCCAGCTGCCGGTAGACCGTATATAAGCTATATTCGTGGAGAGGATTGGCACCCTCTCTGCAGGTATGGTAGGGTGGAATAATGTTAGCTTGGGTCAATGTGAGAGATTGATACCGGTTGATATTTGACTACCCCCCTAATTAATTAGGTTTTCCAGGTTTCCCTCATTGCTGCACTGAATAGTGGTTAGGGCCTACCAACGTAAGTCGTTCCTGGGCGCAAATGCGGCCTGCTTAATAATAATATGCCGCCCCCTCTCCCGCACAAGTCTCCGACTTCTGGGCTAATCCCATAGAGAGATATTATTATTATTATTATTATTATTATTATTATTATTATTATTATTATTATTATTATTATTATTATTATTATTATTATTATTATTATTATTATTATTATTAGTGTGGGGACCGGTAATGGTCTTCTAGCACGTAAATTTGCGTTGTGGAGTCGCCTTCAAATAGTAGGTGTCGATATAACACGGTAAAACGTACCTTGAAAGTGGGCCCTGAGAGCTGAAGCTGAATATATGCGGTGTCTACGGGCATATTACACCAAATACCGATCCTCCCTTTCATTAGATACTCGAGGAAGTGCTCTGTTTCCACTGTATCAAATTCTTCGTACTATTCGTGCAACAGATGATCTAGGAATGCCCAACATGTTCGATATATGATAATTAGAATGTCCTGCATCATGTAAAGCAGTCATTCTTGGTCCGGAAAACGCAGAAATGTCATGGCACTATAATGTACAAAAATTCAAAGGAACACTTGGTTTAATACACTGCCAAACTGACCAGATTTGTAAAAACATTGGTAATAAAGTAAAGGTTCATGGTCTGCAATTTTTATCGTCTGTTTTGTATCCCTAAGGCCATGTACATTTTTACCACATTAAGAAAAACCACTAGGTTTAATCGAATCATTTTATAAACAGGGGGTCCAAGACTTTTGACGTTGTGTGTAGCTTCAATACTCGTACGCGCCAACAGAAAATATGTAGCGTACCAGGAGCGTCGTGTTACCGATTGTCGTGGGGTGATTTGTTTATCTTTTGAAAGGTTGCGTAAAAAACTCTTTTTTGGATTTTCTCTCTTTATTAGGCCTTTCGAATACGTGGTTACAATCAATAATATTATGACTGAATCACCCTGTATAAAGAATTGCAGCGAAGTATTATTTATCCTTCCATTTCACCTATTAAATCCACAAACCCTCACTTTACTCAATCTAGGTTATAATGGTGCTACTCTTATACTTCAGAAGTTGAAATTAAAGCAACACACACACACAAAGCGTCACAGAGTCATTCCGAATTCTGATGGTGTTTCGTACATCTCGCTCGCCGAACGGCGTCTTTGTTTGATGCTACCATGTTATTACTTAAGGCCATCTCCAGAGGAACGTGCCCGCGTGAATGGCTCTATTCCGAGAGATAGAATAATGCCGAGTCCGTATGGCAGTGAGGACATGTAAACCCGGTGTTTCCGAGACACCATAGTGTTGTTATCTTGGCACATTATGTCTTTTCTGTCACGTCCCGGAGATATGTTCGCGCTGCGGAGCTTTATTTTATATTGTGAACCGCTAAATCTTTGATAATAACGGAAAACTCTGGGAACAAGTGGAACAGATAACATTTTATTGTTTCTTCACACTCGGCTGCGGCAGCGGTGTCGGCGTGGAATTTTTGTTAAAGTCGGATTTGCATATTAATAGGCGTTCTGGTTCTCAGGTTGGAAACGCATGCGAGTACCTTTTTTTTCGTAAATAGTAGCAGTTCAGTACTACTTCCGTGATACGTGGGAGATGATGTATGGATGACACGTGTTTTCCTTTTTAGAAGATTCATTCAGAAAACTGAAGTAGTTGTCACAAACTTGAAGCTGCTGCAATGGACTATAATGTAGTAGTGCAAATGCAAAAAATGTCAAAGAACTGTTGACAAAACAAACATACAAAGACAAAAGGAAGTTATGAGTTTCGTAGGATGAAACGGATATACTTTGTAAAATTATAAAGGAAAACCTTAAATGTGTACATATAGAGTATACAAGATTCGGAATAGGAGGCTTGCGAGATAATTTTACAAATCTTATCTGGAGAATCGTCAGCAATATGTAAAATATTCTGGTCAACAGTCCCATCACTTTATACCACAATCGGGGGTACCACAGGGTTCGGTCTTTGGACCATAGGTTTTTAACATTTTCGTAATTGATATAGTTATTGGTATACAAATGAAATGTCTTTTGCATGTAAATAACATGAACATGTAGAATAGAATTGAGTGCTCTAGCGACTGTATTAATTTGCAAAATTTCCAACTAATTTAAATACATGGTGCTCTGTTAATCTGTTAACAAGTTTTAAATGTGAGAAAATACAATATTCTTATCTTAAATACTTAAAAATAGCGCCATAGAATATGATAATTTGGTCGATATTATTGTTTTTATATCACTTACATTTTGTGACCTGGGGTTAACATTTGACAAGTAAATTATCTCTTACGTCTCATATTTAGAATACTATTTCCGATGGATTTAAAAAACTTGGCTTTGTAATTCGTAATAAGAATGATTTTCATTCTACTCATATTAAAAAACTATTGTATCAGTCTATTGTCAGATTAAAACTCAAATATTGTTCTTTACTAGGGTCCCCTTAATATAATAAACGCCGGTTTGAAACTTCATTGTTTCTTTGATTTAACAATTCTTTTATCTTGAAAATATTATATTTTAGACCACAGATAGATAATGAAAATTGTTTATTTTTGTGCCTTCTATTACTCCTTTGAAGCAGCACACTTTATATAACGGATCCCAAATATTTAACCGCTTCTGAGATATGCTATAACTTTAAAATAATTTAAGCTAGAGACTTACTACTACTTGGTATATATCTTTTTTTCTTAATATGCGCTGGTTCTTCTTTTAAATAAAATCGTAAATAAATTTGTGTCATGTCTGTGTCAGACAGAACTATTCGTATCTACCTCGTACTATTAACGGTTCTAAAAATGTGTTCCTTTTAGAAATAGTAACATATCTCAATACTTATTTGGAATTCTGAAAAATTACTCTAATTACCCTCTTGACTATACCTATAATATTACAGGATAATAAAACCAAACAGTTTTCGAGTTAAAATGAAAATAATTAATAATTGTCTATATTTCCTGAAAAAAAAAACAAGAAAGTTATTATAGATACTTCAAATCCGTCTCTGAGATCAAAATTCCCTGTATCTATTTATCTCTGCAAAGTGAACTCTTCTTTTCGTCAATTATCTTAAATCCGGGACATTGACCTGAGATTGGTAATTTAAATAATATTAATGTGTTGCAATAATATAAAAAAAATTCATTTCAAAACTGGTAACTTGGTAGCGTCATCATCCAAATCTAGTAATCACTTTTTAGAAAAAGCAAATCTTCAGTATCAATTTTACATTACAAGATGTTGTTTTTATTTCACCAAATCTTTTGTTAAGTGAATGTTTAGCATTTGTCAATTATTTTTAACAAATAAGTATTTTTTTACTGGAAAATATGTTTATACGTTTTTAATTACATATTTCTTGTCTTTAAATATAAAAATTACAAATACTAAAAGCAGAAAGAGTAATTTTATAAATCGGTTATTGTGTTATGTTAATTTTGAACTGCTTTTATAAGTTTGCTAAATTTTGCTGCAGAAAAAAAGAATTAGATGTTTCCTGATGTTACAATAAAATTTTGGACCTATTTTTTACAAATTAACACAATTGCTTCTGCTTCTTGTCCGTTTTTAACCTTTTTGAAGCTATTGGCGGCAACTATGATACGTTTGCGTAAATCGTCAATAGTAGGTATTCACTTCGGTGCGATACACTTCATATTTTAAATATCCCCACAGAAAGAAGTCCAAATGATTTAAAGTCAGGAGATCGCGGCAGCTGCGATACCGATCCTCGTCGTCTTCATTCCCAAATTATTTTTACAAAATTTTGCTTAAAAAAAGACTGGTTTTGTCTAGTTAGTCCAATGTTTCCCCATTGCGTTTTGATTTATGGAAGTCCTATTTCAATTATATCAATTTTCGATATGAAAAAAGCTTCATGTCTGCTCCAACTGCTTGACTATAATCTATTTAGAATTGGCAAAAGGTTTTCCTTAGCAAACAGAAAAATCCAGATTTCGCAGACAAAAATAATGTATGTAATATTCTCGCAGCGATTTTGTTACAGACAGGACCATTCGTGATTATACTGTGTTGCAAATAATAATTATTCCTGTTCAGATATGCGTGCAAAAACCCGGCCTCGCGAAATTGGTTGTCACTGTTAATTTTTCTCATTTGTTTTTAGAGAGCGTTAATTCGAAATTTTACACAGATAAATTGACATCAGTTATTATGTAATAAGCTAGCCAAGAGTGTATATACATATATATTGAAAGCAAGGGAGCTATATCCTGTTAGATCTTTTATAAGAAACTGATGTCATTCGTTGAAATAGAAATTGAATCTCTGAACTGTTAAAGATATCCAAACAAATTTGATACAGAAGATACATGCATGCATAAAGGATTATGAAAGTGAATATCAAGTGTCTAAATTAGTCAGAGATATGGATAATCACAGTCAGTGTCACTAATTACATATAATAGTTTCTCTATATATAGGGTGATATCTAAAAAAAATAGGAATAGATGCGTCATGAGAAATGGAGTCAATAGTGTATTTTTTTTGTAAAATCGTTATAGTTTCCAAGTAGAGAAGTATTGAAGTTGTTGTATTTTCAACCTTTTCGAGGCTGGGCTCTAGCCAGGCGATTCTGAACATTGAAATCCAATTACTTTTTGTTGGTATTAACGTTTTTGTGATGCCAGGCTTTACATTAGTTTTTCAATTGTCAAAAATGGCTTACGTATTATAGCAACTTGGAGTTAATGGATATCGCTTTACCTACCTAAAGTTCTTATGTAGTTGAAGCGCTGAGTGATACATTGATATGAGGAAGTGGGCACCTCCAAATTTCAGAAATTTCGAAGAAAGTTTGAACACAAATATGTGTCTAGCCTGTTTCAATTATATGTGCATCGCAATCGCGCCTTGAAACAATGAATCGTAAACCAATTAATTTTGCTGCAACCAATTCAAAAGTGGTTGCTTCTCACTCTCCAGTTTTCCATTTGCGTTACTGTTAACGATATAATCACAAGTGACCAACAAGAACAAATGAACGAGAAACAAGTTCTGCGATCAAATTTCCTAGTGAATAAACCAAGTCTGGTAGGCCGTGGTAGCACCGCTAGCTTGATAGATGTGGCGCTGCTATCGATGACCGCATCGTTCATTAATTATTGCGGCAGACGTGACCGCCGGCGGCGGGCCTGTGGCGTACCCTAAACGGTGGTTTTTTAAACTAAATTGTTTGGTGCAATGAAGGCCTACTTTTACTGATATTTATTATACCGAAACTTATGTTTAGTTACTGTGCTTCAGCACAATTTATAAAATCTGGAAACAACTTTTGGGATTACGATTAGATATGCCGGAAGAAAGTATGAAACTGTTTTCAGAAAGGCAGGGACGTAACAAACACGTGAACTATGTAGATAATATTTCGAGGAAGTTTCAATGAACAAACTTATCGTCGAGACGAGATTCAGCACTGTGTAATTCAGGATGTATAAAATTTGCGTATTAAAATTACTAATAATAATAATATAATAAAATATAAGTTATTATACAGCGTGAAAGAAAGGTATGGAATAAATTCATTATTTCTAAAACAACAAAGTTTCATGAAATTTCCTCGAACACGTCGATTTTGCTTTTAAAAAAAACTCTTCTTTTATACCAATGCATTTCCGATGTTCATTTGTTTTCGCGTGATGACGTTATCGGATATTTTTTAAAATAGAAGAAATATTTTTTCATTGGATTCTTGTAGAGCTTAACTTGCTGAATTCAAAAATGTATAATTTCAACACTTCATTCCTTCAACTTTCCGAGAAAAAAAATAATAACCGATCCAATCAATATGAAAATGCTTTAGCAGAACGATTTCCCGTGTACTGCAGCGGGTCAGTTTGAAACTGAATCGTGGAAGAGATGGATGCCCAGGGCGTCTACAGCGTATTGCAGCAGTGTGGCATATCATACACGAGGCTCAATTATATCGCTACCATGTACCGTGACCAAGCATTAATACCAAAGGATTGGACGAGGAGGACTGGTACCATGGCCGGCCCGATCTCTTGACTTTTAATCATTTGGATTAATTTTTGCGGGGATATTTAAAAAATGAAGTATATTGCACCGAAGATACTAATGACCAATAACTTACACGAGTTCAAAACGGACAAGAAGCAAAAGCATTTGTGTTACTTTGTAGAAACTGAGTAACACGATTCCCAAATTTTGTTTTAATATCAGTTAATCTATTTTAAAAATTAAAATCACAAATTAATTATATCAATAATGGCAAAAGCAGTTGAATTTGCTGTATAAAATGTTACTTATTTCTATCTATGGGAATTTTTTACCATTTTTTGTCCGGTCGCCGATTGCATGCTTTGCCGCCTTATCAGGTTTCACAGTAGACCAGTTTCCAGTGACATGCAGAAGTGTATTATCACTTTCTAACTGCCTTTTTTGATTTTTTTTTTATAAAACTGTATTTGCAAGAGTCCTCTGTACTTTCAAATTTTTGTTTAAATAAGTCCTGATGCACCCTGTATAACTATTTTTTTATTGTTTCCAACAGGTCCTAAGAAACCTCAACAGCGACCAAAGTACTTTATAATGTTGTGCCTATTTTGATTGTATAGTGGCTGTATAAAAATTCTTACAATGTTTTTGTGACATGCTGTTTGATAAGATTTGTCTCGAAAACGTTTTTGCGGCTTTTATAAAATACTAAATTACTAGGGTGATAAAACTCAAGTACCGAAAAAATGCCCCGGTCTCCCCTATATCAAATTTAAAGCAGATATTTTCCCAAGTTTAATCAATATTTACTAGTGGCTAAAATATATTCCTTTCCTTTATTTTATGTAAATTTTATTTCATTTTAAGGTGGTCAGTCTGCTGTGAGATCGAATCCCGCGGCCTGTAGACCATAGATCAGCTGTAGTCGTGTAGAAGATTGGCATCCTCTCTGAGGGTATGGTAGGATGGAAGAATGTTGGCTAAGATCAATATAAGAGACTGATACCAGTCGATGATTGACCCCCCAATTAATGAGGTTTTCCTCATTCTTGCACTGAATGTTGGACAGGGCCTACCAACGTAAGTCGGTCCTGGGCGCGACTTGCTTAATAATAATATGCCACCTCCTCTCCCGCACAATTCTCCGACTTCTGGGCTAATCCTCGTGATTAGAATGAGGGATAGAGATGTTATTATATTATTATTTGTGTAGAAGAGTAAATGGAATGCCATCGCTTGGACATCAATTCCCCAACGCTATTATAATGTTAATCATAAACCGATAACTAATTAAATTGCAAATATTTAGCCAGCCGACATGCTTAAATAACGCATTATTATAATTGATGTATCATTTCCTTTAACAGCCGCATTGCAAAACGAATAAATTAAAACTAGTCTGAACAGAAAAGAGCAACGCAGGAATTCGAATCTTGCGACAAAATTGGTTCTATTTGCTCTAATTCGTACAGAGGCCGGTGCCGGCGTAGTATTCACCAGGCCCGGGGCAAAGAAAGTCTCATGTCCTGCCACTCTAATAATCATTTGATAAACTGCGATCTCGGTAATAATGACATCTCGGCCGCTGCTTCACGTGCCAAAGACTGCGGGCCAGCCGCTAAATACCTTTCACTCTCGGATTTCAGGAGGTGGAAGCAGATTTGTTGTTCGTTTGTCAATTTGGTCCTGTCGAATACGAGAGATATACAAGTAGGCTGGCGAGATTCCTTCGGCTGATACCGAACTTTTTCTTTCAGTTTAATTAGAGCTTGCGTAAGCGGGTGTAACGCTGAACCCACACAACTGATAACAAAAAGGAATGGAGAAATAGAAATAAGAAAATAAATTTATGAGGCATGTACTAAAATACACGAATATATGTGCTGTGTTACTGTGCTTAAACGTAGCTCAGAAGGCAGCAACTGAAATTGAAAACACTATACATTGCGAAGTATAAGTAGTGATCGCATCTTATATTGCTTTTTCGTGTCTTTTGTCTTGGTATCGCAAGACAAGACAAGACTTCGAGTTACAAGACCTTTCGTAGACAAGCTCCATATTTGCCAAGAACACCTGCGTGCACAATTTGAGCATCTATTATAAACAATTTTAAAGGTAAAAATATAAAATTACAACAATTCATATTTCAATGTGTTTTTTTTTTTCATGAAAACGAATAATTATTATTTTGCGGATTCAGAGTCAGTATCAAAAGAGGTTTCAAACGATGTATCACACGCCCTATACTTGGTGCCATTTGAAATTTCAAAGTTGATACCTTGATCTACGAAGGGGCGACAACTACAAAATAAGTAATGATATAAATCGATGTCCCCCTCAAATTAAAAATCGACGTGTTTTTGGAATTGAAAAATTGCTAATATTTCTATCTCTAGACTAGCCATCATATGATGAAAGCTAAACAGCCTGAATACAAATTTATGCTAGGGTAAAAAATTAGAAAAAGTTACTGCAGCAATATGACAGTGAGACTGCAATAACAAATGATAACTAAAAAAACTTTTACCTATAGCATAACTGTTTTTGTTATGACAGCAACATGACTTTCTGAAGTCTATTTCATGCATATATTTTACTCGCAGTAATCGATATTTACTAATGGCTAAATATATTTCCTTCAGTGTACCTATTTGGCTCCTTATTCAATCTTTATTTATACAATAACTTTAAAATCCATGAATTTGTTTGGTATAATACTGTCAAAGTTTCAATTTAAATAAATGAATTAAGTAGATACCACCAGATTTAAATACCACTAACAGCATATACATGATTTAACCTTGGAACTAAATCAAAAACATATCTACCACCTTCAATTCCTCATATATATTATTTTGGTTGTAGCTTACCTAATGCAAATACGTTGTATTTCTAATTCATCACTGATAATACTAATGACATAAAACTTATCTATATAAGTATGAAACTCTTAATATTTACGACAACTCGATGTTGACAACTATGAATTTGTTATTTCCTCCAATTTTGTTTTAAATGTAGCCATGAAATATTTCACAAGTTATTAAGTGTGGTGTCGTGTTTGCATACGGAATATATTTGTAACTGTTTGCATTGTATCAATAGAACCAAAACCTCACTGGTTTTTGAACAAAGATCATAATGGTGTTTATTGTTGTCAATATACGTTACTACCAAAATATCCATAAGTTGCAGCAACTGTTGTAATTAGGTCAATTAGACGTGCAATCTTGAGCAAAATAACAATAAACTTGCTCCAAATATATTTATTTTTGTAGCAACAGTCTTTTATGGCTACAAGAAGATCAAATTAGTTCGATGTGCAGGTAATAACTAAAAATAAATTTCGTTAAAAACGTCCGATAGAACACAGAGACTTCAATGGTTGCACAGGAAGGAAACCTTAAGTGATGTGAATAAACTCTATATTAGTTGATTACTAATAAAAAATCAGGATTATTCAGGATGATAACTGCTCACAAATATTATATATCTGTATTAAAACTATTTAAATATGACTCGTTAATGATTCACAGGTTCTACTGAGGCTTTTTATTTTGGTTTATGCAAGTAGTTTGTTTCACCATTAAAAAGTACTTACTTTATATGGTGTGTTATACTCGTTTATAAATAGCTCACCTGCAAAGAAGAGAAATAATTATTAACATTTATGTTTTAAAAATTATTAAATCTATATCTAGTTAAGGTTAAACCATTAGCTTAGTAGGTAACATGTTTGCATTACCTACTTCTTAAAACAAAACAAAAGACTCAATGAGTCGTCGGAAAAACAAAACACCAAATAAATTTAAAAAACGCCATCCTTAATTTTACAAATAATTATATAGATAATAATAATATTAATATAATAATATCTCTACCCCTCATTCTAATCACGAGGATTAGCCCAGAAGTCGAAGACTTGTGCGGGAGAGGGGCCGGCATATTATTATTAAGCAGGCCGCATTTGCGCCAAGGAACGACTTACGTTGGTAGGCCCTAACCACCATTCAGTGCAGGAATGAGGAAAACCTGGAAAACCTCATTAATTAGGGGGGTAGTCAAATGTCAACCGGTATCAAACTCTCACATTGACCCAAGCCAACATTCTTCCACCCTACCATACCCGCAGAGAGGGCGCCAATCTCTCCACGAATATAGCTTATATACGGTCTACCGGTTGCAGGGGTCGAACCCACAGCGATCCAGTCACCTCGATTCAAGTACTAACGCCTTAAACCGCGCGACCACTGACCGATAACCTATAGATAACTTTTTTTTCTTTTTTAAGTCGTTTTTACTCAATGTGATATTTATATTATTAACATATTTATTCAAATTATAGAAAAATTAATAAAATGTACAGGGAAATTTATTAAATTTTGACTACGTACTGAATATCGTATAAAAGAAATATAACCCAAGCGTAGATATGTTCTTTTTAAATGGCACGCCCTGTATGTTTCGATATTTCAAGTCTATTTATACACACAGCCGATTACAGTTTTAATAAATACCTAAAAGAAATATTTACGAATTATAGAGACAATTCAGAAAACAATTGCAACTTTTATATTTTCCATTTTTTCTTTCTCAAACCAAGATTGTTAGTGCTTTCATATAAATATGGCAAATTCAAAAGTTATAGATAGCTGCTTTTCTGAAGTATTCAAGCAAGTTTTCAGAACATACAATTGAACATCATCTAAATTGCTACTAAAATTTGTATTTTTATATTTTTTATATCCTACTGTATTTTGCGAAAGGCTCGAGCAACTTATTATACCTAATTTGAAAATAATAGCTGAAATATTTCAAATATATATTTTTAAATAGATAGTATTCTCCGTAAGTAAAATACAAGATTGCCATGGAGAAAAACGTAGATACGAATCATTGGATCAGCTGTCGCTATGTTCAGTTCTGTTTTTGAAAACGAAACAATTCAGAAAATATAACTTTACAATTATATTTATAATTCGTATTTTTTCGTGGTTTGCAAGTTTTTTCATGCCCTATTTTGCGTACTATTCGAACAATTTAATATAAGTTAAAAATTATAATTACATTAAATGATTAATGCCCTTGGGTGTTTAAGTACCTAGTCTAGAAATATATTACGTTTCCATCTATTTCTCGGTTAATCACCAGCAATTATTTCTGCTACTGAAGATGACTAAAGACCAAATAAAGACACAGTCGGCCATATCTCTGTCAACGTACACACTTGTGCTGCCCGACATATAATTAAGTCAGTAAATTGTCTCGAATCCCACGATGTAAAAAATTAGGTCAGAACAGAAAACACATAAATTACATACATATTCTCCTATTTTGTACAGTTTCCTTGCTGAGTACCAAGTCTAGTCGCGTTTTACACTTTTTTATTGAGACCTAACAGTTCCCACTCAATAAAGGAGGCTGTGAAATGACTGTGTTGACATGGTGCTGGGAGCTTTGCCACTGTGTAAGCTTTTAATTTGATCAAGTCGTTATAATAGCAATCTAATTATTAGCTATAAAGCTAGAAACTGCTCCAAGAAACAGACTAACGATGTCCAGAGGACTGGAAAATGGCATTTGCCAGTTACAGATATTTTGTGTTTGTGGGAACTTTCCCACATTATTAACAAATAATGAATAGTAATTCGAAAAACGCTTGGTCAAATTTTAAAATTATAGGTATAATCAAAATATCTGCGATGATACTGAATTTACTATACCTTCCAAATTTGTGGATTCTTCATTCTGAACGTGAATTAGAAATCAAAAATGGAACTAAAAATTGTGGACAAAATACATAAAGGTTGCGGCATGCAAAGGTGCTAACATCTTGTTTCTTGAACTTTTCTGCAAAAGTGTTAAATTGTGTTTGACATAATTCTGCTGGTATTGTGTTTATATTTTTAAAAATAATTAGGTATATTTTTCATACGACAAATTAATATCTTCAAACCAAAACTTATATTTTCCCATACTTCGTTATACAGGGTTAACTATGACTAAGTACAAATATTTTAAGAGGGGATAGAAAAAAATAAGAATTAACAGAATTTCCTTTCAAAAAATTTCCAAACTTATTTATAAAGCGATATTATATTAAATCCTTATTTAACGCCGCCAATGCGAGAATCAGAGTATGCAACCAGCAAGCAACCGTCATGCAACAGTCGGCCACAGTCGGCAGTCGGTCCAGTCGAGTCGGTTCGCTGTCATGTTATAATTTAATTCCTGTGTTTACGTTGTAGTTTTGTGTTCTTCTTCAGTTTTTAGTGCCTTATTTTAATTTTAAACGTTTTATAGTTAATAAATAAAGGAATATGTGTCGGGTACAGATATTTTCCCACAATATAGTTCGCCGGTTTGTTTTTCTAGGTTATGGGACAAGACTGCCGCGGGTGTTAAACGTTTTCTGTTATCTATTAGAACCTACCTACTCATCCCTTTCTTCGATTTTGTTATAATACATAGGCATTGTATCTAACTGTACCTACGGGAAGTGTGTTTATCGGTAGTGAGTGAAAATGTAGTTTTACCAGTTTGTAACCAAATAATGAAAAACGAATGCAAAATACTGGAGCTAACTGGATTAACTGTTACCTACCTATCAGGTATTATTACTAATAAGAATGTTAATTTTTGTCGTTTCTGCATTTAGAAACACTGCAAACGACCGCATAGTAGTTGTTGACAGATGTAATGTCAACTATGGATCTAAGCCATAAGCCATCTCAGTCGATACTCATCATAGGCGCCGACTCTCCGTAGGAAAAAAGGGTTTTGCCCCATTTTTTAAATATCGAGCTAAAATTCTGGAATAACTTTTTTATTGTCTTTTAGGGTTCCCTGAGCACGTCCTAGTTAATCCTGTATAAAACACAAGTAAGTTGTCAAACATGTTTCAATTAAAATGTTAGGTTTGGAAACATATAAATACTAGATATTGTATTTGTATAATATTATCCAGTGTGTCAGAAATAAAAATGCAACAGAAAAAGTGTCATATACCTAATAATATAATAATCTACCTTCCGAGTCGCGATAATTGGCCAAGAAGTCGGAGACATGTGCGAAAGAAGAGGCAGCATATTATTTATCAGTAAGCTGCATTTGCGCCCAGGAACAAAATAAGTATGGATGTTAATTAATGTAAACCTATCGTTAAGAAACCGATGTTATCGTCGCAATCAAGAAAATGGCCATCAGTTTGAACATTATTTGAATTGAATAATTTACAAACTGCGTTAATCTATTTATTGCTTGTAATTTATAATTTTTATAGGACAACCTGATTAGAAAGAGTAAACACATTTGGAAAATAAAGCTCATTAACGAACAGTATCGTAATGGAAGAACTTTTTTGGCAAAATTTTAATATTTGTACCAAAAAATACTTTGGGCCATTGACTAGGGGGTTTAAAATATAACAAAACTATTGCCATTGGCTTCAGTTATAAATATTTTTCATGTTAAAACATACACTTTTTATTACCATTATTGTACCTACACCAAGTTTTAACAAAGAAATAGTTGACAACTCTATATCACAAAAATGCCATGTGTCACAAAACTGGTGTCACAGAGAAAAATATTATAGGATTCTTATTATTAGTATTTCATGCTCTACACTCTAAAAAATATCTGTAAAACTTCAAAGAAATTGTTTATATTGACATAATATTTACCATACCTATTAGTTATGGTAATATTATAGTTATCTTATTTAATTTTACAAATATTAAGGAAATTTGCAATATTAATTCACCAAATATATTGTAATAGTTCTGCTTCACTTTGTAATATTAGCAGCAAATCGTGTACAGTTCTGTAAATTTAATAAAAATTACCAATATTATGTATTTTTACAGAGATAGTTATGGTAAACACATTCCAACGCATGAACCTACAGTGTCACGATTCAGTAATGGTCGGCTTGTGTATACAATTATGTGCGTTATACTTTCACTTGAAATTAAAGTGATACGAGACATTTCAAGTATGTGTATGGCTCAGCTGTGCTGTAAAATAGTGTATGATGGCCTCTCTGAAACTGATTTAAAACATATAACCTATTTAAACATAGCTACTTACATCAATTATATCACAGAAATTCTCAAAAAATATGTATGCAACTTTCTACGTGTTAAATATATATTTAGTATGTTCAATAAAAACATTACTACCAACTTGAAAATATTGTTTATATCCCTATAATTTTTGTATTTTACTAACATTTCTCATGTTATGTTTTACTAATTTCTATATTAATAGTGCAATAATACTTCTAACTTATACAGTAGAATATGTAAGAAGATGAACTCGACAAAAATCAACCTTAAAATGAAGTTATTTTTCATCTTATTTCTACTGGTAAAATGCCTATAAACCTAAACATATACTCTAAAACACCCATAACTAATTCGCATAAACATCTAATGATTTGATATTAATACCATAATACATAGATTACTGATGATTTATTGTCGTCTTCTCACTCTTCGACTATGTTTTGCATAAGTCTTACCAACTAAAAAATATATTTACTTGATTTATTTTTCCTAACTTTTTAAATAACTTTTTAGCTTGGTAACGAAGCATTTATAGTTTCATCCACATGATGTGTGATTAATTTTGGAATACTCTGTATAATTTCTACACAAGTGGTATACCTAAATATATCTATTTTATTTAATTACATTGTAGTTTTACGGATAATTAGTTAATTTACACAGCATATAGGTCGGTACTTCATTTCCATGGTAAAATATAAGTATAACTATAACTTTTACATGTATTAAATGTATAATTACATTCTAATTTTGCAAAGAAGTAGTAAATTTTAGTAAGTACGAGAACACGCAATTTCTGTAGTGAAAATACATACAGGGTGATTCATTAAGAATGGGCAATCTCTGAACTGGAGATACTACACACCAAAATATGGCGATTGAGCTAAATATGCCTTATCCGAATGTTGCTGATTTAAAAAATACTAGAATGTTATTTTGAAATACCTCAATAACTTTGAAAACTGTCGGAGCATTAAAAAAAAATTGGCTCAATTATGTTTTTTGGCACGGCAAATAAGAATTTTGAACTAATTTTGACGTCACTAGTAGAAGGCGCCACTTATGGCACAGCATGGTTCTTTTAAATGGCAGATTTTTTTTTTCTGTTTATTGTATCCATCTGTCTATTGTAACAATCGATTGTCCTACTTGTTGTATCTAAAAAAGGGATACCTTGTTGAAGTCGTTAGGACTAACAGTTTTCAAAATAATCCTATTTGAAATATTCAGTGCAAACTGCCCTTTCTACTGAAAATACAGCAAAACTTGACTTAAAAAAGTTGTTCACAACGGTAAATTATGGGGACGTGCAAAATTTCAAGAAGATCGGCCTGCTTTGATAAAATCTGTGCGCTTTGTTGAAAAATGGTTTCAAAATCAAACCTCGCAAATTTTTCAAAAATATCTGCCGGTAATTAAATAAATAGATGCTTTCTAATTATATAAGCACAGGCGCCAGCAGTGACCAGTCCCATTTGGCTCATCCAGGTAATACCAATCAACTAATTACAAATGCATTTTATTGATATCGTCGTAATTCGCTATGTGATTTCAAATAATGAGACAGTGAGGCAGTTGAAGAGATCTCGTTTGCATGCATAATGGTTTCCCGTTCCAGGTTGAGGTTGTCAACCCAGTTTTTGCTCATTACCCACACACACACACAAACATGTACCCGGTATGACTTTAGAAACCTCTAATTATCTATGCTAAGTCCTTAGAAATGTCTTAAAAGTCGACTGATCCGTTTTCATAATATTTAACAACATGCTACGGTTATTACTTACGTAACGCTGAATAATTGTTACACATATCGCTGCATGGCTGTCGTGCACAGATACGTTATTAAAAAATATCTATTCGTTTTGTAATGGTCGCTATTATCGCGATAAAATATTTTTAGGTGAGGATAAAAAGAGAAAACGTAAATTATGGCTAGGCCAGCAAGAAGGAATTTTAGTATTTATTATCAAATGTCTTAACAAACTAGGCTCATTTTTTAGGCATATGGGGCATGCAGTCAAGTGTATGGCACTTTTCACACATAGCTCGAAACAAATCGTTGTAAAGGACGTAACACGATATTTCATACACGCTTGTGCTCGTAACAAACATCATTAAGTTTTTGTTAACTGCAGTAGAAATTGTACGGTGTCGCTTACGTAAAATATTCCAAGAGCGTCATCATTTTTTATGTGTCGTTCCTTTTTTGCTTATAATATATCTGCTAAATGATTATAAATGATTTGTGCCGTGTAGGTACCTTCTTCCTTGACTAATTTATGTAAATTTTGGTACTGACGTAAAACTATTACTCGAGTAGATCTCGCGACGTTTGTCTTAACTTCTGCTTCATTTAGCTTACGTGATACTAAGGTCCGTGATTGATCCGTACATGATATAAAAAGCAAGGATGGGGTCAGGAGGCCACTTTAAGAAAACATTATGTAAAAAAATTATATATTAGATACATTGTAACAAATGCAGTATTATTATGGATCGGTCAGTGGTCGCGCGGTTTAAGGCGTCAGTACTTGAATCGAGGTGACTGGATCGCTGTGGGTTCGACCCCTGCAGCCGGTAGACCGTATATAAGCTATATTCGTGGAGAGATTGGTACCCTCTCTGCGGGTATGGTAAGGTGGAAGAATGTTGACTTGGGTCAATGTGAGAGATTGATACCGGTTGGCATTTAACTACCCCCCTAATTATTGAGGTTTTCCAGGTTTCCCTCATTCCTGCACTGAATGGTGGTTAGGGCCTACTAACGTAAGTCGTTCCTGGGCGCAAATGCGGCCTGTTTAATAATAATATGCCGCCCCCTCTCCCGCACAAGTCTTCGACTTCTGGGCTAATCCTCGTGATTAGAATGAGGGGTAGAGATATTATTATTATTATTATTATTATTATTATTATTATTATTATTATTATTATTATTATTATTATTATTATTATTATTATTATTATTGAATTGCCTCGGAATGAATATTTGAATTATCAAATACTCAGAGTAGGCTGCGGCGGTTATGACGTATTTATCAGTTCGCCTCCAAACAATTCTTGAATTATATATTGGATATAAGGATGAACAACTGGTAACTTTTTTATAGCAATCACAACTTAAATTTTAGTAATCAGTGCTGATCATTATTTAGGTATTATTTCAATTAATATTGTAAATTTTCTTAATATTTGTTCTTGTTATTCACAAAACATATTGTAATAGTTCTATTTCTCTTTGTAATATATTTTTACAGAATAGTTATGGTAAACACATTCGGGCACATACAGCATCCCCATTTAGAAAAGGTTGACTTGTCTATACAGTTATGTACAATCGTTTGAAATAATAATGACACTTTCTTAAAACAGTTTTTGAAGTTCTGAATAGAAATTTCATAAAATCTCTCTTGGTGAGTGAAATAACTAATAACTAACGTTAAACATTAAAGTAGATTTAATTATGAATACGTCAGAAGTTCAAAAGAAATTGCAAAATTAATTTTAGTGAGTGTCATTATTATTGCAAACGATTGTACGTCATAGATATTGTAGTGTAGTTGAGATTAGAGATTTCAAGTTGTGGTGTAAAATAGTGTATCAGAGACTCTCTGAAGATTATTAAAAAAACACATGTTTACAGCGCCCCGATTCAGTAATGGTCGGCTTGTCTATACAATCATGTGCGTGATAGAGATTGTACTGCATTTGAAATGAATGTGGTATAATACAAGTATGTGTATGGCTTAGTTGTAGTGTATGATAGCCTCTCTGAAGATAATTTAAAACAAATACAATAATACAATAATCTGTTTAAATGCACATTGTGTAGTCCTGCATTTATAGCTGCCCGAAAATACAATATAGGTATCAATATTATCATAGAAATTCTAAATAATTCGTTAATGTATTTTATGTTTTAGGCAACTTTCTACATGTGTATGTTTAATAAATATTACTGTGTACTTAAAAATATTGTTTCTATATCAATTCATTTTTGTATTTCACTAACTTTTCTTATATAGCGTGCTTTCGTAATTTCTATATTAATAGTGCAATGACACTTCTAACTTATACAGTATTATCGAAGAAGACTATACTCGACAATAAATCAATGCTAAAATGAAATTATGTCGCGCCTATAACTAAGTCGTTACATATATATCTAATGAATTGATATTAATACTATAATCACTACTAGTGATTTATCGCCAAGTTCATCTGCTGTTCCAGCGATCTAGATTTAGTTTTCTTAACTTCATAAATCTCCTTTTGTATTAGAAACAAATAGTAATGTTTAATTACATATTAAATTCATGAAAATGTAATTTTACAGGTAAAATTTCATTTAAATTACAAATTAGCTTGTAATTTATGAAATTTAAATTTTACAACACATTACATGTTAAATTGTACTCACCTTTTGCAAAACTAGTCCTATAATTAAAAATAACACTCGTTGTTTTTATGCAAAAAAATGAAAATTTTTATTTATATTGGTATACTGTAACTGTAACATTGTAACTTGTGACTACATAATATTATGGAGCTGCTATAACAAGATAATAGTAAAAATAAGATAAATATTTAGGTTTCTACTTGTATTTAAGACAGCTTTCGTTTGTAAGCATTTGTTTGGTTGGAACATAGGTATTTTTTGGTAGAATGTATCTATGTAACTAAAAATTACACCAGTGATATGTAATATTACCGTAATTTGTGTAACTAACAATTTGTCATTTTACCATTTGCATCACTAGTAATAAAACAATAATTTTGTGACAGTTGGTATAATATTTTACATAAGTGTATCTATTATATTTAATTATATTGGAGTTTCAGATTCAACAAAACAATTGTGACCTATAGTTTTTTCTACCAACTTTAGAATCACACTGTATCTACATTTTACATGTTAAGCTATTGGTGTTGGAATATTGAAAGTAAGTAGTGAGAATAAGAAAAATCACTACTTTAAAAACAAGTTATTATAAACTCTTTGACAGAAACATTTCTTGTAATTGCCGCTGGAACATAAAATTTCAATTTCAATGTAGCGCCATCATCATCACCACCAGTTTCACTTTTCTTGACATTGCAATCATCGTAATGAAGCCATCGAAATGATGCCTAGTCTTTACAAACTTAATCTAAATTAACATGATTACTACAAGCGAACTCTCTCTGATTTGCATAATTCCAATCTAGGCAAAATCTTTTTTAGACCCTGAAACACTTAACAGCATAATTAAAGATGCAGAAATTTGTTGCGGTTAAATTTGTCATTGTTAAATCGTAGAAGGTGAATGTCTGTTCCGATAACTCTGTAATTTTTTTCTAAAGGTGATGATACAATCATAACCTTAACAATCGATTTAGAGGAATAAAAACAGAAACTGTTGTCTGCGCACTGAAAAGAAGCAATTTCAGGAGTAAATTAAATTTCAATTGTAATTCTTTGTGGTTTTGTTGGACTGTTTTATGAATTTTACTACTGGTATCTAAGAATATAACCTACCGTATTGTTCTGCGGAAGGGCTTTTTCAATCCTTACTTCTGTAAAGAATATAAATAAAAAAAAATGATAATTTGACATCTGTATCGGGGGATTTTGCACATAATTTAGAAATATTCGTAAAGCGCCAGCCCAAAAAAAGGTACAAACTAAATTTAATGCCACGGAATTGGCAGTAAAATTATAATTTTATGCTAATTTATTAGCCATTATTTAAATTTTTGCGATGGTTAGCAATGCAACAAAAAAATTGACAGGAACAGTTCAGAACGAGTCATCTTAGTAGATCAAAGAGTAAAATTCAAAACAAGGGTGAAATAGTAGTTTGTGCACCTAGGCGGGAAAGTGAACGTTTTCCGAGCTGTCAGAAGAAATGAACAGGCGAAGCGAACCCGTGCCTGGTTACTTCTGGAAGGCCGGAAAATCACTTTCCCGACATGGTGCTCACAACATTAATTAGGGAGGTCTAAAAGACAATAAAAAAATTATTTCGGAATTCCAGCTCAATATTTAAAAACATGGCATCGAGACATGACAACTACTGTATTTTGTATTCGTTCTTTCGTTGCACACTGTCAAAATTACATTTTCACTCCTTGCAGATTCGTCATAATTATCCATTAACATATCTGACATAAAATAGTTTATTTAATTACTATAAAACGTTTAAAATTAATCACTATATGTTCTAAAATAACACAACCTAGAATACTCCGTTGCTAGCTGCATACTACTTCTTTGGCTTTTTCGGTAATTTATTCAGAGGTACAGTTATTCATGCTTTCATCACTATCCAAAGCTTGAGATGTTCCCGTGATACTTATCGGCCATTATTTAATAATTAGCGGTGACAATAATTACACGTTCACTTGCAGTAATTTTAAATTAACTGACATTGCGATGACAGATACCTGATGCTCCACCTATTGACAAAAAAAAATATTTTCTTCGCCTCGAAAATGCCTATTTTCGCGTCTCTATAGGCTTAGGAAAATAGCATCTTCACCTGGTATAGGGTAATATAATTATTGTGTAAAGTACCTATGTACATGTCTATTACTACTTACATAATGGATAATTTTTGCGAATCATTTTGATCTTTCCTTGGTAAAGATTTATTATTATATTACAATCTGCATATTTTACCCACGCATGGTTTAAAATAATGATATACTTAACAAAATCATAGTTTATTCAACCTCAAAGCTAGTTGCTCATTATATCGTTTTTTAAATCTCATCGGAATAACCTGAAAGCGAAATCTTTGGGCGAATATCGTAGGATAGGTCACCAATTAGGATACCAAATAATAACAGATATCTCTAAAAGCAGGTACATTCCTTTTTAGTACCGTCGGCAGATAGTATCTTCCTCATATCTTATTTTTATGGACGTAATGCCTTGCTCTTAATTTAAATATTCAGTTTATTTCAACTATGTCATAGAACATTGCAGGAGAAAATGTAGATATACGGATTGCTGCTATGAAAGAACATTTTTTTTGAGAAAACCTGTTCCTCGTGAATTAGTCAAAATAATCGCAGTTTAATGGATACATTTATGTTGGTATCCACAGGGTTTTCGAAATGCAAGAAAAAGAAAAATGGTTGAAGAGAGAAAAAATTTACTAGTGACGTCCGGAAGTACCACATTAATGTTAATAACTTAAAAGGAGGTACAATCCTCTCTGTAATATTATAAATCATTGTTAGTAGTGTATGTAGGATGATAACATGTCTTGTATATAGGACTGCAATTTTTATTTGAAGTTATATAATTTTCCTTTTAGAATTTGCGTGCGGTAAAGCTACTTATGCATTAATTAATCCCGCCAAGAATGTTGCCTAAAATGGCCCACATTATGCACCGGCCAAGTCACATCCTGCTTGCATCCTGTATTTCACCAGCGCACAGGAAATTTTTTTGCACTGGATCCATAATTGCCTATTGCACCGGTTAGGTGGCTGAGGCAACCGAAAGAGCATATAATTATTCCCATAATAATAATACGCTACAAAACTCATTTCATTATTGATTTCATGTCGGTATGCGGGTTTTTATCAAAGCCAAAATCATGAATACCCAAGACGCACCGTTAATGTTGCCATTCTCTGAAATAATAACATTTAAAGTTGAATTCCCGAATTTTAATTAACTATTTCTCAGAGATCACCGTCAAAGCATTATCCAGTAGTTTTTACCCTGCGTCAGTTCTTCGCTGCATATTTCTGCCCGTTAAAAAATGACATAAAACAAGATGTCATACCGCGGAATAACGCAAAACTGAATTAAATTATCGTTTTATTGAACTGCAGTCTTGTTAGCCATGTCGGTAAACGTTTAAAAAACGGATGACAATTGAATTTGTAAGTGGCTCGGCTAAACAATGAGGCATTTGTTCGTCGAGATGTTTGTCGCAGGTAACTAGATGGAAATGAATAGAATCCGAGCATGCCTAACTGTAAACGGTTAGGAGTCACAAATCAGCATCCGTTTACAGCTAATGGTCAGTGGAAATGCGAGAGGACACGTATATGTATGGAGAAAGTGCTTCCATTTACATCAAAAGGTCTCTTCATACGTTATAGATCCATGTACATTTAACAATGAGAAAGTGGATTTGTTACATATGTGTACCTACACGCACATTTTACCTCGCCAGCAGGCCGAGTCGAGACAATTTTGAAATTTATTCGATCGCGGGACAATAACTTCGGTTTCTTATTAAAATGTAATAGTGGGCAAGCCTATAGTGGATTACCCGTTTTCGTTCTTAACTCACTCAATTCATAGAATTCGAAAAGCTAGCAATTGGAATTGTAAAAAAGATATTAGACATTAGCATTGAAATTAATTTTCACATGGCATAATGCCAACAAAGAATAAGAGGATGTATTTATGCACAGGGTGATTCAGAACTTATCTAAAACAAATTTTTAATGTTCAGAGAGCTCTTACAAATATAATTTTTAAAGTCAGGAAATCTTGGCGGCATGGTACCGGTTCTCCTGACCGTTGTATATGGTATGGATATAATAGAGCCTCGTGTATGATACGCCATACTGCTGCAATACGCCGTTGACGCCCTGGATCTCCACGATTCACAAAAAACTTGCACTCACTGCACACCGTTGTAAAAGTAGTTGCATTTGTCACATGTTTACCGGGAAATCATTCTGCTAAAGTATTTTCACTTCACTATAAATTAAAACGAAACCAGTTGCAAGTTGCTATACCCGTATACCATTTGTGATATTTGAAAAACTAATGTAAGATTGGTGAAGTAAAATTGAATTTGTGTAAAACTATATATGTTAAACCTAATGTTAAAGTACCGTGCCTACATAAATGATTACAAGCCACGTGACCAGGACTGTGGCTGTGACTCGTATGCAAATAGATTTCTTGTCTCTCTCAATTGCCGTAGTGAGGAAAAGGATATTCGCATCTGAATTGCTCTGCGATTGATTCGAGAATCTCGACCCTGATCACGTGGCTTGTAATCATTTATGAAGGCACTGTATAAATATGAGAACTACATTGCGTATCGCTAGTTTAAAAAAAATTACTATAATGCATTATGAAATCATGTTTTAGTTTTCTCCAAGCTATACGAAGTATATATGAATTTCGGAAGCAATTACAATTGCTAATTAGTAGTAAATAGATTAGTATTAAAATAACGCTTAAGAAGAAGTAACCTGCCACTACATATACGAGATAAGTAATTTTTTTGTAATTAAGTTAAACTTATTAACACAAATAATACTGTTTTATACCGTATCCAGAAATACATTAATCATTTGGGACATTACCTGATATATTAAGTATTAAGTTGGCTTACACATATGTAGTTTACGTTATGCTAATATAATTAATATTATTGTAAAACGATATAATGCACTTTACTGAAATACCGCACTCTTATCAGTTATAAAATGTTTTATTATTATTTTTGCAATGTTACTATTAAAACTATGATTTTTTTGTAAATAATAGGTCATGAAACAAATACCAAAACTTCAGTAACGAAAAGCCAATGTAAAATAACAATTTATGTTTCAGTATACATGCACTTTTAGTGTTGCGTAAATGTAAAATTTCAATAAAAACTACAGCTAAGAAGCTTCAAGTGATAAAAAACATTTTAGATTAAAGGAAATTTTAATTTAAAAAACTCTTATGAATTATGATTAATTAAATTTTTTTAGCAGTTTGTATTTTATGGGCTTTATTTTAAAATTTCTGATGTAGTAATAAAAATTAAAAAAGCTTAAAGCGTAAAGTCGCCGTATTTCTGCACAAAGTGCATAAATTATAAGAATACCCACACCCGTGATGATAATTTATTCATGAATAGTATTCAACACAGTATTTGTGTAATCAGTTTTGAATACTGCTTTTATCTGAGGATACTCAGTATTCGTATTCATAATGTTTACATATGTATTCAGGATTCAGTAATGCAAAATAATATTTATGCGGAGGCAAAATATTTAACGAGTTTAAGGTATCCATGCAATTCATAATTACTGGAGTATTCATGAATCCTAACCATTGTATATATAGTTTTTAATTCCAATTTGCATCTAACTTAAACTTTTACGAGCTTAAACCATACAAGAAACAATACGTAAGTTAAAAAACTTACACAACTTATGATAAAAAAAGTTGGGATTTATTTTATATACACACAATCCACTCTTTGATTACGGGCACGGGCGCACTAAACACAGCTCAAACAGCGCGTGCGCCTTTCGCTCATATCCGACGGTAAATTATAATTCGGCGTTCATACAATATGAATACTTGAATGCAAGTATTCAGGATTCAAGCAATCATTAATATATTTTTAACAGAGTATTCAGTTGTCATGGATGTAATACTCTTCCTATATTCATACTCAGTTCTGCCCATACCTTATTGACCTTTTAGCAAAAAACGTTATCGCTTAAGTTTAAAGAAATAATCATTTCCGTTTAAAATTCTACTATTAATCAGCTTGTTTCGATCATAATTAAGTACCACCTCAATAATTGCACGCATTTAACAAAGCTAATAAAGTTTACGAACAATAATCCTCGACCACAATGTAAACATCTCGCTAATGCGGCGCTACATGTATGTCCATGGGCCATCAGTACCATCACATATTTAAATGTTATGCTGCACGTGGACGTTTAATTTAATTATTCCCTTGTTCTCGGTGTAGTTTCGTCTGCTTCGTGTAGGAAGCAATGAATAAATAAGCAGCAGCATATTTCAATTAGCTATTCATATCTTTATTACCGACATCGCGTTTAAATGCAGGCCAATACTGTACGTACCGAACAAAATCGTAAAGCGAACGGAAGTGTAATAAATAAAGATTAATGTTTAGTGTATTTAAATTTGAAACTTGAACCCGAAATGATGCTGTGAGATATGTAAAAGCCCATGCAATAGGTAAATGCTTACGTATATTTTAGGGAAGGTCGAATATGGAAATATGTCAGAAGCCATATAGAGTTTCAGGAGTAGATATTTGACATGCTATGATGTAATTTTGACCGACCATATTTTTATTGTGTTTGGGTTGGATATTATGGACATATTTAGGAGGCTTTCTTATACTTTGACTCAAGATACACTCAAAGTATTTAAAATGTCACGGTAACAACAATTAATTAATGACAGAACTAACCATGTCACTTTATTTCCATACGCACGTCAGATACATCCATGGCATACTTAATTGTATGTAGAAACAATTGATTTATAAGAAAATTATTAAATATTATTTTCATTTCATGTATAAATACGTCATTTGAAGGGAAATTTTGCAGATTAAAAAAATCAAAATTCAAGGTGTTTTCTACGTTCATGAACTTAATTTCAAGAGGTTAATTCTTGCATGATTTTATAATTTATTAATGCTTTATTGAACTAAAGATATGAAGCCATTGGCGTTTACGTTACAAGATATTACTGTCAAAAAATATTACATTTATTTAAATATCTCTTATGATCTTTGATTTGAATTGATGAAATAATAATATTTCTACATCGAAGGCGGTATATTATTATCCGACAGTAAAATCTAACCACTAGTGAACGCACAAATTATTATTAAGTTTATAGGTATGTTACAAATTCATTGTAAATTAATTTGTTTCCCAAAATTACGAGGAATATAACTCTAATTGTATATTTATTTTAAGACATTTACAGATAAGTATATCTTTACACACTATATTTGTACAAATACTAGTCTTTTTTCAGTGTAGGAGAAGTTTCAGCAATATATAAGTCGTATAAATGTGATAGTTTTTATTTGATTCCAAATACTGCTGAGGACCACATCCGAAAGTTATTTCAGATTGAGAATAATCCTATACATAGGAAGATTAAATAATTAAAACATGAATTTGAGATAGAATTGAAAAATTAAAAGTTACAAAAAAATTGAAAACTTGCATTAATTGCAAGTACCTATCAACAAGACATTGAAAACAACCTGTATGTATTAATTAATCAAGGCATCGAGATGCGTTGAATGTTTCTCAAAAATTGAGTTCATTGCATTTTAACACCAAATTTTACAGAAAAAATATATTGACAACATAAGGAAAAGGTTAAACGACTAAGTACTTCAATTTGTAAGGTAAAATCAGTTAACATTTACCAAAGATCCAGCTATATTCCTCCATCAGAATAAATAATATTTTATTTCTAACGGGAACCGTTTGTTATCGTTACACAATTTTATCGAGTCTAAAATATACAATTTGTGGTTTCGACTTGAATTAAAAATGCATAAAACCGCTATGTTATCCTTGAAAAATCTTTTGTTGAATATACAATTAATTCAATTCGATTAATCTTAGTCGTTACCAATGATAAGAACCTCCTCGTCTAACCTGACAAGGACTTTTCGAACAAGTTGGCGAATATTTTAATGAATGTCCTGCTGCTTAAAATCCGGTCACAACTATTAACTGATGGATAAAAAGAAAGTAAATTCCGTTATGTCGTGTGTTTGGATACAATGATGAATGTAGATATGTAAAATATC
Organism: Monochamus saltuarius; assembly: GCA_025584915.1. Lineage (NCBI taxonomy): Eukaryota > Metazoa > Arthropoda > Insecta > Coleoptera > Cerambycidae > Monochamus > Monochamus saltuarius. The sequence goes on along the minus strand of CM046727.1, from coordinate 12,636,562 downwards.
GAGATCTGCTAGCAGCCGAGATCATCGAACATATAATTTACATTAAGATAAGCGAATTTTACATTAAGACATATGTCCATATGGCGTTTGGAGCAGAGGAATGTTGATTGACTATCATTTACTTGTGATATGGAACAAGCTTGGGGGTAATATTTGAAATATTAACTATATATTGATATAGAATTCCAAATTTATAAATGATGAGAACATTTGAAATTGTCTTAGTTAATGAGGTTGGATTAGGTGAACCTGTTACATTTTTTTCATCTATGTCATTTTATGTTATACATATGTTGTGGAACATTCATTATTATTTTAAGAAATCAGCTCAATCAATATTCTGCACCTCTTTCAGATAGATATATCTCAGAAAAAGTTTTACTTTTCCCACTCATTATCACTTATTTGTATTTTACCGGGTAAATTTGGGTTCTTTTATGAGAAATTAAATAAGACAAACTGTCAACTATTGACAGTTTTTCGAGTCAAATTGCTAGATGAAACAGTTTAGAATTTAAACAACACAAATTTACCAAGTATCAATACAAATATCGAGTGTAATTCAGCAGGAGAATTTAATGAATAATAAATTTAGAAACAAATTATTACAAACTTTATTTATGAAACATTAAAAATAAATACATTTTTATTTGAGTGCACAATTATTACGGGTGTCAGCTATTCCATTCTGTAGTAGATGTTGAAGTTTGTTCTTTTTCCAAACGAATCGATTACATACTGCTCAAATGATACTATTTCTCAACTTGTAAGTATGGTTTTATTGATGATGAATTGCTGTGTCCTATTATTTTTATTAGAGCTTGTTCTTTAATTCCGCTTTTACTTAATTTGCTAACTACTGCCGCTTGATTTGGTGTAAGAAATACTCCCTCCAATGTTACAAAATTTTACACCACAAGTAAATAAATACGATGAATATGATTAAAAAAGTTGGTTTCTTTTTATGTACACACAATCTACTCTTTGATTACGGGCACGGGCGGACTAAACACAGCTCAAACAGCGCACTGTGCACTGTGTCACAACTAATCCATTCTGTAGTAGATGTTGAATGTTGTTCTTTTTCCAAACGAATTGATTTCATAATGCTCGACTGATACTCTTTGTCAACTTGTAAGTATGGTTTTATTGATGATGAATTGCTGTGTCCTGTTATTTTTATTAGAGCTTGTTCTTTAATTCCGCTTTTAGTTAATTCGTGAACTACTGCCGCTTGATTTGGTGTAAGAAATACTCTCTACAATGTTATGGAAGTTCCTCGTTTTCCATCAACTTTTTAAATAAGCGTACTGGGCAAATAACTTCCTCTGAAATATTAGGCGTAATCCATTTGCTGTCACATAATTTATTGTAACCACCTTGTCTCTGTTATAATTTCTTTTGAAGTCCTTCCGGTTCATTTTTGTCATATAATCTGGTTAAGGACACCACCCGATAATTACTGGTTGCCTAGTTTATATAGAAAACTAATAGAAAACAGACCTTTTTTATTCCAATATATCTTTTAAAACATTGAAAACAAGTAATAAAATTTTACACCACATTTGACAAAGTATAGATAACAAAGTAAAAATAATTTGAGATATGTAATTATTTTGTGAGATATTAAATTCTAAACATGTACGTTTTTTAGCGTTTTAAAACAAACGATTATTTCTTCAGATTATTAAGGAATTATGATATATTTTACTTCGTTGTCTTCTAAATAGTAAGCTGGTCACAGTTTAATTCATAGTTTCGTCAGCATTTTCTTATTAAAAAGTTATATTGGAATAAAGTTATCGCAAAATATTCATTCATAATTTACAATTTGTTTGACCCTTAGTTGGCTTAGTTTGAAATAGATGTCGCACTCGTTAAATCTAATTTTATGAATGAACTCACAAATGCGCTAGGTATTTTTCACGAACTAAGTAACATTTATTGCGGTTAATTTAGTATAACGTAATTATTAACTGATAGTCATATTTATTGATGACTAAAACAAAATCATGTTAATTTTATACCGTAAAATTATATTTTATTTCAATTAAAACGTACAAAATTATAACTAATAATGCAAACTCATATTTATAAATTCATTTATTCTCGATAGGTAATTTATATACAGGGTTTTACTTTATTGTTATGTCCTTATTTTAATGGGTCTTGGGCTAATTGTAATTCGAGAAGTTCAAATAAATGTATATGAAAAAAGCTTTTTTTTTGGTTTTTCGAATATGTATTAGTATACACATATACATATATCATATGCAGGGTAAAACAAAAAAGCAAGTCATCTTGTGAACTGCGTATTTTTTACTCTAAAATATAACGATTTAACTTTACTTACTTATATACAAAAATGCATCATTTAAAAGATACAGGGTGTTAAAGTTGAACTTTAAAATCGTTTTTCCGTAATAACGTCAATTTTTGACATATCAGTTTGAAATTTAAAAGAGATATTTTTTGTGGTTGACCAAATCAGTATTTTTGTAAAGAACGCCTAAAAATAAAGATACTGGGGAACGGGGATACTTCGCCGGTTCAATTTTCGATTTTTAAAAGTTATGCAAGGTTAGAGATAATGGCAGAGAAAAAATATAAATTTCAATTTCCATAGAAACGGTTTTATGAATAATTTGTAAATTATTTAAAGATGTTTCAAATGCTCTAATTATATAGGGCGTCTCTGAATCTAGAGCTGAACCATATTTGTAGATTTACCAATTTCAATATGAATAAAAAATAGAAATAGGCTAGTGAAACTCACTTATACGCTACAATTTAATAGTAATATTAATATTTTAATTCCATATTTTAGTTTACTAATTGCTCCACATGCTTAAGAAATGCATTAATGGGCTTTTCTAATTACTAAAAATCTAATATTTTTAAAAAGTGTAATTTTGGCCAAAAGTATTCAGTTGCATATAGACTTTCTTTTCAGTTGATTTTAGTATTTTTCACTGACTCAAAATAAACATCGTCTTACATATAGCCACAAACAGTCGTGTTCCTTGTGGAGTGGAAAATATAGTTGTAATTGTGTATTTTATTTTCATGTTTATGTATCTGGATGTTATTTATTGGAAGCATAGGTATATCGATTTTATAGTATTTTTAGTACTTATATTCTTTGTCTTGGTTACTATTTATTCCATAGCTAAAAATTCTTATGGAATAGTATTTAATAAATAAATTAATGTAATAATTAAATAAATAAAAATCTAACTAAAATTTTGAATTTTTGTATTTTCGTAGCAGAGTTTACAGTAATCTAATTGAAATAAATTTTAAATAATGTAAGGGATGAAGATAAAAATCACAAAATATAACTACTTTTTTATTAATTTGTGCATCCTTTATATATTGCGGATCTATACATCTTTTTCGTTTGGGAATATTTCTGTATATAGTGTGGAAGAAAAGTATAGAATAAATTCATTATTTCTAAAACAAAGTTTCATGAAATTTCCTCTGACACGTCGACTTTGTTTTTTATTTCCGAAGTTCATTTGTTCATTCCGACGTTTCGCGTGACGTCATCGGATATTTTTTTAAATAGAATCCCTTTATTTTTTCATCGGATTCTTGTAGAGCTTAACTTCTTGAATTCAAAAATGTATAATTTCAATACTTTATTCCTTCAACTTTCCGAGAAAAAAAAATAACCGATCCAATAAAATTGGCTTGAAAAAAATGTGAATATTCTCATTTGTGTCTGTGATGGGCTGGTTCAGAGTAAAATGGATATAGTGAATTCATCGGCAGTATCACAAAATAAGGACTCTTTATTTTTAAAACAATTTAACAATAAGCAACTAATTAATTAATTAATAATTAAATTCTGGTTGCCTCAATCGTATTTGACCCCCTAATTTATTATTTTGTTTTATTAGATTGCATGTTAGAATATTACATCTTTTGATAAAAAAAACCAACAAATTAAATCAAGTTACCTCAAAAACTGTTGTCTGTCTGGCAGAAACAAAACAGAATTCTTTACTTTGAAACAATTTAACGGCAACAAATTATTATTATTATCTCTGAAAGTTGAAGAAATAAAGTGTTGAAATTATACATTTTTGAATTCAGCAAGTTAAGTTCTACAATAATCCGATGAAAAAATATAGGAGTTATATTAAAAAAATATCCGATGACGTCATCACACAAAAACAATTGAAAGTCGGAAATGCGTTGGTATAGCAAAAAGGGTCTTTTTAAAGCAAAATCGACGTGTCCGAGGAAATTTCATGAAACTTCGTTGTTTTAGAAATAAAGAATTTATTCCATACTTTTCTTTCACACTGTATAATTTCTGGCAGCATACAATTTTCGTAAAATTTTTGTAATTTTGGTACCATTACGTTTCTCCATAATTCTTCATATTTTTCAATTTTTTCACAGCACAACAATAACACAATAAAAATGCCTACTTAGAGATCCGCATGTTCTCACCTCCTCTAGTCCGAGTCCAGATAAATAATAAAATACATATAAAATATATAATAAAAAGCTCTAGGATGGTTAACCACGTGCCTTCTTTTGTGTAAATACGTCATACCGGACAAAAACATTTTCAAAGCAGCCGACGCGGCGGTTGCTAATAGGAAGGTTTTACGACCCTTTTAATCCAAATATTCGTCCGGCGAGCGAGATGAAAGATCGTGCATCTCGCTTGCAGTGTCTTTCTTTTTTGCCTGGATTCTGGTAAAATTTGGCATGAATGAAATAATAGTACTATTTTACTATAAACGTATTTTCTGTAGCGACATCTACTCGAATACTGTAGTACTTTGTTAGAAGCCACGGGGTTTCAATTTCTAGTCTTAATGCAAATATTCCACATTTATTAAGAGCTGATGCACTGGATTTTCTCTTTTTAGGTTGTGCTTGTAGGATTTTACGTTTAGCATTACGTGCAGCTCATGACGAACTAAATTGCACGTCGGTGAAAGGGTTAAATACAATATTGAATTCTTTATAATATACATTTTGACAGTGGAGTTCCAAATTGTTTTAACTACCGCTTTCTTGTAGTCTTTTCCGTCATATTTTAACATATTAAAAGGCTAATCTTGCAATATTATATTCAATTCTGATTACAAAATTTCTAATTCAGTTACCAACTGATTGATGTTAAGTCATCCCAAACCATTCGTAGGAAGAAAGCATATAATCTTTTGCCTGAGGTGAACGTTTGCTAAAGGTATCATGTCGCACAAATGATATTAAGAAATCGTGAAAGAGTAAAGTGAGTTAATAATTTCAATTCGAAACGAATGTTTTATTGATTTAGACCAGTGAATTCTTGATTTGGGCGTAGTCGAAGTTGATTAAGCAACATCCAGTCAACGAAAGTTCAGGTCATAATTTATTGATACACGATCGCGCAAATTTGAAATACGTGTATCGCTATTTTACAACAAATACAGTTTCACAAAATGGGTTGTTACTGAATAGTGATTTAAGATATATAAAACATTCATTTAGAATTGGGTTAGGAATCGATAGGTACTATTACCAAATTCAATATTCTTCAGGAAGAACGCAATATTGCAATATTCATAGAAAGTTCATGAATACTGCATATTTTAAAATATACTGGATATATTATAATCGTAATGTTTAGTATGTGAAACTATAAATACAAAAAGTACCTACCAATTCATTTTTGAAATATTTTAGCTGCCCTTGGTTTTGGTACTTAAATGAGATTAATCTAAAAATTCTTACGAAATCAGGAAAATAGTTTAATATCAATTGTATACGGCTGCAAAAACATTTTTTAGGAAAAGCACCCATATCAAGGTTATTAAAGAATAATTCCTTCTGCTTTACATTGAGGTTTAGATGCCAGTGCCAACAATGACTAGTGTAAATCTTCTTTACGATAAATTCTGCATTTGTCTATACCTATTTTTATGTTATCATAGAAATGTTCTAGTACGAGTAGTAGTAGTAACCTTCATTTCATTTGTGTTACTACAAACAATTCTTTTTCCTGCGCTAAATATTGTGACTCTACTTTAGATTTCCAGGAACTATAAACAAAATGACAGTTACTACAAACGATTTTTTAACCTCCGTTTGAAGTATAGAGACACTACTTTAGATTTCGATAGCAGTTCCGATAATAGGCTCTGTTTTCATAGAACCTAGTCCGAGAGCAACACGTGCAGGTTAAATGTTCCCAGCAGTTATTTAGGCCACAACATAACCTGAATAAAAATATTAATTTGAGTCAAATCGCGGGCGCTAAAAGGTTGAAAGCTACTATATAACCACTATATAATTAAAAAGAACATTATAGTTATTTACTGTATGTGATTTAAGTAGCAATTTAACCATACAAAAATGTTTAAACGCGAGAACGTAATTCGAGCGTTTAATATTCTTAAGTGGATAAAAGCCATTCAAACACGAATGCAATACAACGTTTTATCCATAATCACATCACATTCATATTTGTGGAGTCAGAATTAATGGAATTTAATAAAAATATATTAGCAAGATTTGATATTTCTTATTACTCAATGAAACACAAACTTGATATTGCAAGGAGAATCCAAGACAATTGCTGTTCCTTATAAGAAGAGATATCCGTAACTGCAAATTCTTCACAAACTTCGGCAGATGTTATGCGTCCCGAAAATGATGGCATCAATACTACAAGGATATTTATTAACGGAAAGGAAGTTAAATCTGATAAAACAAAAAACTAAATGTGTATTACTATAAATGTTGATGATATATTATAGGTTTATTATTTTTTCATTATTCTACTAGTGAAATAAAGTTTCTTCCTTCCACTATTGGATAAAGTGTCACTGTAGACGGTTCATATGTGTTGAAAAAGTAAGATTGTAAGGTAATTGTGCATAAATAAAATTAACCGTCGCATGTCCCTTTTTAAGTATACAAATTAGCATTATTTTACGGTAGAAAGGGATCCGTATAATTGTAATCGACTATAATATTATTCATTACCCATACAAGAGCGGCAGACATACGAAACCCACGATCTCCGTTACCAAGCAGGTGGCGTATCGCTTATTTTAAAGCACAAATACATAGGTACATTTCTCCGTACAAAATCCTTTTTGGAGTGAAGAATCCATAATAATATTTTCCCATCTAATTATATTTCTATATATGCCGAGCCGGTGGGCGATAACAACAATGGCGAAATCATCATCGCTAAAATCGAATGCAAATTTACAGGAAATGTAACATTGTTACGATATCGTCGGCGTTTTTTATGATGGTAAACCACTTCGAAGTTGTTGGCGCTGGGTAATTGTGTAGCGGTCGATGCTATGGCTTTATTAGTTTAGAACTACAGGGATTGATTTGCCTAGTTGAAGAAGACGATACGTGAGGAATAGAGAGCAACGGCTTACTGAAATTAATAGCTGTTTATGTAACAAGTGCAAGAAAAATGGTTCATTGTTCGCGAACTTGAAAATTATTAGATAGCCTTTCTTCCATCGATTATTTCTTGTAAGTAATGTACCAATAAACTATTATAATTAAAAAGTAAACTAAGGATAATATCGACGAACTGAAGAAATAAAATTGCTGTTACATATTTTATTCTTTAATTTGCTCTTATCGTCCTCGGGATAGGTTCTGTAGGGACAGATTCACTGTTAGTATTCCTGAATCTGGCCTTATATTGATTTCTGTTACTGTTATTGGTAGTACACCTTCTTCAGTTGAAACTGCTTCTTCGATAACGCTTGTTTACCAAAACGTTCCATAGCAGCGTAAGTTGAGGATTAGTGAATAAATTTCCGATATTTCAAAATACAGCTTTATGTTTAACCTGCAGTAAATCATCTCAAAATACTTTCTCAGCCAGCCTAGATATCAGTAGTAATGCCATCCAATGAATAACCACTAATAATATCGCTTCCTCTCATCCTAATCACGAAGATTGGCGGGAGAGGGGACAGTATATTATTATTAAGCAGGCTGCATTTGCGTTCAGAAACGACTTACGTTGGTAGACCCTAACCACCATTCAGAGCAGGAATGAGAGAAATTTGGAAAACTTTATTAATTAGGAGGATGATCAAACGCCAACCGGTATCAATCTCTCACATTGATCCAAGCCAACGTTCTTCCATCCTATCATATCGGCAGAGGGGGTGCTAATCCTCTCCACAGATATAGCTGATCTACGGTCGGTACGCTAATATCTTCTAATCTTCGATCAGTTGATTACATTGAGGAAATGCTGATAATGATAGTATGAAAAATCTACTAGAATTAGTTGCTGTATGGATACAAAGAAATGCAATACAGGAAAAGAAGCTATCGTCATTGCCTACAACAAAACATATCAAAAGAAGTTTAAAGATAAAAATTGAGATAAAATGAAGAGGAGAAGTAAGGAAAAATCAAAAGAGGGGTGAAAAACAAAAACAGGTAGAAGGAGATTGAAAAGGATGCAAACACAAACTTGTTAGAAGAGTGACGCTTGACGATAACAACTAATCTTCCGAATCTTCGACTGGCTAATTACATTGAAGGCAATGATAATCATAATATGAAAAATCTACTACAAGAATTTAGTTCAATTTATTACGATTCGCAGAAATATACGATTTGGTACGCCTTTTCCTTCTGGTGTGAAGTTCTGATGTATATGCATATTATTTTATTAATTAAATATGTGTAAACCGTTGGTGTCAATAAAATTTCCTTGTCAAATATTCAAATTAGGCACAGCCTACTACAGAAAATAATCTGCAAAACATTTTTCGACGCCGAAATAGGTTTAATAAACCTCAAAGGCCATGGCGATTGGATGTCCACATAGGGAACCATTAACATATAAGATAAGCACTATTGAGATGATTCTTCAACGAGAAACTATTTGTAATAAACACTATACCTCAAATTACTATAAAACACTTCACTAAGGTCGGCTTTATTACACAGCAATAATAGGAACATCAATCAATCACCTTAACTTAGCACTACAAATTTTCCGTTAAACCATATACCTTTCTCAAAGAAACATCCTGTATTATTATAATCTTTATATGTTATTCTCCTCGTATTAATGTTTTTTCACTAAGAAGGTTCCAAGTGTATATAAGGGCATACGTGTTACATTGAATTATCGAAAGCTAGTCATTATAATATTAATTAAAAAAATGAAAATAAAACAGTAAATAACAATTTGGACTCAAAGCTAACATTTGGCCACACCTAAGTCTTGACCTTTTATCGAGTAAAGTACGCAGGACAGGACTAATTGGTTTTCAAATACCACGATTAAGAAACGATAGCGATGACGATGTACGCTGTTGCCAGATTGAACAAATAATATCGTGTTTTTGAAAATTACCTTGTGCGTAACTGATAAACAAATAATAGATGTCAAATAAGTATACAGAATTATACATATATTTCCTAAATCATTAGTTGTTTCCTTATTTCCAAATCTAAATGAAAGTGAAAAGGAAAAAATTACGCAGTATATACAAAACTATTACTTTTTATCATATTGAACGTAATATCTGTTAAAGTAGTACCTTTTTGATTTCATAATGACGAAACGAGTAGTTAACAACATAATAAATGCATTTTATGTTGAAAGTAATTATACATACTCCATTAATTTCTTAATTTTCGTAACATTTTAGTGTGTTATATCAACAAGATATATTTTACAAGAATTGAAACGTATTTAATGACAATGACGCAGCCGTTGTCCCAGGTATATACATCTAAGTATTTTCCTAATATCTCTTATTACTAATTCATTAATTGCATAAAAAATAATAATTATTATTTATTAGAGATTGTTTGAGAGGGATAGGGGAGGCCGGGGCAGCGAGGACCACTTAAGCCCATATTGTTAATTGTATGTTTATTTACCGTTAGAAAAACAAAACAAAATAATGCATAACTTTATTACATACAAAGACATTATTGCAATATAGAAAGCAAGAAAAAATATGTAACATTATCAAAAAAATAAATATTTATGATATGTGTTACTTGGACCTACCTACCCCGTCCGCCGGGGCAGGTAGGTCCACGTATAAAAACTAAAGAACTAAATGGAAATTATTTGCATAATTCACATATAAACACATCGTCGTCTTCATCTGAGCCCATTGCTCACAGATTTGGCATCGTATCCATCCTTCCCCTCGTCTACTGTCTTTGAAACAACTGTGACAAAAAATGCATATGCAATCGTCTTCCTCTTCGCTTTCACTGGTGCTACTATCTTCATAAACAGTTGCATCAAGGTTCATATTTTTACTTGCTCATTACCCTTCATTATAATATTCTTTTTTGCGGTATTTGACAAGCGCTTTCCCTTTTTAAAAGGTAACGCTTCATTCCCGCTTCAACCCCAATATTAATGGTCCTCATTACCCCAAGTGTTGCCAAAAAGCAAAGTTACCAAATAAATTGTTTTAAGCGGAATGACGGTTGAACATTCAGGTTAGGTTCGTAGCTATTTTAATACACCTCATTACTGTAGTAGTCATTTTTCATAATAATCCACAAGTGTCTTTGTAATAAGCACATTCTCAATAAAGAAAATTACATAAACTTATCTTGAAAACTGAATTTTTCTATAAAACTTCACAGCAACGAAGGAACAACTGACACTGTCAACATAGTACTGATCCGACTACCGCCAACCTATCCAGTGTCAAATTGCGCGGGAAATTTAAAACGTTCTCAAATTATCCCGGTGGTCGTCGTTACCCCGGTGGTCCTCGCTGCCCCGGCCTCCCCTACATGTCTGTGTTTTTATATATTTTCTTATAGCATAACATATGTTTATATTAATGGGAAAATTGCACAATTTTTCCAAATACACGCAGAAGAACGAATGTACTATTTTAATCGACATGGCGTTTGTCATAGACATTTTCATAAAAAATAAGCCAACAAACGGTTTAAAAATTGAGAGTTGCGGGCAAAATGGAAGAAGTAGTGCATTATGCTATTATGTACGAATACAGCATACAAAATATATTTCACCGTGCCAAAAAATGTAAAGTAAAATATGGTGTAGGGCGACGAAACGCGACGAAAGTAAGCATTGCAACGTTGTTTGATTGTGGAGACTATTTTAATGTAAGTTTAATTGGAAATACGGATAGGTGTAAGTTCATAAAAAAATTAAAACGTAAAGTTGTAAAGAATCAATTAAACTTTCTATTAAGCTACCAGAATGTATACAAGGCGTTTAGAAAATAAAAGGTAAAACAAACTTACATTTTGTTCTCATTTATTGTATTCAGCACTTCAAGTAGTGAGGTATTTATAAAATTTTGCTATCTGACTGCACTACATTAAATTACCTGCCTTATTCTGAAAACAGGTGATAAAAAAGGATTTTTTAAAAAATGTTTAAGGAGAACTGAAATGAGTAGTAAATCGCAATAAAAATGTATTAAATTAATTTAAAACAATTAATAAATGTTACATATCATTATTTGTTACTTTTACTTATTATTTCTCAAATTAAAACAATAGTTTAATTTGACATCAGATGGCATAATTTTACAAATACCTCATCTAAAACCATCTATCTGATATTTACTGAACAGCATTGTCGCCGTAACTGTCAGGAACGAATCTATATTGTAAACAAAGGATTAAGTTACGTTTAATAACACCGTAACCTCACCACATCGCCACTAATAATTATTACATTACCAACACAGTATTTACACTATGTGTCTATGATCCACAAATGCCACAAAAACGCAAAACTACAATCTGGACCTGTATCCACGGAAATAAACGCTGAATGTCGTGTAACGGCACACCAATAATATCACGTTTTCGGCCAAGTAGTTTTGTTTACATTCAATTTATTAATGTTACTATTTTAATTATTATGTGATTATTGCACATGTAACTTCTCCATTGTAACAATGATAAAATTATCAATGATGTTTAGTAATCATCAATTTGATATCCACAATCACGCTCTCTTCCTACGAAGTGAAATCCCAACCTTAGAGATCGCAAATTCTAGGGCAGCAAAACTTCGAAACGAATAAATAACAATATCTGGCGTGATAACCACAAAACCATCGATTTGCATAGCACCGAATCAGTCATGCTCTTATTTCAAGTTTCAAAATTGCAACAGTCTTTTTTTAATTCAACTTGACACAAATTTCTACTATTATTTAGGTTACAAAATTTGTTATCCTTTGCGTAACCGAATCTTGTAAATAGCGTCGTGCGTCAGAGTCGAAATTTGTTAACGGAATTATAATGACATGCGAACAAATTATAAACTTTTCTAATAAAATTAGTAGCATATTCGTGCTTTAAATATATTGTACAAATTTTCATTTAATATCCAATTTATTTTGAACCTAATACTTAAATCTGGAAAATTGATACAGTCTCTAATTATTTTTTTTAAGTTAATTTCTTCATTTAAATGTCTACGTACTATTTGAAAGCGCAACGATTCGATTTCTATTAAATATATCCACCCAAAAAATATAATGAAAATGACCAGTTTTTTGCCTTGTCAAATAAATTAGACAAACCGTGAATACTTGAGAGCCTATGACCTTCAAATCATCTACTTCGCCTTAAATGAGAATAGGTACACATTTGTATTTATATTACAATATCTTAAATTGGTTTACTGTATGACTAGACGCTGTAAACAAATAGTTTTACTCCATTTTCCTCGAAAATTGTACATCCTATGCAATTTCAACTAGTATACCTTATTTTTGTCTTTAAGGTTTTTAAATCGTGTAAAAATTTCTGAAATTTTTACTTTTGACTTTTGACTAATATATTTTTCCAAAATACAGTCCTTGTCGACATACGGGGGCCATCTTCTAGGACACAAACCCAGAAAATTGGCTAGCAACCTACTGGAGGATCGAATATCCCTGGACAGGTTTAGAAAGAAAAAACAACAAAATCAAGCAATCACGTCAAAACGCTGTTAAAGATTTGAGCTAACTCTGTTTTGTTCTTAGTAAAATACTTGCTGTTAGTTAAATAAAACACAATTAGAAAGTACGAATATCTTTTTTTGGGTAATTAAATTAATTTAGAAGAGTAAAAACTGAGTCCAAAACCAACCAAAGAGGCGGAGGGGCTTCTTCGAACCAAGAACTGCAAGAAGCTCAACGTCACTGGCACGCCCCTTATTTTCGCAATAAAATAATTTCACAAGTACTAATTTCTTATTGTATACAGGGTGTTTAGCAATTAGACAGAGGTCATTTGGAATATATTACACATTATACACCTATACACAAAGTGTTACCGTTTTCCAGATAATAATTTGAAAAATCAGTAACTGTTACAAGGTTTGGCATCCATCATTTAGTAAATTCAAAAGGTTTCGAATATTAAGTAATCTAAAATTTCGAGTACGTGATTTTGAAGAAATTCTAAATAATTATCACCATTTAAATTTGTAAATGATACTACAGGAAGTAACATCTCCGCGGACTAATGCCCCGACCGGCATTGAATTACTCCTGCAGTATATGTATGAACAGCAACGAACCCTTGTCAGGCACCAGACATAGACCGGTTTCAGGCTTGTTAGCCCTCATCAGTATGCCATAGGAGAGATGACCGACAATTAAACTGGCTGTTCCTTCATATGTATGTTCACATATAAACTGAGTGCAGGTGAGATATAAGTGGTCTGCTTGATACTGCAGGAAACAACAACTCCGCGGACTAACGCATTGAATATTCAATGCCGGTCGGGGCTTTCAGTGTCATTTACAGATTTAATGGCTCATCGCCCAGGGCGAGAGGTCTACGTAAAGTAAATGTAGGTCGCTTCCTGCAAGTCGAGCTGCTTAGGCCGAGCAGGAAGTAAGCAGACCACTTATATCTCACCATTTAAATTGTCAGGTCAGATAATAAGGATAATAAGGGATAATTTTTTACATATGATTAAGAATATCTGTTTGAATTAATCACGCAGATCTGCAGAGTTATAATAAGTTTTCTAATTATTATCTGGAAAACGGTAACACTTTGTATATGATGTGTAATATATTCCAAATGACCTCAGTTTTTGTATAAAAATCCTATGTTTTAGTTTATTTTTTCCAAAACAGTCTATTGTATTCAATATTAAATAAGTACTTTTTATTTTGATGAATTAAAGGAGAGTACTTAAATTTTTCGAGATGATTCATATGAAGCAGACACCTTTAAACTAGAAGTGCAAGTGCAAATCTGGCAACAATACGCGAGAACAACAATAAGTAATTGCGCATTATGCGATCAAACGTAATAAACTGCCTCCTATTATATTTAATGATAGTAATTAAAGCATAGAAGCGCTGTACTAGGCTCGAGAGAGATTATATAATACTGTAATGTACAGTAGTATTTGATATTCATTTTATTTGGTAAATCGCTTGTCAGTTGTCAGGTCGGAGTGATTTTTTTCTCGTCTCTAATCACTTCTGGATCTGAATACGACCTAATGCAGAGAAGAGCGCAGTAATTGATTCGTATGATTTATTAATGGCATTATTTTTGTGACGTGACTAAGACAAATGATAGTCCCATAAATGTGAATATTTTATTACGAAATTCGGATGCATTAATTATTATAATGAAAGTGAGACGCACATGATATATATATACGGTCGGTTTACAACGGATGTATAAATTTGTTGCACTTATTCATATGTGAAGTGCAATGCTGAAGGAGGAGTGCACAGTTTCCTTTTCACAAGGTGTAAATTATGTAATAATTAATTAGTATTATAAAGGGTATACCTATATGTAAGACAATCGAAATTTAATGAACGAAATTTCTCAATTTTATTTATAAAGTTTGAATGTCTGCATACACTTTTAGCAAAATTTTAACGCCAACAATTTTAGGTGCTTTTTGGAGTCGCAAGCGAATATTTATCAAACTCAAGAATGTTGGCTTTCTTGCTTGCTTCCATTTCTGATAAAATAAAATGGCCCTAAAGCTGATGGCACACTATTAAATTTGTTTGTACCAATGAATATGATTCAAAATATGTTTTCACGTTCTTTTGATTTGCATTAGGTTTAAGGAACTTGTACTTGTACTTGAACTTAAGAGTGTTTGTAAACCATTATGTTATTAAACCCATTTTTATTTATTTCGCAGTTTGTTGTATAGAGAGTACGGCAACCAGCAACACTATGGCAAAATTCATTGTCATAATTGAAATTCTGTGTGTTTACGTTGTGATTTTGTGTTTTCCTTCAGCTTTTAGTGCTTTTTCAATTTTAATCGTTTTATAATAATTAAGTTAAGGAATTTGTGAATTTCGAAGGCGGTTTGTTTTTCTAGGTTATCGCACAAGATTTTATAATTAAAAAGGGGTATTTTATTTACCGTACACGGATTTTGTTTTGTTACCCTGACAGATCTATAATTAGTGACAATGCAGTTTTAACAGTTCGGAATGAATGAACGAAAAACAAATGCAAAATACTGCAGCTAACAGGATTAACTGTTACCTATTAGGTATTATTATTAATAAAAATGTTAATTTTCATCGGCATTGTAATTGCTAAATATAAACCATCTTGGACGATGCTTATTATAGGCGCCAATTTTCGAATTCCGAAATTATTTTTTTCATTGTCCTTTAGGCCTCCTAAGCACGTGGTTAAAATTTTTGTACTTAGTGGTAGTTAACTCTGTATATCAGTAATGTTACCGATAATTTTGTCCCATTTACTAATTATTCTATTGACTACCAATTATTTCAATAACACTTATCAAACTACAATTGTAAAGAAACTAAATTTACATTTTAAAATATGCTTTTTAGTGCCAATAAGACTTACTTTTGTTAGTTTCTCGTCTGTTTGAAGAAGAGAAAGAATTTCTTAACAGAAACACTAGATTCCCATCTGTTGTTTTTCTTATTATTTTGAGGGCTAGGCAAATTCATTATTTTAGAAATCGATAAAATTACATTTTACCCAAATCAACCAGCGAAAAAAATGGTCTTGGTGAAAGCGTTTACCCAAACGAAGGTAATGATTGTCAATTTTAATGAAGTTACGTCATGTACCAATTTATTATATGTGTAACGTCGCAAAAAATCCAACCTGACTCCTATAATTAATTACTGATGAAATGATCTGAATGTGCGTAGGATTGAAAACTAGTTGACATCCAGGCGCACATTTTTTTAGGTAAAACGAAATGTCATCAAGTCATCAATATTTCGTTCATTCGCCTAATCTACCGGTTTAATCCACGTTGAATGTCGTAATATTTTCGCAGGTGTAATTCAGTTTCTAAAATCCATTATACTTCTGACTGAATGATATATAAGTTCGCAGTGTTTTCGATTTCCATGAGAAGGGTGCCTTGGAAATAATTTGTTAGACATACGTCAAAGTGTTTTTAATGTCACCTTGGTGTAATTGAATTATTATTCTTCTTCCTTGTCTAGGGATTTAAAATTTATTATTTGCTCGATATGTTAAGATACCAAGTTGATGACGACACAAAGTACGCTATTGATGCAACAATTCATCTTGGTATTTTAAAAACAACAATAAAAAAGATCAAGGTGCCATCTCACAAGATAAAACTTTGCCTAGAATATTTGGAAAGGTGTTTGTGATTTATGTGTGACACTAAAACCGGTTTTATGAAACAAAATCAAAAGAATACGCTGATAGAAAAATACAAAATAGTGATAGGGAGAAGAAACTATTTAAGATAAATATTAGAAGTTCGAAATCTAAATCGAAGAATATATTATAGGGACGAAATATGGATAAATACGATGACAAAAGTATGGCACACTTGCAATATCCAAAGCAAGGCAGGCATTTCAAGAAGGACTTTTCATAGATTAAAGTCACCTTCTGGAAAAGAACAGATCCTTTATATCTAATAACGCAAATTGGAAGCACAGCAGGATTTTTGAAACAACAGGTTTACTTGTTTTTGATTCATAACGAACAGAAGATTATGATGGGGATATGGATATCGAAATATTTGAAATATATTTTTACACATATGGAACCTAGTGCTGTAGGTGTAATGAATACACCACATCATAGCAGACGATAAGTGTTGATGTGTGACCGGCATAGTGAGAGTGCTAATTAATTAATTAATTTATTTGTTTATTTACATAAACTCAACAGGACAGAATCCCAGTTACACAGTCGGGAAAAACCAAAAAACAACATAAAAAAATTAAATATGAGACAAATTGACCTAACAAATAAAAGCACGTTTGACATCTCTCGTTGAACACTGAAAAATATCAAGTTTATCCTGGATTAAGTTGTAATTATTACACATACTGTTAATGGGTGAGTATTCTAATACATTTGTACGAAACTTTTTAACTTCAAATGTAACATGGAAACGAGTTGATGTGTAGGGAATTCGAAAGTTAACCATTTGTAAGATATTAGGACAGTTCAGTTTATTATTTAATAATTTATATAAAAACAGAACCTCGTGCATATTTCTACGATTTTGAAGTGAATTATAAGAAAACCGATGGAGCAAGTAATTGTGATCAATCCCAATCGGTGGATACACTCCGTCTAACTGATAGCACAAATATTTTAAAAACTTTCTCTGGATGTTTTCTAAGGAATTTATGTGAGAGGTGTAATATGGAGACCACACTGCGCTTTCGTCTTCCACTAATTGTGTGTGTATAGTGAAATGCATTAGAGATAAAGTGTGATATCCGCGGAGTGCGCATCAGGCATATGTAAGTGATGGTAACCATAGTTATCTAAAAGAACGGCATTCTACGAGTCCGTATAAACTTTTTAAAGTAAACTATTAAAGTCCTAGATTCACTCAACGTTATTTTATTTTTGGTAATGTTGTATTCTTTTAACCCTTCTTAAGTGGCACGCCTATGGACCCTTGTAAACTGCAACCCTCACCTCCTCACAGCCTTAGATGAATCTATGAATAAATCACTCTCTATTATTTTGGACCTCGAGTATAAGTGCTGTGAATTAGTCATTCTTTACTATTTTGGAATTTGGGTATAGTTATTAAATAACAAACAGTTGGAAACACGTGGAGTATGCCTCATACTATCGTACTGCAAATAGCTGTGATGCAGACCTTTGTTTTGGTTAGCAGCACTTATGTAATAACTCTCGTTGCATTCCATGTTTCTGAACAATTTGGTTTGGAGCTATTTATGGCATAGGCGTTTCTGCTGGATTATTGCCTTCAACAAATAAAAATAAAATCCATATTTGGTAACACTCCTCCCACGATATTTCTGTAATCCACGTTGTATAAAATAAAAGAAGCTCGATCTGGTTTCGCCATGACTAATATCTAGTGTGATGAATCTTTTCATTTCGCTCGGCCACGATTTTCTGTAATAACCAATAATAATTAATTACACACTCTTGTAAGTAACAGACTATCCCGCTTCCTAGAACCGAATTAGAGAAATGTATCTGTTTTTTTTTATATAAAAAAATCCATCACCGAATTTCTCAGTTATACGAAATTTCTAATAATTAACTGTATCATATTTGATGGCGCAATCAAATTATTTACCAAGAGTTATTTAACAAAAATTACAAAAAGTAAAAAATATATGTAAAAGTAATGCAGACTTTTTCCAATTTCTATGCTTTAAAACAATATAGAATAAAAAAATATAATAACTTCTGCAAATTGAGTACTAGATTGGATTTATATTCAATCCTACTCTATCTCACATTTCAAAGCAGAACAAAAGAAATATAAAAAATAATATTATCATTATATTGTATTGCACCTTGCTCCGTTTCTTCTAAATTTCGTTATTAAATTTTAGAAACTTTCAAAATTATGGACACCTGTTTAATATTTCTCACTACTTCTACAGCTTATTCTCTATTAATTTTTTACAATTCACAAAGTGGAATTCTATTCGGCAAAATAAAATGATTCCGTATTTGTTCTGGAAAACGGACTTATTGACTGATTTATTAGTCCTATTCCGGTTTTTTGAATGAAGTTTGAGGTTAAGTCTTTCTATACCAATCTAAAAAATTACTCCATCCTCATCAAGTGTTGCACACGACTGGACAAACGATTGTTGTTTTTTCAAAGTTATCGTTATAATTAACACCGAAACGCTTGCCGGATGTTATTTTTTTTAATCAACGTCAGAAATCTGACTGAGTAATTATTGCTTTTTATATTGAGGTAAATGGTACGGATTCGTTGCAAAACATTAGTAGTAACCTTGAATTTATTTTTGCTGATCTGATCTATTGAAAGGGCGCCATTGTTACTGTTACAGAAACCTTAAACTTGCGTTTCAAGAACTTGTGCTTGAAGGAAGAAATGAGGCCATGAAAATCCGGAGATTGCAAAGCAAGCAAAGAAATGTAAATGATGAGTTTGTAATAATGATTTCTTTGTGTTTAATATACTTTTACATGCTCTTTGGGTTTCTGTTCCAAGTTTCAAGTTTCAGAGGCAGAATGGATTAGGTTTGAAATGTAATATTTGTATTTGATATACAAATGGAAATTATTTGAATTGAAATTTCAAACATTAATTACATTTTTAGAACCCTTTCATGAAGAGAGATGATGGATAGTAGTTAGCAACAACAATCGAATATGATTCTTGATTACATTATTATATTATTTGGAAAGTAGGAAATCTTAATAACAATTTTCATTGGGAATAGGTTTTTCGTATCAATTCTTTCTATGTATATATACAACATGGTCCGTAATTATATGTTGCAAGGCTTACTACGGTATTGGCTATAAAAAATGGTCGACATTTTTTAAATTAACTTTCGGTTGATGGTATATATTTACGAAAGTACAGCCCTGAATAATAAAATTCAATAGTACGCTTTGACAGTTCTTTTTTTTCACTTTATAATTTTAGCCCCAAATCGTGCAAAGTTCTGTAAATTTAATAAGAATTACCAATATTATGCATTTTTAAAGAGACAGGTATGGTAAACATATTCCAACGCATGCGTCTACAGCGTTCTGATTCAGTAATGGTCGGCTTGTGTATATAATGATGCGCATTATAGACTAGTATTGCAGTGCAGTTAAAATTAAAGTGGTACGAGACATATCCAGTGTGTGTATGGTTTAATTCTGCTGTAAAATAGCGTATGAGAGGCTCTCTGAAGATGATTTAAAAAATAGAGTCAGTTTGTTCAGACCTTTGTTATATACTATTATTTGTCAGACATTATCATAATGAACTTATTGCTAATATTATTATTATTATTCTTCGCGGATATTTTTGATATAGTATCTAAATTTAAGGATTAACTCTGATGATGACTATTGAGCTCAGCTAGGATTTTAAAAAAGTTTAATACACACTTTAAAGTACATTTATTTTTCTTTAACTCAGCGAAGCGAATTTTTTTCAATAAAGCAACTGATTATTTAAGTCAACAACTTATTGCTTAGGAATTTCAGGCAACGACTGCGGGCTAATGCCCCGACCAGCATTGAATTACACTGGAAAATCTATAATAAATAGTCAACATATACCTGTTTCGACCTTATTAGCTATCCTTAAATTAAACTTTCTTACCAAATAAATGAATTTATTTTTGTCAAAAAAGTAATCATTATATCAAAAAAAAAATGTTTTCCGAAATTTAATTATGTTTAAATAAATTTAAATGTGGTGCAGGAACTTCATTTCCATGGTAAAACATATGTGCATAAGTATAATTTTCGCATGTATCAAAAGAATGATTACACTTTAATTTTACAAGAAATTAGTAAATTTACATATTATATACGAGTATACGTAATTTCCATGGTAAAAACCTATTATTTACATATATTATCTATCTATTCAATTACATTGAAATTTTACAGAGCATTAGTAACTTTACAAATCGTAAGTAATATTATCACAATAGTTATGGGCATAACAAAGCCAATGATAATCATGGTAAATTTACATAAATAATTTTTTCAGTATACGTATCTTCGTTAACTTCACGAGCCGACACTGCTTGACCTCGTCATTCAATCCAGAAGAAGCTGAACGTGGCCGTCTTGATAATCACCAAGTCAGGCAATATAATAATATTAAAATCGCCCCTGTTGCATCTAGATCTCCTACTGATAAACCGTCAATTATTTATGAAAAAACGCGAATAGCAATAAACAAATTGATGACGGAAGCAGCGTGTGATATCCAGCATCTGACCCGAAGGCAGACATCGCCTCTAATAAATTGAAGAAACAGTTGCACATGACAGGAAGGCGAGCAAATAGAATGGCTATGCAGTACGCCCAGTTTTAATCACGAATAACAACAAATTCCACAGATTCAGTCGACCAAGCAGGATCTCAAACATTAACAATTCTTCTTCCTTGATCACTATTAAGCTTGCATACGCTTTACGTCGCAGCAGGCCACGATATGTGAAACAAACGAGTGCAAACGGCGCGGCCTAGCACACTTGATTAAACCGGGTAATGGTGCTGCGTGCTCGGCGTTCGTTTTAATTATAAGGAGGGATGATTTTCAGCATGTAACTGCTACTTGATCGCGACCTTTCGTACTGGCTGCCGCCTTTGGTAATTGAGATTTTTAAATGCCAGATTTAATGGCGGCTCTGGAAAAATGCCATCGGATTTATTAAAGGGGCGGGCCCTTGTAATGCATTATCTAGTTACAGATGAGATTTAATGACGATTAAATTGTTATGGCAACGCTATTAATAGACTATCGGTGAAGTTATTAACGTCATGGTTCAGTCTGAGGCTGTAGGTACAGTTAGCTTTACCAAAGCTGGATGTTGCTTACTGTTGAGACTCTGCAGAGATTCTTTAGGGCTGGTACTGAAATTGGTTCTTGCTAACGTTCCACAGATACTTTTACTATTGTATATTAATATAACAGTTAATTTTACAATAATGTTAGCTCTGAACTGTTTTTATCTACCAAACTTGATAAGAATCAAATTACGTGCTCTGAAATAGCAGATTGATACATGTTATTTTTTATTTTAAGCATTTCAATATAAAGAAAATAAATTACAAAGAGTTATTATTAAGGCTACATAATGGTCAATTTTACGACTCCTAGTACTGGGTTCTTGAAAACGCTAATATACAGGATAGCTTAAATTAGGAAAAGTTGCGCATTTTTATATCTTTCAATTTTCTGATATGAAATATGAGATATTTTGTGTAGTTCCTGAATTATCGACTGAAAAAGTGCATTTTCTGCTTACTTTCATAACTTCTTTGTTTTTAAACAAAATGTTACGGAATTTGATATGTTTTTATTGTTCATAAGCTTTCCAATGGAAGTGGGAAAACATTCCGCCTACGCCTACTACATGTCCAAGTTTTCATAGCCAATTTTGATTTTGTTATAGCGACCGCCATATTTGACACCAATAAAAATTAAAAAAAAAGAAATCCACTTGATAATGCAACTTGATAATTTGTAAATTAGAAAGTGGAAATTGAGTAAAAAAATTAATTAATTGTTTATAATTTTTATATAATAAACAAATTATTATTACTTCAAACTACAATATTTAACCAACCAATTTAACTTAATATAATCATCCCAATCATAGTTTTATTTTACTTTGTTATTCAGATTTTTATGAAATGTCTTACATAACATTTACAGCAATATTTAAGAAAGGTAAAATAATAGTGCTAGTTAATTAATTTTTGAGGGGGAACCTTGATTTTTTGAAAAAATATAAATGTATTATACATTACTGAATTCGCCTTTATTCGCTCTTTTTGGTGTTGTTAAAATTAAATATGACACCATAAGAAAATCAAAATTTGGCTATGTCAACTTGGGCATCTAGAAGGCGTAGAATATTTTTTCCACCTCCATTGGAAAGCTCATATCGAGTAACGTAACAAATTTCATAACATTAACATTAAAACTGAAAAAGTTATGAAACAGAAAATGCACTTCTCCAATTTTTAGTCTATATTCCAGGAACTACACAAAAAATTTCAAACAAGGACAAAAATATGTGCAACTTCTTGCTATTTTAAGCCACTTTATACAAATTCAAAGATTTCTATACTGGGCATCGTAAAAGTGTATACAGTGTGTGGATGGGTTGGTCAGTGGTCGCGCGGTTTAAGGCGTCAGTACTTGAATCGAGTTGACTAGATCGGAGTTGGTTCGCGCCCAGCTGCCGGTAGACCGTATATAAGCTATATTCGTGGAGAGGATTGGCACCCTCTCTGCGGGTATGGTAGGGTGAAATAATGTTAGCTTGGGTCAATGTGAGAGATTGATACCGGTTGATATTTGACTACCCCCCTAATTAATGAGGTTTTCCAGGTTTCCCTCATTCCTGCACTGAATAGTGGTTAGGGCCTACCAACGTAAGTCGTTCCTGGGTGCAAATGCGGCCTGCTTAATAATAATATGCCGCCCCCTCACCCGCACAAGTCTCCGACTTCTGGGCTAATCCCTGTGATTAGAATGAGGGGTAGAGATATTATTATATTATTATTTAAGAAATAAGTTTCTTAAATATTCATTTTCAACAAACCAAATGAAATTTTTGTTTTAGTGTAGCTAACATATGCTACATTTTATTTGCTCAATTAATGTTTAATAGGTCATATAGAACAAAATTATTGATTTTCGAAATTCCTATGGGAACACCGAAGTTCAACGTAGCTATTTTAAGAAAAATCAGAAAAAATCTGTTTTTCTTGAAAATAGGTTGTCTTCAATCTTATACAAAGAATCTACTATTTAATGAAAGTTATTTCCATAACTTTCCTCATACAATCGCAGATAATAACATTACTATGACGAAAAGTAGCTTTAGGTTAACAGCAGCAGGTGACAGATTATAATGTGGCACGTTACAGTTTTACAGGTTTTTTGGAAAACTACAAATTTTTACTTCACTAATACTGATACATAAAACAACGTACCTTCCAGGATCTTTTACTTAAATTGTAGTAATTGATCTTTTTAGACACAGCCCCTTTACAATCGTCACTTATATTCCGGACACCCTGTACATATTATAAATAAAATATCCGTAAATAACTTGTTGAGTAGATGGAAAACTATGTAATGACAGAAATTATATACATATCTTTACATATTTCTCATTTTTTATCCTAGATATACCTTTTTTCTCAATTTCTTGCAACTACTTTTCTGTCGCTCCTACACTAAGGTATGCGTACGCGTTTAACTGTGATAATAACCTCGTTAATTAACTGTTATTGTTTTTTAAGCAAATAAAGGCAATTCTAGACTTTCATAAGTCATAAATTATAGTAATGGGTAATGTTTCAGTTTTACTACTCGTCATTCTCTAATTGAAATAATAAATCACTTATTTTTACATCAGCCACACGCTCATTTGAAGCTTCGTTTAGACATTCTTGCGTAATTGGTATTTTACCAAGTAACAGCTAAAAAACCAAAAGGATAAGGTGTAATCTCAATGGGAAATTAGGCATTAACAACTTTGTTTGTTTAACTCTTTTTTTTTGTATAAAATAGAGCGAAGTAATCATAATTTAAATTGAATCCTGATGAATTATGTTTGAAAAACTTCCGTGGAGAGTGTTGCTTTGTAAATTGACTCAAACCGATATAGATTTCTCTAGAGAGAAGCACTTGTGGTTAACAAGAACGCATTTTTAATTGAAAAATATCACTTTCGTATTTGCCATTTCTCTATAATTTATACATTGTGTGGATATTTTTTGTCTGGTTCTTGATGGAAGCAACGAACTGGGAATAATAGCAATAGTATCCTTTTAATGCATTCCTACTTATACACAAAAATGCATTTTAACTTTAACTTATATGTACAGGGTGTTTTACAAGAACGCACCATCTAGTAGAGGCATAATAGAATATTAAAAATATGTACCGTTTCTAAGACCTACCGGTATATTGTCTTTTATTTTGAATAACTTGAAAGTAGGAGTTCCTTAGAACTAATGTTGGCAATCTTGTCATTTTCTTTGTCTCGCAAGACAGCACAAGACAATACCAAAACAAGACTTGAGAACTTGAACTGCAAGACAAGATGTCTTGTCTCAGCCAACACTACCATTTAAAACTTGAATCCCTAAAATATTACCTGAAGATGGAGTGTCTGTGTAATATGTTTTTTGTATTAGTACTAACGAAGCAAGCAATAGGATTTTCCAAAATATCGTTCAAACTGTAAAGTGCGACAACATTGCAACCCATTACCTGTTGTTGTTAACTTCAAACTATAAATCAAAATCGTTGTATATCGTATCTAGCTTTCGTTGTTTATTTGCATCTAATGCTTGCTTGATATTTAATAATCGGTCAGTGGTCGAGCGGTTTAAGGTATTCGTACTTGAATCATGTTTGCCACCCACTGCAGGTTCGAATCCTGCGGACGACAGACCGTAGATCAGCTATATTTGCGGTGAGAATTGACACCCTCTCTGTGGGTATGGTAGGATGGAAGAAAGTTGGCTTGGATCAATGTGAGAGATTGATACCGGTTGGCGTTTGACCATCCCCCTAATTAATGAGGTTTTCCAGATTTCCCTCATTCCTGTATTGAATGGTGGCCTACCAACGTAAGTCGTTCCTGGGCGCAAATGCGGCCTGCTTAATAGTAATATACCGGTTCATCTCCCACACAAGTATCTCGACTTCTGGGCTAATCCTCGTGAGTAGAATGAAGGCTAGAGATATTACTATATTATTTATGTTTTGTTGTGCAAAATATGCATTTGGCACGTATATTTGCTTTAAAACAAATTCTGTGCACACATGAAATTATAGTTCCGTTTTCTTTTAAAATTTTTAATTGCTCTGGTGTAAAATTAACAATTTGTTACTATTTTGGTTTTCCCATCATTATTCAGTAAATAAATTTAATTAAAATCAATATTTGCATTGTCGAACTAAAAAATAGACCTCAATTGGAACTGAAAAAGTTCATACTGAAAAACTGTGGAGTACAAAAGCATTCTTCATGGAAGGGTGCATTGTTTTCTAGCCTCTAACCTTCGACGCTTTACGCAAGATTCTGCTTATTCCCATTCAAATAAACAGACAATCAAGGGAAAAAAGTATCTCTTATTAAACTTGTCCCATAAAGGACTATTGCACAAAATGCATTTATGGCACCATTATTTGCAAACAAAGTTGCTAATTGTTACAACACGAACGAAACCGAAATGCCATTTATCAATCTTTTGTTGTCCCTACAAAAAAACCTAATCACAGTTGCAAAACATCATTGAAACAGCCACTAAACACCGTGAACAGCTGAGGCAAAAACCTCAATAGTTATCATGGCCAACGCGTCAGCGATGTACTACAATATGACATTAGCCACACTTTCATTTGTTACGAACGGAGAGGATATAGATGAATACAACTTTATTAAAATGGTACGTATCTGCCAAACGTATAATTACACCAAGTCAATTATCTCGGTTTCTTTGCATATATACCATACTGTGTAATCTTGTGTTGATTAGAACTTGCTAGGTGTTCTGCTACGTGATATTTCAAGTTAGATATTGTAGTAAATACAGGGTGTTAGAGGTTTTACTGCTATAATTTTAACAGACGATAGTATATATCAAAATATACATGCAATGTCACGAATTTTTGTACATTATGATGCCAGGACGTGAAATTTCTGCGTTTACCCAAGCCAGAATGACTGCTTTACATGATGCAGGAGATTCTAATCATCAGATATCGAACATATTGGGCATTCCTAGGTCATCTGTTGTACGAAGAACACGATATGAAGAATTTGATACAGTGGAAAACATACCACGTAGTGGACGTCCTCGAGTATTTAATGAAAGGGAGGATCGGTATTTGGTGCAATATACCCGTAACACCGCACATCTTCAGCTTTCAGGGACCACTTTCAAGGCACGTTTCACTATTCGAAGACAAATCCACAACGCAAATTTACGTACTAGAAGATCATTACGGGTCCCCACTCTACTTCCAAGGCATCGTGCTGCCCGTCTCCAGTGGGCGCGAGAGCATAGGGGATGGCTTTTACGTCAGTGATGGTGGGTCCTATTTACAGAAGAAACCAGAATTGGGTTGGTTACTGATGACATTCGACAAAGAGTCTGGAGAGAACCAGGTCGTCAATACCGACTTCATTTTCCCCATGAAGTTGCTCCGTATGAAGGGGGTACCGTAATGTTTTGAGGTGGAATAATGTTCAACCGCCGCACCTCATTAATTCGCATACCACAAAATGTGACCAGTCAAATTTACATCGACCAATTAGGTGAACATTGCGCAAGAAGAGTGCAAGATACACTCGAAGCAGGACATATCAATAGATATGATGAATCTATTGAAAACATGTGGGATTTCGTTGCAGAGCCCTTCATAATCATATTCCGCCACCTCAGACTGCAGATGAATTAGTCATGGCGGTAGAAGATGAATGGAAACAATATTCCGCAAAAGATCGTTAACCGTGATTATCTCAATGCACAGATGTGTCAATATGCTATTCAAATGTGGTGGACGTCATACCGACTAATTAATCAAGTAGAGAACTTGCTTTGTTACTTCTTTTGATTTAATAAATATTGTCAAAAATGCCACACATTTGCTGGTTTTTAATTTTCTAAATACTCAGTTTATCGAACATATTTTTTTCACACAAAAAAAAGATTCCGAAAACAATGCTTTGTGTTGTTACATATTCGTTTTTCTTCGGTACCTTTGAATATTCGCAGATTCGCAACATTTCTATTATTTGTTAAGCTAACGTAAATAATAGAGGTAGCAAACATTGAATTTTATGATATTCGATGCAGAAAATTACAGAGATTCTTAAATTAACTGAAGTTCTGCACATCAAACCGGATATTTTGAACACTTTTTCTCGAAACGATCGAGATTAGAGCCCATGACTTTTTTGTTTATTTTAATATATACTATCGCCTGTTAAAATTATGGCAGTCAAAACTTTAACTGAGAAAATACAAGAAATCTTAGGAAATCACCGTTATCTGACCACTGGTACTCACTGTAGCAGCCATAATATCAACAATAGAAACCGAAATCAATATAGAGGCGAGTTTAGGGGTTCTGATAACGGGTTAGTCTTCGTATACAGCCTACCTAAACAAAAACAAAGGCAGGGCAAATATTTCCAACTAAGGTTAGAGAAGTGCTTTTTAATTCTGCGACTACTTTAGATATTTATATGCTGCAAAGTGTGAAATATATTATAACTTTGGCACTGCTTCATGGGAAAAAATGTTATAACTTTTATAATCTGTAGTTCTTTATGGCAATGTATATTCGACAGACCTAAGATTGCACAAAGTAAGTTCGGGTTGTTTTTTAATCTAGACGCCTCTCTGATATATGAGTTTTAGAGTGACTTTTAAGGAATGCTAGTACGGGAGAAAATGTAATTTTCTGTACATATAACAATATAACTTTTGGAAATGTGGTATCTAATTTACATAAAAATATACAGATCTTTTTTTTTCAATTAAAACTTTTCATTCTACATATTGTCAACAGGCTTATAATTTTTACAAATTATAAACGCCACACCTTGCATATTTACATTTTTAGGTAATTTGTTGAAAATTTATGAAAAATCTTATGACAGACCTGATCTTGAAGATCTACGGATTAAATATATTTTTATTTCGTATTATATCCAGTTTGTTAAATCGTGAAATATTATACAAGCTCGTTAGGAGGGGCCTAGTAATTTTCAAACGTTTTTTTTTTCTTGTATTTATCGTACGCTGCCTACGAATATATTCTCCTTAAACGGCACCAAACGAAGCGGATCGATTTTTAACAGTCGTAAAACGTTTTATGTCTGTGCATCTCGGCCGTGTATTTCCTTGTCAACCTCTAATTAGCAATATAAAATCTCGGAGTGATTGAGCCGTATAAGGAACTAGAGTGCGTGTTGATCCACTTTCATACGCAAAGCCATCATGATCGCATTTCTTCCGAAAGAGAAAACTGGACGATGTTCGCTTGTCCACGAGTGGCTTCATGCAAAATCTATAATCTGGATTTTAGTCGAGGCGATAAACCAAAATAGAAAATTACTCGATATCTGTTGGTTACGTAAAGTTCCGTTTAAAAAAAATAATCCATTTGATTTGTTGATGCAGTATCTAATAGAAAGTGTTTAATGGTTAAATGTAAATAATATGCACCCCGACAAATTTACAGCACTTTCTGGAGTCCCACAGGGTTCAAATTTGGGACCGCTGTTATTTTTATTCTCCACTAATGATTTACCAAAAGCAGTGTCAAGTTCAACATCATGACTGCAAACTGCTGCAAGATGCTGTTGTTGGAGTATTAATACCAATCTTAATGTAAACAAATTGTCCATTACATATTTTACAAGAAACAGATTTAAAAGGGTAACTTCTGTGAAGGACCTTGGTATAACTGAACACACAAAGTTATCGCATCGAGAACATTGTTAAATCTGCTTTTAGATCATTAGTATTTATAATGAAAGAGTCCAAATATTTAAATATTATAATGTGATAAAATAACATTTGGAATAAGGTATTAGCATTGTAACATTGCTTTAAGGGTTGCCTCAAGGCTTGGGACTTGGGACAATATAAAATTCCCTTTATCTTTAATATTTTCACTCAATATAATAGTTATTTATGCAACAAGTACAAAAAGTAAGTGTTTATTGCACGCGACGTGAAATTGTCCAACGAGGCCGTCAGGCCGAGTAGGACAACCCGTCGAGTGCAATAAGCACTTTTTCTACGAGTTGCATACAATATTTTTTCTACGTTCATGCAAAAACCAAAAAATGTTATTTAGATGACACTAAGTCTAGGAAAATGTGACATCGATTTGAACGTTTATGTTTGTCATGATGACAAAACGCTATTGTAGAGTGACAGATGAATGCAATAAACACTTTATTGCACTAGTGCAATAAAGAACCACTTTTTCCACTAAATATAGTTCAATAAAGTTTGGTTTTTTGCATGAACGTAGAAAAACATAATTTTATAGCTACTAATTATGAACTTAACCAGACAACAATCTGAAAAATTTAGGTGTTACTTTCAATTCATAACTTATCTCATATTATTAGCACTGAAGTGCAAATTCTTATTTTATACAATATTTTAATATTTAAACTTTGTCTTAATTTATAAGCTAATTTGTTTTCATATCTAATTAATATTTTATTATACTTATATGCTTCTTTCTGCCATATAAATGTGTATTCTATTGGGCAGTGAATAATTAAATAATAAAAATTCACACTATTACTTTGTCGTCAATTTTTTCGACAAGTACACGTATCAAGCTACTGATATACAACCTATGTTATGGTTCTCTATCTACAACTTTTTCCAACGTTATATCGCTTCATTCCACTCCCACCTGTTACATTCGCCTGACAGAAAGAGAAGGTGGACACTGCCCGACTTCAAGACTGAAATGGACATTATATATTAAAAAAAGGTCGGAGCTTAGATGTGGCGACATTAGAAAGTGCCCGATTGATTTTAGTTTATTCTGGTGAAAAACTCGTCCAGGAAATTGCCTGCATACAAAAACCCCGCAATGCTGAATTAATTGTTAGTGTAGTTGAACGTAAAATGCTATCTTTACTCGATCTACATAATGAAAGTGTGGTGTTCATGTAGCATAAGAAAGACAATTAGCGCTGAATTTTCTTCGGGCTCGCTTCAAAACAAATGATTAATTTAAAAATGATATACAGGGTATATATCAAATTGATGATTGATGCATTTATGTTTCGGAAACTATAAGATACAAAATTGATGAAATGGGAGAGTTTTATGCTATAACTAACTTGATGGCGTCTTCAGACCCTCTCTATCTGTTGCATTTTTAAGAATCACTTCTTCAACTTGTTTTATTTTAAGATTCTTTTTTAATTTGTGGAAATATTATTGTAGCAATTTATTAGCATTTTTGCGAATATAGGCTAAGATATTACATCTATATTTAAATAACTATATTTAAATTACCTTTTCATATGATGTGTGAACATGCCACGATTCTTACCTGTAACAAATAATAATAAATAATAAAACTAAAATAAATTTTTAATAAAATGGTTACAATATTTTAATAGTCATTTATGCAACAAGTACAAACGCGACGCGACGTGAAATTGTTCAACGAGGCCGTCAGGCCGAGTAGAACAACACTGCACTGCACTTTTTGTACGAGTTGCATACAATATTTTTTCTACGTTCATGCAAAAACCAAAAAATGATATTTAGATGACACGAAGTCTAGGAAAATGTGACGTCGATTTTGAACGTTTATGTTTGTTATGATAACAAAACGCTGTAGTAGAATGACAGATGAATGCAATAAACATTTTATTGCACTAGAGCAATAAATAACCACTTTTTCCACTAAATATAGTTCAATAAAGTTTTGTTTTTTGCATGAACGTAGAAAAGATTTATTTAAATCCCAGTTTATTTTAGATCACAGTTCTTTAAGAAAACTAGAGGTCGTTAAAAACATAGTTTAATAAGGCTTATCTGATATAAGAGAAAATGGTTTATTATAAAGGAATTGCTGTGACTAAAATATATTTTCCGCTGTGATTTGTTTCTGTTACTTTTTAGCCTGAAACATTTATTATGCATTTTGAGATTTGAGTGAACGTATTTGTGTCAATAAAGAAGTATTTTTGGATTCGGGTTAAAGAA
Organism: Monochamus saltuarius; assembly: GCA_025584915.1. Classification (NCBI taxonomy): domain Eukaryota; kingdom Metazoa; phylum Arthropoda; class Insecta; order Coleoptera; family Cerambycidae; genus Monochamus; species Monochamus saltuarius. Next base: position 12,604,831 of record CM046727.1, on the reverse strand, counting down.
TCTACTCTACAATTTTGCGGTCTAATATTACAAAATTCTATATAAAAGAAGTGGAATATCATACAAGAACACCAGTATATTTATTTTAATATTTTTAAAGAAAAAAAATCGTTTGAGGAAGGTTACTTTTGCAGAAATTTGGACTGAAAACTCAAATCGACAAAAAATTATTTAGACAGATCTATTCTATTTTTCGGTAAGCTGTCGTGCATCTATGTTCTACTCCCTGATTTATTTTGCCTTTCTATTTCAAAAATAATTGATAACGCACATACATTAGAAACTAAATAATCAAATGAACATTACAGCAAAAAAGTTTTTGTTTGATTTAATTCCTAAATATAATGCTTTTTAAGTCGGAAACCAGTTTCATGTGCGGTTGCCTTATGGAATATACATATCCACTCGAGAGATAGCTAGAACCATAGAACATCGCACAGAAAAAAAATTGATACTTTTTAATGAAGTAAGTCTTGAATATCATTAGAAGGTCCCCCCAGAGATTCTACACCAGATTAAACGAAGTCGTGATGCTACGGGGTCCAATTTATTATTTGGGACTTATCTATTTATCAGCGGAATTGTCTTGATCTTAATGGCCAAGAATCTCATTGTTTACTAATTTTTAAATCGTGATTTTTTGCTTAATTCGAGGTCACAGTGTATGAAGCTGTCCGTTTCTCTCCTGGGCATTTTTAACATTTATCTCATGATTTAAATTGAAAACGGTAATTTAATACTCTTTTAGGCATGCATTGGTCACGCCTAGATGTTGCTTAATTTCATTAGTAGATGAATTGCAGCGGTTTTGAAAAAATGCCAGTTAATTCTGCGTAGGTTTGTAAATTGTATGGGTCGTTTGTCCAAATTTGCTATTTTTTTCGTGAAACCGCACCAACGCAGATCGTTTTTTTGTAATCTGTGAAATTGCGAGTAAACTTTCGTTATTTTCAACATTATAGATTACTGATCATTTTTCTTATTTTACTGAGGTTACGTTTCCTACTATCCGCTTTGGCTGACACCATTTTTGTGGATAAATAATTATAAATTTCACAAGTGGTTATAATCACTTTCATGGTTAATTCACCATTTCGAATCGTTTTACCATAGGTGAGTCGACGAAGTTGCATTTTTGCTTTAGTTTTTAACAAAAGCTGACGGATGGAATACTACCAATATCATAATCATTTATAAAAATAAAATATATGCACTGCAAATAATTGGTGTGAGTGAATTAAACACGGAAACCTTTTTAACAAGTACACTGAGAAAAGGCAAACTGATGGAATAACAGTTGTCTTGATGAAAACTTTTTTATTGTTGCCAGAAGAACATTTTTCTTGAAGTAAAACAAAGATGAAATAAAATTGCGACAATTTAAACTAAAAAAAAATTGTTGACTCACTGCTTAATTGCGTGTTATTTTTTTGTATTAAGTATTTTTTTATTTGGGTACAACTTCTGATGATTGATTTCAAAAACTTCTCTTTATTACTTTTACTTTCATTATTGGTTGACATACAATTACACCGATATTAAATGAACTGTTATTTTGTTTGACTTAACGGTGTCAAATTATTAACTTAAACATTTCCTAATTAATGAGGTTTTCCAGGTTTCCCTCATTCCTGCACTGAATGGTGGTTAGGGCCTACCAACGTAAGTCGTTCCTGGGCGCAAATGCGGCCTGCTTAATAATAATATGCCGCCCCCTCTCCCGCACAAGTCTTCGACTTCTGGGCTAATCCGCGTGATTAGAATGAGGGGTAGAGATATTATTATTATTATTATTTTATTTCCCTCTAACTAAAAAAACTTGAATGTCAGCAAACTATTTTAGTTTACACACTATGAAATGTTGATTCAAATATCTAGCCTTTTACTTGAAAATAATTTTCCATTATTTGTACTGCACGTGCTCCGTCCCACATGGGGTAGGAGGCCACTAGTGTATCCGCCGCAGATGCAATCGGGGCTAAATACAGAAAGGGGTTTAGAGGCCCACCTCTACAAGGCGTCCCCTACAGCGCAATAATGTGGGTGAAGAGAGATAAACCCTCTCATAATAAATAATATGAGTGTCCACTAAACTGCGTACGCAAAATGTAGCAAGGCTGCATCTAGTGACCATTAGCTACTTCATGCTGGACCTGAGAGGCCACAAAGCAAAGTGTACTAAACTGGTTGTTACTGGTGCTACAAAATATTACCCACCAATCAGGTCTGTCAAATATTGCTACAATCAGTTCATAAAATTGATACAAAAAATGAAAATTGTCTTTACTAGGTTTACATTCCAAATAATATACTGATTTAGTCAACATTCATATTCGATTATTATCGTTAGCTCCTATACTTCATCTACAAAAGTCAATAATACAAATATTTAACGCAATTTTCTAGCTTCAATCTTATAGCTCACCCCACATTTCGATTTCTTTCCTATATGTTCTCTTAATACCGACAATATTAATAACTTATGAGAGTGTTTACCAAAATTATTTACACTGCATTATAATACTCAATATACGAGATGTTTTCAAAATATGTCAACTTGAAACAGAAAATATAAAACGTCATATTACGTATTTTTTTTTTAACATGGTTAGTAAATAAATCTGTATTTGTTATTACTAATCGTTGACGGACAAAAGTGGCTGCCAAAAACTTATATATCATTGCGTTCATCTGGTTTTTGTATTGTTGATCATTTGTCGACACAAGTCCAAACATGCAAAGGTAATTAAAATTGCAAAAAAAATGTACGTTCTTAAGAAAACTTTTACTTCGATTTTGTCAATCAAGTGTCAGTAACCAATAAAGTCTTCGCATTATACAATGAGAACAGTGCATATAGGTATGCCATTCAATGTAAAAATGTTAACTCTTGCACTCTATTAAAGGAATCAGTGGAACGTTATAGAGGTTAAATAATCTCATTGAAACTTATAAATGACCAGATTTTAACGCACATATGTATCAAGAATGTTCTATGTATGAAGTGAATCATCACAAAGTTCTTGCTTGTCAAGATGAAACCAAATGGAAATTCGGTTGAAGTTATAGTCATCCTTTTGTTTGTAACAAAGACACAGCAATAAAATTTTAACAATATGACGTAAGCTTTTAAAATGACAACTACATATACAAGGTGTCCTAATTTATAACACTTCTCCCGTTGAAATAAGAGGCCAGCCAGTAGGACATGTGTACAATGTGTTCAAGGATTACTTCGTAAAGTCAAAAACAGTTTTATTTTACATTTTCTCCATAAAAATCTTTGAGATTTTATAGTTTTTCTTCTTCGGACAGTAATCCTTGAACAATCTGTACAAGCAACTTCCTGGTGGTAATAGTTTATTTTCGAATTTTTAAACAAAAATATATTAATTTTATAGATATAAATGTCTGTTAATGTCAAATTTTATGCCGAATGGCTTAACTGCGTGCATGAGTTCGAATTGGCATACAAATTTTAACATAAAATTCTTTACTGTGTAGCCATTCATGTTTCGAATGTGAACGTAGGCGTAAAATACTAGCCAATTATCAAATTGTTTCTTGTTATGGTCGCTTGTTTACGATCGTGTGTTTAACCCATGGCCCCATGGCCTTTATGGGACGGAATTCGTAGGATAAGCTCATTTGGTACGCATTGGTATTAAGAGGTTCGTATTATATATTTTGATAATCGTCATGCAATATGTTAACACATTATTATCTGCCTCACATCCAGGGTTGTTACGTTGTTTTCGAGTGGTGAACACGTTGACTAAAAAGTGTAGCACCATCTTAATAATTTTTTTAAAATAAATTTTCTAATTTTTGTAAATTCTTCTACATCTTAGTAATTTCTCATACATATCAAAAAATGTGAACTAAACCATCGCATAACGAATATAACACTTGTATTTGGATGTGTTTTTCTACTAAAAATTAATTTAAATTTTTTTTTAAAATCAAGTTATGGTCTAGAAAATAATTAACCAGACTGTTATTTTCCTTACCTTAACTGAAAAGGTTACAGTAAGAAATATTATTCAAGACAATCTATAAAAATCTGAATAATAAGTAAAACTAGCGTTGCAATATTTTTACGCCTTAAATATTACAGTTTGTAATCATAATATGTTTATTATTTAAATATTTTTAATTATTTTTAAGGACAACAACAAATTGCTTGTAAATTTTAAATTCAATTTCCCCTTTCTAATTTACAAACTGTCACATGGACTTAACTGCTTTACCAACCATAATAAGTTACACATAGTTACTTTAAAAATCAAGTTGCAGCAAAATAACAAATTACTATTTGTTAGGTCATATATGAATGCCATTATATAGTTAGATATATTACACATTGTGTGTTCAAAGTTTTCACTACCACTTCTTGGCCACATTTTTCTGTTGTTTATTCTGAACGCGATACGTTTACAATGAACACACTCCTTGATTTTCTAGTCACCTTCCAGTAGTAGTTGAATACTTGTCCTTGCATAATTTATTACGTTTATTTCTTTGTGATTTTGCTTGTTACCCCTGTTGCATGTTTCCTCCTTTGGATCAATTGTGGACAGATTAACTAATCCTCTCTGGTACCTTAGTATATAGTTTTATATGTAATACGATAATATTCACAAAGATAAAACGTACACTCCACATGTAACATGATCGAATTGGTACATACATGACGGACATCTTTAAGCAACTAGATGGTAAAATTTACTTCATGGTGAATTTATGAGGTAATGCGCACTTTGTAGTTATGGACATTCAACAGACAATTGAGATTCTCTGAATTTGGCGCAACTATCAAAGCTACCTGAGTAGTATGAGTTAGTTGCGGCTAGAATTCTTTGCCAGTTTCAAATTCTGAAAACATAAAGTCGTCCCACTGGTAACTAAGATGTCTCCAAAATCGGAAGAACTATTTAGGAGTCACATAACCGTAAAGTAAACAAGAGTAGTTGAAGATACGTAGGTAACAACGACTGTAGCTTTGTTGTATGAAGTTATTTAAACAACCCAGTATTAAATTGTTTCAAATTTTAGTGATTCTATAACACTTTTAGCTTCTTCAGCTTGAAATCGTACTTGTACTTAGTACTTGTTATTAATGAATTGCTCGGCTATTTTGAATCTTTCTGGAATATAACGGAATGTATCGGACACATTCTTAGTAAATCTCGGTAAATACTCAGTAAACCTTGGAAATCCTTATAATGCCTAGTACATTCTCAGGAAATTCTCGTAAATTCCCAAGAAATCGTAAATATTGTAACCTCGAAATTAGGTTATCGTTGAAACACGTCACGTAGATAAACAATCTTTATTATCACTCTTGATAATACAAGAAATATCCTTCAACAAATTTCGCAACTGTCAACGCTTTACTTTGACGTTTGTCACTCGCGTTTGGCTGCTCAATACAAACTGACTCCAGCGGCCGAAAATGGTCTGCTTATATAGGTTTCTACAGTTCTCGAAGTTTCTGAGACTTCGAGAACGTGTCGAGAAACAAATAGAATATAGCCTGGAATATTCCGGAAAACGTCAAAATAAAGGCATCACAAAAATTATAAATTCTAACATGAACAGAAACGTAATTTACAAACTAACGAGGTAGATGAGCTTCAATTATAAATTCTAACGAAAACAGGAAAATAATTAACCAACTAAAAAGGTAAGTGAGCTTTCGTAACAATATTATAGATGTACTTACACCATAAATCCTCATGTGTGTGGAAATATACACAAAACTCATACTGATTTTTGAGAGAAATAACTATAAAATTTCAATAAAAAATGAGGATTTAGAACTCACATTCAAAAATAAATTATATTACTTAATACTGTCAAGGTTGTAATTAGTTTGGTAAAGCCGCGATAAAACCTTCCAGATTAGAACTATAATCCTTCTCTTTTCGGCTTCATTTCAGGAAGGATCCACACTCCATTATCCGAAAATTAATTTGTAATTCTAAATAGCGCCACCTTTCTTAACTTAATTTGTCCGTGTCGGAACACAGTCGTACGCCGCGCTTAAGATTTTGAATTGGCATACGAATTTGAATATAATCCCTCATTACCATAACCCATTCATGTTTCAAAAATAGTCGTGGGCGTAAAAAATTAGCAATAATTAAATCGTTGCTCGTTGTGGTTGCTTGTTTACTAGCGTGTGCTAACCCATGCCTACATGGCCTTTAAAGGTCAGGTTTCGAAGGATGGCTGTCAGTGGATTTAGTCCGTTCCGATAATTGCAGGTTCCTGTTGAATATTCATTGTTTCCTGGACAATCGGAGGCTGAATTTGAAACGGAATAGTTGAGTAATAATAATGGAAATTGAATTTCAGTGACAGAGATATAATATGCCTATAAAGAGTAAAGTAAAACAATATGGTTATGAAAATTTTAATATAAAAAAAATAGGAAAACACCTGCTTTAAATTAAAAAAATATTTCTAGCTGGACAAAGCTTTCTGGAATTCTGGAATTGAGGGGAGAGTAGCAAAAAGACTACAGAACATAGGCCCCATTGGGCCCCTTGTACCTCCTTCTATTAGGAGATCAGTCTACCTGAGCCGACAACCAACCTAATAAGGAGAAAAAGGTGATAACGTTGCTCAGGGGGATCTCTCTAATGTAGGCCATATAAGGCCATCGTTCTCCCAACACGGATTCTCTTATTGACGAGTTGGCAGTGCACTCACAAAGTGCATGAAGTACTGAATCGTATTTCTGTTCGCAACCCCTACAAAGAGGTGTTTTGCACTTTCTCATGTAATAGAGGTTCTTCCTTAGTCAACAATGTCCAGTTTGAATACCTGTCACCAGATGAAGATTTGTCCTAGACATAGCCAGGTATTTTTTGGCTGTATCCTTGCAGGGGTATTCTAGGAAGTCCTTAGCAAATTGACGCTCAAATCAGCGGTCCCAAATTTGATCCCTGGGGTACCCCGGAATATGCACGAAAATTTTTAGATTTATGACCATCATACTGAAGATATTGTATTCTTCTAGTCTAATAAGAAGTGAAAAAATCCAACATCATATCACTAAAGCCAATGTTATTTAATTTATTTATTAAAATACTGTGGTCTACATGATTGAAAGCTTTAGAGAAATTGGTTCACACTGTTACTATTTGACTTTTTCTATCTAAACTTAAGAGTAATCTGGATAGTACTAGGATTTTAACATCAGATTGGTATTTACTATACAGGGTGTCCCACATATGAGTGTTTTTATTTTGCTTTATAATAAATTGTACCAAATGAAATATTATACTTAAAAAGATGTTTTATCCCACTTACGGTAACATAATTATGACAATAAACGGATCTTGAATATGTGACAACAAATTAAAATATGTTTTCGTAAAAAAATAAAGACACTCGTACTCCGGACACTCTGTGTATCTAATAAACCCTACGTGTGTGAATAAAATTATAGGGTGTTTCGGGCATGGTGTTACCAGATTCCGACTAGATGATGAGTGAACTACAAATAACATTAATGAATTATTTACTATTCTATTAAGAGAATAGTAATTATACCTACAAAGCTGCACAATTTTTAATAAATTTAATATTATATCTCGGTATAATTATTGCCATGGCTTGCATCAATAATGCAAATTTTTAATTATCCTTTAGACTGTAATAATAGCGTTATATAATTTTATGTTGTTCACGGCATATAATGTATTTACGTTTGAATATTATGTATGATGAATTAATTATACATTTATTATTAATGAGACATCTCGACAAGAGGAACATTGTTTTGCCCATTGCACACTAATAATAAAATCGATTCGTTACGGATTTATTTATTATGGTGATTTTTTTTTGTCTACGCCTACGAAAAGCTAGGACAATAGGAAATATTTTCAATAGGATGATTTCGTCTACACCCATTAGGATTGTATGTATTCAATGTAACTGAGCATCCAATACCAGCATTCCCATTCATGAATATAGACACCGGGTGTGCTAATTTTCTATGTAGAAATCGAGAATCGTAAGTTGACTCTTTCCATACAGGATGTTCCAGAATTATTCCAACCGATAGTACACAGAGAAGCGTATTATTTTTAACAAAGGATAATATTATTAAGATAGATTATTAAAAATGTTACAAATTTGCCTTGTTACAGGATGTGAAAGTTTTTAAAAAATATATATTTTTTGAAAGAACAATAATTTTTTCTCGTTTTTTGGCATAAACAAAGCCATGAAGCTTTGAAGAAATTTTTACTAATATAAATCTAATTCAGTGGCGTGGTCATAGGAGATGCATCCGTAGTTTTTAAGTCAGGGGACTTTCAGCAAAATAAATAACATTTTTTATGTAATTCTCAAAAAAATCCAATGGATTCAAATATGGAGAACGTGGAGACAATTAATTGATTGAGTAGGTATTTACGATCGAGAGCAAAAGCTGTGTTTAAGATATCTATGCCATATTGTTTATTAAAGCATTTGATCTAATTGTAAGGAAGATATGACAATAAATTATATTTATTATGAATTGTGTCCGAAAACGGTCCAAGACGAGTTTTTACTTCTTTTTCACGGTCAACAGTGGAGAATTGTTCGTACTCTATGTATAAAGAGCGGCAACTCTTACGACACTCAGTACCGTGAACTCAGCAACGGTAATATAGGCAGCTTAAATTAGAAATCACTCAGTATACTGTATATATCACAGTATATATGCTATACAGAAAATATATAGGTATTATATCCAATTTGTATTCTTGTGTGACTTAAATTCCTCATTTTTTTTCTAATAATTCAAGTCCTCACTCTTCTAATGGCGGCAACTCTTACGACACTCGGTACCGTGAACTCAGCAACGGCAATATATGCAGCTTAAATTAGAAATCACTCAGTATACTGTATATATCACAGTATATATGCTATGAAGAAAATATATTTATAGGTATTATGTACAATTTGTATTCTTGTGTGACTTAAATTCCTCATTTTTTTTTCTAATAATTCAAGTCCTCACTCTTCTAATGGCTATTTTTTAAACCCGTTTTTTAGTCGCGACTCGAGCGGCCGTGAAAGAGTGCAAACATGAACATAGAGATGTATCTGATAGTGTTTCGCGGCGTAAATTCGCACCCTGATCTTCACGCGAGTGTACACAGGAAAAAATTACAATGAGTAAATTTAACATCTTAACAAAAAATTTGCTAATCTACACAATGTTTGGTTAGATAAATCAAAATATGTGTGGGTGGGAACATATTGTGTAAAAATAACACCAAACGTTTCAGATATTACACATGGTGTAGTAAGTGGACGGGGCAAAACAAAGTTGGGTACGAACAAGTACCGATGAGCAGTTGTAGTTTTGCTATGTATGATACAAGTCACTGCTGACTGTGGACGATAATCATAAGTGTATTGTTCTAACAGGATCATGGACCATAGACCGCAATTATAAATACAATTACAATTTGTATAAAAAAAGTATCATGTAAACTGGAAAGTGAGAATTTGTGTCATGAAGATGTGGTAGAAATAGGTAAGTAACAATGGCCGTCTTCATCCCATACAAAAAATTGTTGATTTGCTTCTTATTTCAGAAAACCTATCTTGTGTGTGTCATTCCATGATTACCATTTCATTTGATCTTCAACCAGTTAGCTATAAAATTTTTAAAAGTAGATCAAACCTGGAAATTATTAGTTTTAAACTGTTTATTCAATAAAGAGCTATTTGAACTTCATCAATCATACAACCCTACTGAGATTTTGTGATACCAAAGTGGATATTTTGTTTAATTTAGAAAGAATGTATTGTTAAATAATATAATAAAATAAAACATCTTTACACACTGCGTCATGTTATTTTCTACAAATATAATGAACCCTTTATCTTATTTAACTTATTATAGCAAACATTTATTTCAAATAGTGTGTAGTTGATAGTAGTATTAAATATTATAATATAAAAATAACAATATGGTTGCTTCCACAATTCCATTAAACCTGTACCGTATTGTGTACGAACTAAACAGATTTTCGAGAAAGGTTCAAGTTGGACCGTAGCAGGTGACGATAGGTGAAACAAAGAAAGTTAAACTGATCTCCGATTAACCGAGGGGTTTGCCTTACACTTGATCCAGTGCGAATTCCATTAGATATTAATGTAAAACAGGAGATAGGCGAGAAATTTTTCATAAGGCAGGACGGTACCTCGTATTTTTTCATTCCGTCCAACGGTTTAACGCACAAAAAAATTAATATTGCATAACGCCTGATTATCATATGAACAATGATTTTCGTTCAGCCCATAACATCGTCGACGCCTAAATCAAATGTTAATTTAAGCAGTCTAGGATGTCACATTTCAAACGGCGTATGGCTAGCATTAACATATAATATGTTATTATTCTTATTTAATAACAATGCGAGGTGTGATTCAGCCCCAGCTCCGTCTTGGCCTACTCGGTAGAGGAGAGATACGATGCCGAGGCGAATTTGCATCTCGAGATGACATTTTCGTATCGACATCATTATGATTGTATTAAATCGGAATATATTATCCGATTGCATGTTTATTGGCCATCCACTGGTTAATGGTCGTTTAAGGAGTGAAATTATTTAACAAATGATGCGCGTTACTGGCGAAATGATTGGTAAACCCACTGTGTTTTACTGCTTTTGATTTGGTTTTACGTTTAAGTATAAAAATATACTTGAAATTGTAAACTTTATTTGTGTATAATTCAGAACCCTGTATAAAAACAAATAGTTCTTAATAAAAATTGCCATTATATAATTGCACAATTCAGGATGAAGTACAAATTAGCAATATATTAAAAGAATCGAAATTGTAGTTAACCCTGGCCCAGTTAATATTCATTCATTGTGTAAAAAAAACGTTGGCGTTCCATCTTCAGTAATTTTTCATAATATACGTTGTGTTTCCAATTTAGGAAGTCATAGGTTATGAAGTCTCAAGTAGATGAACAAACATGATCAATATCAGATTACGTTAAATAAATAATATTACTATTCTAATAATTATTTATATAAGTTTGAAGAGGATATTAAGTCATATGTATTGATCGACACTTCTGTTTCTAAATTAGCCATAAGCTTTTGTGTAGGATGTAAAAATATTCATTCAAAGTCAAATATTGCAAAATATTTCTGTTTACGTTTTCTCAGTACGTATAACTCATGTAAAAATGCAGGAATATTGATGAAATTGGGAAGTTATCAATGTTAAACCCTTAACTGATTAATGGGATAGTGATAGTATTTATATGTTTACAATGTTATACCTAAGAAGATGTAATGGAAAATCAAGAAGCGTGATGTTATTATTCGGTTGTTGTCGTGGTAGCTCCTATCACCTATGATGGATCAATGTAGGGAACGATGATCTAATCCTGATTACTGAATTTTCACAATGTATGTATTCGAGATTCTCTTTGTAGATTGTTGTTTTTCTTTGCTATTCGATTAATCTCTAATTTACAGCAATAAAGCTAAATTAATAAGCGGAGTTATTAAGAACAATTTAAAACTTAACTTTTACGATATTGTTAGTATTTCTTACTGTAATGCCATATATTTTCAAGTTTCTATTTATATCATCTGAATCCGGTTCTCTCGCATATCCCCAAAGATTATTCTTATTCACTTTAAATTAAGAACTTGACAAGTAATGTTTACAAAAATATTATTTTCAGAAAAAAATATGCCATTTCTTCACAAGGTAGGTGCCTATTCTATGAGTTAAACAATATTTTTCTTGTTTTCATTTTACTTTTATTTTCCTCTCGCCGTTAACGAATTCTTTGTTAAACCTATCATATGATTATACACAACGCAAGTTTTTTTTAACGCGAGGGTACGGAAGTAATAATACAATTTTAAGGCGATCTAGATTTCTGATAGAAAATCGCTTATAAAAACTCGAAATTTAATAGGATAATGATTAAGCACAATTTGTTCTTATTTACGCTATTTTTTGCGTTACTCTAAATTGAAATAGATGACTTTTTACCATCCTACGAATCTGGGGTATCCCAGGTGAGCAGACCGAAAACCAGTAAAAGTCAAACAACGTAGAAATATTCCTCGGGAATTTTCTTGTTGACTTAACACTTGAGAATTTGCGTATAATTAATAAGGTGACGGGAAGTTAATAATAAACGATTACCAACAAACCGCAAATGATACACTTGCTGTATTATTTAATTATTTAAAATGCGTGTGTGCCGTTATTCTACGAAATTTTAGGGATGCTTGTGAAATTCAACGTTTTTCTTACTATTAACATTCAGCGATCATTGAATAATGAACATTTTTGGTAATGGTAAAGAAATTATTGGAGTTATATGAAATAAACTTTTTATTTCAATAGCTTAGGGAATGTAAACCATTTATATGGTACTCCTGTAAATAGCCTGGAAGAGCTGGAGCTACGGATTAATCAAAAGTGTCAACAAATCCAAACCAAGGAGGGTGTTTTCGAAAGAGTTCGAATATCGTTGAGACGAAGATGTCGTGCCTGCTTGGAAATGAACGGAGGACACTTTGAACATCTTCTGTAACTTTGTTTTTTGTTTGTTAAAAGTTTCCTTTGTCGGTTTATTTCTAATAAAATAAAATGTTTGAAAAACGAATAGTGGTCCATATCTCCGCAACCGTTACTTTGCGGACCCATGTTCATTAAGACTTTTGTGCTTATTCTGGTTCATACTATTACCTTCTAAAATATTTTACACGCTTTTTTTAACACCCTGTATATTGTTTATCGATTAAAAGGTGTATTCAGTGTTCAGTGAATGAACTAATGGCATGCAATAGTCCAACTCATATGATTTACTATATTTGTAGTTTATTTCACAACAAAATTGTAAGAAAAAATTTGTAGTAACTGTTTCAGTGGTATTTCTTTCAGTGTACAAGTGGATCTGGCAAGATAACATCGTGAAAAATATAATACCTACTGTTTTTTTCGTATTTTATGAGGAACAGAATATACAAAAAAGCAATCACAGTGCAGCATTTTTCTTCTTTTGTTATTGCGGTTATAAATTATGTATTTTTATAATTATTATCTCCGATCGACTTTGTTTACTTTATCTAAACAAACAATTTCCGCTTGTGAATGAAGAAGTAAATAATAACTTGTTTTAATAACCAACAAACCATCGTTTTCACTCTTCTTTTACCGTGTTTTAATTAACTTTTTACCTCCGCTAGGAATAGAATTTAAATGACTTATTTGAATAATTTACTCTCATTTTAATTAAATTCGCTGCACTGAATTCCGATTTTATTGCTAATCGCCGAATTAGGAGGAAGATATACAGCTACCGTTTATTCAAATAACGTTTATATTAGCGAAATGCGTGTTACCGAAATAATTTACAGTCGACGCAATAAATTACGGCTTTTACATTAACGTTCTAAGAGACATCAGTTTTAATTAATGAATCTAAAAACGGGTAGCGATTTTTTACTAGCGATGACTTTATTGGCGTCGTAAAACTTATTTTGCTCTTGTTTTCGGCGTTTCGAATACAAAATTTATTAGTTCCTTGTGATAATATTTCATTAGATTTTATGAAATTCGCACCTAATAAATGTTTACATTATTTATAATATAATTATTTCAAATTATGCGTTTTCCGGTTGCAAGATATCCTAGCAATTATATTCGTATAAATATAAAAACGTATCTTTAGTTTGTTATTTATAAGCTGTCACTAAGTATTGCCCATATTTAAATATTCTACACTGAAAAAAATATGTCATCAATAATATCTTAACTTTTGTATTTGTGTATATTTGTAGTTGTGATTTTATGTTAAACAATTGCAACAAAAAAGGGAGGTGAGGAGATTATCATGCTCAAATCGGCAAAATAAAGGTCCTGAATTTACAAGTTCACACCATATAGGTATTACTTTAAAAAATACCAAATATATACTGTACCACAAGAAACTCCAGTACAAATACAGTAGAATTGCATGTTTTATGCCAAATTACATCATTCTTATTAAAAATACATAACGATGGTGTAAAGTGGCATTTCGTTTCCACTAAAATATGGTTATATTTCGAAAAAATATATATTCGTTAGTGCATGATTACTATTTTGATTATTTAAGTAATGTATTGTGAATTTACAAATAAGATGTAATAACGTTCAATAAAATTGCTTGCACCGTATCACGTGGTAATGCGAGAGTGAGGAGGAGCGAGTTACATTTATAACTGTATTAGTAATAATATATAGTTGAAGGTTATATTACGTTAGTTTAGGCAAATGAAGAACATCATATGGTTTTGTTTATTTGTATCTAGTGTTTGTTTGATGTTCGTGAGCGTATGTTTGAGTTTTTTAATACCTGCTATGATAGTAAAGTTATAGCCGAATCTGACGTCTTTGAGTGATCACTCTGTACATAAACAAAAATGGTACATTTTAGTAGCTATCAGTTGCATGGTATGTTGTTAATTTACGGCGAAGCTTGGCAAATTCTCTGACTATGTGGCTTTTGAACAGTGAACGTTTTTCGCATGCAATCATTTTGAGTACTTTTATAATTATTTCAAACTTTTTTCTGTGGAAAGAACTGTAAGAAAATCTCAGTAAGTATATTTAGGAGTACTTGTAATTATTGTAGATACATCTGATATGGTAGATGTGCGATGTTGTCAGAAATTCAAGACCTGTTTACCGCCATATCTCAGTCATTAAAAAGATGTTATAATTAATACACATGTACCTAAATTTGTACCTTGTAACTCTGTCGAAAAAATCAAGAACAAGACCGAATGCTCTAAAAATTATTGTAAATTTTATGGATTCGTAAGTCGTAAGAGAACTTGTTACTAATTCTTCGTTGGTATTCATCGAAATTCAACGTAAAAAATTATGCCTCTACGCTAACTAAAGTGTGACAGGAAAATTTTATTTTTTAACTGATTCACTTTGATGTTTTTCCTGGTAGCTTACCTTCTCTTTGTGGTTACCGGTGGATTCCGTAATAATGTGGTTTATAAGCAGTTTTTTTCGCAATGCTTTGTCCTTGCAACGGCGCATTTTTCATAAATTATACTGAACATAATTAAAAATACAACTCGATTGCTCTTGAAACGGTAAATTAAATGTTTCAATTTTTCTGTCTCTAATTTTAATTAAACAAATATTGGCATTGCAAAATATAAGAGTTATGTCATACAGTACACTACAAACTTGCTTTGTGATGGATTTTTTAATGATATTAATATACAGGGCGATCCCGAATAATGTGCAAAAAGAATTAGGCCCTTCATATATTTTTTTATCCATACCATTCTTAGAATAAGTTATGAGCAATTGGGGGTGAGAGGGTGGTGGTAATAAGTTTTATTTACATCCAAATGTTTAATACACAATAATACAGGGTGTTACTTAATGATATGTGAATATTTAAGCGGGTGATTCTACATCGAAAATTAATGATAGTTTGCTTTATAAACTATGGTCCAAAAATGTTCCGGTACAAAAATAAGTTTTAGGAAAAATAGGAAAATTTATATTTTCAAAACCGGTTTACATATTTCCATGAAATTTGGTATGTGGTGACTATTAATAAAGGTGCATATTTTGCAATATAGACGTAATTTCTATCTTTTACAGTGGCGTGCGCGACTTTAATATTTTTAAAGAAAAAAATGGTATGCTTTTTGGACCGCAATGCGTCGTTTCTGAGAAAAAAATAAAAACCGTTACAAAATGATGGAAACCTACTAGTTAAATATCGATATGTAAATTAGATATTTGAAAGGAAACTATGCGCGTCATAGACTTTATCTTTATACTCAAAAACTACTACTTATCAAAAAATTACAAGACAAAAAACGTTCTAAATTCGACAGGCATACAAAAAGATTTTTTTTTAATCGAAAATGTTAGTCTCAAAAAAATATAATGAATAATATACAAAGGGTACTTTCAATGAAATTACCCTAATAGCATTTTTTTGTAGTATTATATATATTATATATGTTTTTCATTACCGCATAGTAATTGGTTATTATCGCACACCATGCGGTAATTTGCTATTACAATACATCATGTGGCAATTGACTTTTACCGCACACTGTGCGGTAATCACTTACCGCATGGTTATAGTTAAATTACTATAACACATCTGCTAAAAGAGAACATAATTCTCGATTGGCAAACCCATAAGAAGAATGTTGATAAATACATCTGTGTTCAACGTTCGTTCCTATATTCATTAACTTTTCTTTTTCGAAAATTACCCGGTTATGCTTTGCATAGTTAGAAATTGTTACGTAACAGCGTTTTCCATATTTAGCATTTCCAATTTGAGAGATAAAAATGACCATCTCCTCCTAACCGTTAATTATCCAAATCGATCAAGAAGATATACACCCAGAAAATTAATTGCTATAATTAATAACCGATGTTGTTACAAGTAGCAGACGTATTCCCCCCTGAATATAAATCATCGACTTTACGCTCGATAATTTTAATATGACACGTTTCTAGTACCTCCGCGTCGTAGAACTAATCTGGGTTTACCAATTTAATACACAAAACTCGGCGTGATGAATGCAGAGATGTCGGCTCTGCACGCGAGGTGCCGCTAGCTTCAGTAATTACGGCACACTTAAAAATATTAGTATAATTCGGCTAATTAGAGGATCCGCTTATTAGTTTAATTGCTAAAAATCGTTTTTAATGCGCTTGATTAATTATGTGCTGGGTAGCAAGTGTAATTTGACGGGAGCGGCTCTTTACACACTCTAATCTACTTGGATAGCCCTACAATTTGCACGCCACAGAAATGTAGTATGTAAAATTTCACGTACATTTTTTTTTAAAATTAAATATTAAATTACGTACTTATTTGTTTAATTGGGTATTCCAGTCCCTAAAATCCTTATAAAGTGAAAAAATTTGTTTTTCAAAACCCCCATTTTTCGCCGACTGTGCGGTCCGTCTACCGTCTTTATTTCGCACGTTTAGCGTTTAGAGAGTAGGCAACCAGCAATACTAAATGGTAAAATTCGTTGTCATAATTGAAATCTTGTGTTTACGTTGTGATTGTGTGTTCTGCTTCAATTTTTAGTGGCTTTTTTCAATTTCACATGATATTTTGCTAGAGTATAGATCGCCGGTTTGTTTTTTTAGGTTATCGAACAAGGCTGCTGTGAATGCATTCAAAGTTTTCTATTAACTCTTCTTTAGTTCGATTTTCTTAGAACAAATAGGCATTTTATTTAACTGTACGCGAAGTAAGTTTGTTGGTAGTGAGTACTAGTTATAAAAAGTGAAAGTAGTAGTAGTAATGAAGTAGATTTTACAGTGTCACAAACACAAAATATCCACTTTAATCATTTCTACATTTACAAACGCTGTAAAAAAACAAACGCATAGTAGTTGACAGATTTAAGCCATTTTGGACGATGCTCATCATAGGCGCCAATATTCCGGAGAAAATACGGGGATTCCGCCCCCCTTTTTTAAATATCGAGCTAGAATTACGAAATAATAGTAACAACACCTTTACCCCTCATTCTAATCACGAGGATTTGCGCAGAAGTCAAAGAAAGCCTCATTAATTAGGGGGAAGGGTGGCGAAATGTCAACCAGTATCAATCTCTCACATTGACCTAAGCCAACATTCTTCTACCCTACTATACCCGCAGAGAGGGTGCCAATCCTCTCCACATATACAACTGATCTACGGTCTACCGACAGCGGGGATCGAACCCACAGCGGACGAGCCATATCGATTCAAGTACTGACGCCTTAAATCGCTCGACCACTACCGAAATAATTTTTGTATTGTTTTTTAGGCCTCCCTGAGCACATGGTTAAAAGTTTTGTACTCAGCTGTATACCTCTAAGCCTACACATTTAACTGTAATATAGTTTCTGACAGGACTTTCAAATATAGAAAAATAATTTTATTTTCACACTTCTATTCATTGTAAAGAGATATTAACATTTTCGATATGATACATTCGGCCTCAGCAATATGACTCGACATTAAATAACCAACATGTCAACAGCATAGCTGGGCGTACCACCAATGTAAAAATCTGCCTCGGTGAAGGGAAGAAAGAAGCCCGAAGGTAACAGTTATGGCAATAACTCCTCACTCGTGACATTACCGCAATTTGCAGGTTACTTTGCCCGAGCCGATACATTTTTATTACTACCTAAACAGGCGTACCAATACTGGATCACGTAGAGGGAAAGTCTCGAACATCGTCCTATCGATCATTTATCAATTGAGCACTCGGGTGCCAATCTGGCTCGTAAATATTTGGCGAAGTATGTAGAAGTGATGTAACGTAGGCGGGAAGTAATATGATATTCACGATATATCCATCCATCAGTGCAACATTCTTAGGGGTTTATGACTCCGGTTTGTACGTAAGTAAAAGTAACTAGCGTCACAGAAAGAAATATAATACCCTGACCAAAAAAAAATTGTTGAGAAACTAACCTGGTTTATATCAAAATCGGCTTCTATTTCTGTTTAAAAGTCAACTAGCCACTAACAGCTTCAAAACACGATACATTATTTACCTGTCTCAATATTCATCACGCCTTAACCTTATCCTAAAATATATTATTTACGCCATCGCTATGTATTCACAGTGATATTTCTTAGAAACAAATACTAATGCTAGTATGAACCATTTCCCAAAGTTATTGCAAGGATTTTGTCCTCAATATGTTCCAGTTTTATGACCTTGTATTGAAAATGTGTGTTCTCTGTCTTTTTAATGATGTGTGTGGTTTTCCGAAATTCTGCAGTATCAAAAGACATTATTTCTAATGTGTTAGTTCCAAATGGTTTACTGCATTTTTTATAGAAGATCATACACAATAATTCCACCGTAGAAAAAAATCATTCTTAGTTCCTGAATCTATGTGGCTAGTACTTTTCTAGTTGTTCCATCTTCTATATTACCAAATATCATTTAGCACAGACGATGTACCCATGTTTTATAAATATGTCTCGATAAATTTATTATGAGATATTCGTCTGCCATTGTCTTAATTGTTTTGTAAATTACAAATTTCTGTCATAGAATGTGACCAAAGCTTGATGATGTTAATGTTTCCAAAAATGTTGCTCTCTATAAACTCCCAAATTTTCTACAACCTTGTGCCAAAAATTGTTAACTTCTCTTTTAATGTGTTACAACACTGTCAATGTCTGCCACAGATTGCCGGCAAAAGACCAGCTTGAAATTAGAACATTTTCTGGAATTTTGCATTCCTTCTACTAAGTTTACTTCAAATGGGTTACTGCACCATTAATGGTAAGTATTTTCTAAAGAAAATCATACAAAATGATCTAATGATAGTTTCATTTTTAGAAAGTACCTATATGATTGTTAAATTACATTCTCATTTTTCCATATTCTATAGAGATCTTCTATAGCAGAAAAAAATAGCCCATCGGATGTTGCGTTCAATTTTATAACTGTACCTTTACCAGTTGTACTTTTAATAAATAATTAGTTGTTTTGTTGTTGAGACTTTTGTTTGGTTTTTTGTCAATAAATTTTCTGACCAAATATTCCTCTAACATTGACAATTGCCTCATAATTTTATGTCAAATTTCTCAAGCAACGTGCTTTCGATTGCCTTAAAATTCCTAAGGACATGATAATGTACTAGATAAGTAACTATTAAACCATATTGTCAATTATATGTTCGTGGTCTTTGAGGGTACATTTTAGACTACTGTATTTGTTGTATAATACTAAAATGCAATCCATAAAATGAAATCAGACGAAAATTGGGTCACTCCATACGTCAAACCAGTTGGGATGTGGCTGCTTTTTAAATGTCAATGAGATCTCTGAAGACATTAAGCGCAATAACAGATCATCAGCGCATAAAAACCTTACTTAACATACATACCTACTATTATAATTTTGAAGAACAACTCTGAAAGATAGCAAAACTGGTCCGAGTATAATGTTAGCGGAGCATATTATCAATGTCCCGATCGTAAATAAAATTACATGTAATATCTAGTAGTGTCATACGTCTTTCCTTGTAGAACGTGTTGGAAATTGTAGCAGAGCCACATGTTCTCGCAATAATGTAATAAACCAGGCTCATTAAACGAATAACAAAAATTTTTATGGTGTGAATCGCGTACCTGTTTGTTTTAGTAACTGTCGCTCCAGTTATTTCAATCATAAAGTTCAGAAAATTCACGTTAAATGCCGAGCTGTTGTGTAAACAAGATTTTCCAATGTGTAAAATGTCCGTGCTAACAGTTTTACTCACTCTCGCTTTTTTATACGGCTTTAGACAAAACGCATTAAAAATTATTAGTAATATAATGTAATAAAATATATATTGAATCCGTGTATTCTATACAGGGTGTTCCAAAACGAACATGCATTAGACGTATTTGCAACAATTTAATTTATATTTGAAATCGTTTGAACCGTGTTTGAATCAAGACGTTTTAGGCGCGGTGACTGTCATAATGATAGTAAAAAAAAATTCAAAATGAGCCGGAAAGTAAAGACGAGCCACCAGAGGGAGTACTTGAAGCGGCATAATGTGCTGTTCCACTATTAATCCTAAAAAATCGTCAAGACAGTATGATATTGCTTACAACGATAATACATTTTTGCTATAAAAGTTAATTCAAATTAATATAAATCGATTGACTAACTAATTTCGAACTTTTCAGGTCATTTTAATAATTGGTGTTTGTGGAGTTTTGAGAAGAGATGAGCTACTAAAGATAACAGTCGGTGATATAGCAGACAAAGATTCAATTATTACTATAAGAATTTTCGACTCGAAACTCATACTCCGAGATGTTCTCTCGTTTCAAGTCCAGATCAGATGAAGATATACCGCAAATACTATGCTTTACGTTCAGCAGTTACTAGAAGTACTTTAGTCGAAGCAGAGGCCGATATTACCACCATTAAACGACATAGGAGGTGGCGTTCTAGTACGGTAGAGGAGACATATATAGAAGATTCTATACAAAATAGAATTTCAATCGCAAATAAATTGTTACCATCTTCAGCAGAGCCTACGGAACTTGCCAATACTACAACGTACGTAAACTTAAACAATTAAAGCAGCAGCTTCATTGAACACCCAGAATTAAAAGCTAAGAGAACTGACAGCACTGGATCTGGCATAAATTTAACTCACACAAAAATAAATTGTAAGCTTCCTGTTTATAATAGTTACTGTTTTGTATTGAAGTAAAGTATATTGTTTAGTTAATAAAATCATAAATAAGTTTCGAAAATTTGACAATGTATCCAAGCAAACTAATAATTTATTCAAATGAAAAAAATAAAGACGTAAAATCTGTGGCTTTGGCTTCCACGATGAAAAATGTGTCTGGATAGTTTCCCAAAACCCCCTACTTTTGCATCACGTTAAAACTATGATGTGACATTACACAAGCAAAACAGTTATTGCAGCAATCATGCAATGAAAACAACCTTCCATACCCTCATAGCTCATTCCAGAGAGTTGTCTTTAAGTCCCGTGATCTCAATTTTCTAAATTCAAGTCGTTCCCTTCGTAACTTGTGACAAATTTTAACGTCGAATATAAATTCTACTGCAGTCCTTCGTGCAATTAAATCCACGAATACCTTCTGCGCTCTAGTTGTAAACAGTTGGAGAACGCGTTTTCTCGGATCTCCCGAGATCTGGTAACCCTTGACCCCTCTGTACACCTGTACCTATTTATTACATATGTACACGTTCTCGGCAAGATCCGCCTGCTGAATTAGTAAATATCACTGGATGCCCATTATCACAGTTAACACATCTAATAATAATGTGGGGAGTGATGAAACTATAAACAGTTCTGATATGTCTCCTTGTGTTAGTCATATGGAAGTAGACTGAAATGGAAACCGTGAAGAAAAAGATACAACAAAATTTGCCAAATTTGATTCTATAATCATAACAACATGTCATATTCCTTTCCAAATTAGAAAGTTGTAGATGTATTTGGAGACTGTTTCAATAAAATGAAACAAATGTAGTACAAGGAAATCTTTCAAATATATTGAAAGGTCAGACCATGTGTCTGGCAACAATAATCACATAGTAATTAAAATATTAACGTTAATAAACTGCCATAGAACAAAACCACGTGGCAGAAAATGCAATATCATTGGTGTGATGTTACATACCGTTCAGCGTTTGTTTCTTGTATTTTTGTGGCATTTGTGGGTTATAGATATATAGTGCAAATACTGTGTAGGTAATGTCATAATTATTAGTGATGATGTGGTGAGGTTACGATATTGTTAAACGTAACTTATTTCTATGTTTACAATATACATCCGCTAGTGACAATTACGGCGACAATGCTGTTGTGGAAGTATCAGATAGATGGTTTTACTTGATCTGATTTCGCATTAAACAACTGGTATTAATTACAAATAATAATCTCATAATAGTTTGGAATCGGAATAAAGCGCTGAATAAAATAAATGAGAAAAAATGTAAGCTTACATACACATTCTGGTAGCTTAATAGAAAAGTTTAAGTGACTCTTTACAGCTTCACATTTTAATATTTTCGGTGAACTTAAACGTACCTGTTTTTCCAATTAAATTTACATTAAAATGGTCTTCATAAACAAACAATGTTGTATTGCCTCCTTTCATCGAGTTTTATTTATCACCCTATACCATATTTTTCACAACTTGATCACTCGAATAATTAACCAAGTCCTAAGACCAGTTAAGATTTAAAAGCATTTTTTGGATTAGTTATCTAAGTCATAAAAAGTACTAAAATATTGATTTTTAGGACGCAAAATTAGATTAGATTTAGTTATTAAGACGTGATTAACTAATCAAACAATTATTGTTAATGTACATGTGTATTTCATATATAGATTAATGATAACTCGTTTAGTTAACTAAGGTTTTCTCTTAAACTCTTTTGGATTAAAGGACTTGGTATCGACCCAAAAAGTATTTTGTGTACCAGCTAAGACTTGCTTTACTAATTAAAAGATTATTATTTGTATAACATAGTGTGTATATTAACTAATCAAATGATTATTGATAATATACATGTGTGTTTTACATATATTTATGCATATAGTCTGATCACAAGATTAATTTTCTAAGATTGAATTCTTCTCTCTCTCTTGAACTCTTTTGGATTTAAGGTCTTGGTATTGACCCAAAAACTATTTTGTGTATCAGTTAAGACTTGCTTTACTAATTAAAAAATTTTGTTGTGACATTATGTGTATATAGTTTCGTATTATTTACAATATTCTTTTATTAGTTAACCAAATTAGTTTCTAGTTATGATCTCGTTAATAATTGGATGATTCGACAAATACACATCTGTATTTCGTATAGTTACACGTACATGCTGATTACTGGATGTTACTACTCTTAGTTTTAAAGATTTAGTAGGTAATAGATCTAACTAGTATTTTGAGTGCCAGTTAAGACTTGGTTAACTGTTCACAAGATTAACCTGACAATGTATGAGTATATTCAAGTTATTCACAGCGTAATTTCTATATTAGACAAGTCTTTACCGGTATGTTTGTACTAAAACTTTATTGTAAGTACAACTACAAAAGGATGAACAGGCTGCACACAACTGTAGTTATAACATAACTATTGTATGTATAATTCAAATTACCCTATCAATTATTACATTTTACAATGTATTCAATAAAAGACGAGGCGCACCAGTGATTACAACACAGTAAAGTGCTGCTGCGCCTGAAAACGAAGACCACTGTCCACGTGCCAAACTAATAAAATGTAAATTTGTCAGAAGAAATATGAGCGGCAATTAAAATAATATCGTCTGGAGTACATTAGAAAAGCTAGAAATAAAAATTACAGTGTATGTTGGCTGGAAGTCGTTTAATTTAATATAAACCAGTTCTTGTGTCCATGATGTTGAATAGAAAAGAGGTTTGTTTATTTATAAACCTTAGATGTGTTTTACAGTGAAATACATCGTGGTCTAGGAAAGTGTGGCATATAGTGTGTTTACAAAACGTACAAGCACATAAAATCGTAGTCTATAATTGTAAATTTGAATTGCCTTGGTGAAACGGAAAGCATGTAGCTATTTATACGTTTAAAGCCAATTTCAACAAAAACAGTGCATAAAGCAATAGTGTAATTTATTTTGCTTTCGATAACATATACCTACTTAAAATAGGTTTTATATATACGGGATGATCTTTAAAAAGTCAGGCATAAAAGTAACATTAAATTTTAAATTTGCTATATAGTGATTTTCCGGTTTGTTATGCGCTAACCTAGGTATCTAGTCGCTGTGAGTAACATAATTAAAGTGTACATCCTCAGCTTTAGTTACAGAGGCGGCTACGGAAGACCATCATTATCAGAGGCACGATTCCGACCGCAGCAGTTGCAATACCAACAACAAGAGCCGAAATCAAATATGGTTGGGTCCAGAGATGCCGATAGCTGATTTGCCCCCTCCCCCCTTCAGAGCCTAGCCCGAGAACAACAAGGGCAGGTCAAAGTATCCGAGCTGAGGCTAGGGATGTGCACTTTAATTCTGTTACTGGCAGCGACCCGTTAGCAAGGTCACATCATAACAACCCAGAACCCAGAAAGCCTAAAACATGAAGCATATATTTCTAATTTTGTTAATTACTATGATTGAAATATTTAAAATAACCTACTCATTTTATTATGATTTTTCGAATATAAATCAACATAAATATTAAAATACATGGTAATACAGGGTTTATTTGAAGTGACATAAAATTCTAAATTAATCTGAGTATTTGCACACTCACTAGATCTAGAAACATTTTTCTCTTGTTATTCAGGTTCGAACAAAATTCATTCCAATGTAATAATGCTGGAAAAAAATAGCAGTGTCCTTATCTTATAATTATGTATTATTCCTAGCAACAAATTTATATTTAACCCCACCTCCGCCCGTCATAAAAATGCGAATAGAAAGTACTCAATGCATAATATTTATCATGACAATAGAAATCTGCCTAACATATTTTTTGAACCGCCCTATATACGGCCGCAAATCCGACCGTCCTTGATGTGTAAGAATGTTATTAAGAAGATTAGAAACGCCCTGCATTGCTATAAACCGCTTCAATGTTACTCTAAATAACCCACATGTTATTTAAAAGTAATAAAAAATATTTTATGTGGCTCGCGAAAACGCAGTTGGCCATAAAATCTGCGATTCCGCGGTAATAATGGAAAGGTTTATTTGCATATGAGTAACACTATATATTTTTTTTGCCAATCGGGTATGGCAGTAAAAATATACATATTCGCGCGTTTATTATTATTTTGCTAACTCAAATAATATGATTGTCCGTCAAACAAGTATGTGTCTATAACTGCTTCTAGCTTTTTTTTTAATTACTTTACTGTATATTTAATTTGAATGTACCTACTTACTTTATAAACTAATTAAACTATTAAAATAGAGTTTAATATTTTAAAATTTTCCTAAAATTCTTACACACTAGTCTTATACAGGGTCACAATGTAATTAGTTTTAACCACATATTCGGAAGGCCTATTAAAGACAGATAATCAAAAACAAATTATAACTCGACCTTTTAAAAGATAAATAAATCAACTCATAACTTCCCGTAACGTGAAGCTTCTAGTGCCCAACAAATTTTCTGATGACGAAGCCATGTAACGTTCGAGCGTTTGAGCGAAACAGCATTGCTATGTCAGGGTCTTATATATAATAATATTGCTTAACACTTCAAGGTATTTATTCAAATTGACTACCGTACCGAGATCACACCACACATATGGAGGGAGGGGGAAAGAACAACGCAATGCATCCTGCAGCTTTTATATTGGTTTTTATCAATATTAATCAATATATGGATGAGCGCAGAGATGCCGATAGCAGATCGCCCCCCACACACAATCTAGCCTAAGAACAATAAGGGCAGGTCAAAGAATATCAGCGAAGAGTAGAGATTCGCATTTTAGTTCTGTTATTGGCAAACTATTAGTTTTTTTAGATTGTTTTGTCAGTCGTAATGGCAAATTTTACGAATTTTGAATAGAATTATGGTTTAATATAGAGAATGTTTACGAGATACCAGTGCCCATGTGCGTCTAATCCAACGTAATTGAAAATACAGTTCTGGCATACTGAACTTACTAAGTAACCTTTTAAATTTGATTATGCGAGGTCTCTTTTCGCATTTAATATTTTAATTTTAAATGAATATTAAATTATGTTTAAAATAAGATACTTTCGTAAAAATCAAATTTTTAGACAATGTTAGAATTTTGCATAGTACCTATATCTACATTAATATGAATTATAATTATGTACTCACAATTAAAAAATCACATATAAAATTAATTAGATAATAATTTAACACTTCTTTAATAAATTTAACTTTTCTAAAAATTATTTATTTTAAATAGGTACAAACAATTTTATTTGGAGAAAAATCCATTTTAAATAATTATTAAAATACAGAACGAAGTTAAATCTCTTCTCTTAAATCAGTTTGCTTTTATTTTTTTTATCACTTTCTATGTACCTGAGCGTTCCCAGATATGTGACTTCATGTTTTATCTTATCATTTAACTTACTTTAATATATTTCAAAGTAAAGATATATAAGAAATTAACTAAAACAATTAATAAGGTTCTATATACTACAGACAAATTTTAATGTTTACATTTAATTTTAACGCTCAATTCTCAATAAATTAACCTTATCATAAAAATTAATTTTGCAGTGAACAGAGTTAGGCAATGGTGCTGTAAATATATGAGATACCCATATTGATGGAAAGCAGCATGTTATACAAGAACGAATCTATAGAAAAGATATTAATTAGGTACTTAAACTTACTTAACTGTGTAGACAATGTGGAACTAACCTGTAACAGAAAAAATGTATTTCAGTTAAATTGTTCTACTACAAAAGAAGTTATCAACATATAGCAGTGCACTTCCATACAATTTGTCTGAATTTTCAGTATTTAAATCACAATCTACTACAATTCAACTTATGAACCTCAAAGGTAAACCCATAAATGATGATGATTTTTATTATTTGTAAATTATTCATAGGATCTCAAATAAAAAAAAAAACTATAAAAGGCTGTAAAACTCACAGTGAGCGGACAGATCTATAAATTACTTTATTGAATAAATGATGAGTAGCAACTATGAGATGATTACTTTCATCAACGAAAGAGATGAATTGAGATAAGTGGCCATAGGCGGAGAATAAGGTTTTAAGCAATTCTATGACGGATTTTTGTTAATTTCGAATGGTTATCATGTTTCTCTTGTCTTTAAAATACTATTACATTTCCTTTATTAAAGACTATTAGTAAACTTTGTAACAAGGACGGAGTAACCGAAAGTAACTATTTTTAAAATACTCGTACCATATCCTAAGCTTTTTAACTTTAGCACTGTTAACATAAAATACCACAGTTTGCGATACTTCAGTTTTTTTATTTTTGTTTAAATACTATTATTTCTGTGGTCATTGTTGAAGAAATTATATTATCCTACATTATTTTTGCACTTATTTAATAAATTATGACAATCCGAAGTTAAACATATGACGTCACCCTTGTTTTTTATCCTTTATATAGATTTCAATTTTATATATTATTCAAATTTCAAGTACACATCTTTTTCCCACGCACCTGAACTATGTAGATGATACCTGATACACTATTTGAATTATAGATAGTTTCCGTTTACAATTCTAATTTAAAGTATAATGCGTACATCTGAAATTGATCAATATAATAAATATTATGGAAAATGCCGTTATGATTTTTAATATAATGGAACATGCGGAAAAAATCGTATACGTTAAGAGCATACTAATTTTTATCGGTAAATTAATGATTCAAGTCAACGCGTGTACTTAAAGCACAACTTGTTTAACTAAAAACTGGTTATACAGGGTGTTTTAGTGAAAGTTATCACATTTAAATAATCTATCACATGAAATAGTAGTAATGAAAGAAATAAATAATATATTAAAATAACTAAATAGTGAATATTAAAAAAAAAATGTTCGTGAAAGATGCCACCTTTAACCTGCAAAAATAGTTACAACCTCAGCTATTACAACTAATATTTTTTAGAAATTTTTAAAATTATTTCAACATATTAGTTGTATTTTTTTTAATAGTAGGTGTATCATTGTACAGGGTGGTATGTTTTTAAGGATTACTTGTGATTCTATCACAGATAGAAGAAATCTGATAAACGGGTTTTGGGCTCTTATTTCGAGAAAAAACAATGGCGAAAACCGCTTATCTCCATCTAGTACAGTTTTCAAGCTATACAGGGTGTTTTTCGGTATCACTTGTAAACGCCCTGTAGCT
This sequence comes from Monochamus saltuarius, assembly GCA_025584915.1. Lineage (NCBI taxonomy): Eukaryota > Metazoa > Arthropoda > Insecta > Coleoptera > Cerambycidae > Monochamus > Monochamus saltuarius. The sequence continues at coordinate 12,576,400 of CM046727.1, read as the reverse complement.
CAAAAACGGTAAACAATAGATGAAGTTTTCGCCATTGTTATTTTCTCGAAAAAGAGCCCAACACTCGTTCATAACATTTGCTCTATCTATGACAGAACCAAATGTAACGCCCCCCAAAAACATACCGATTATTGTACCTAAGTATAAAGTTAAAATGTTAGCTTCAACAAATGTACTGAGTGAATTTCATTTCATTGAATATTACGTACAGAGTGATCCCAAGACAATTCGCCAAAATTCATGAATATATTCCTAAGGTAAAAATTTTGCGATTTAGCCGAACTTAATTTAGTCCCAAATTTATTTAAGTTTCTTCTCTATTTTTTTTTTTTTCATTTATCTATGCATCAACATTTTGAGGTTGGGGTTCTTTGGGTCAAGAAATTCAAATTTGTTCACAAATTGATTATACTTCATAGAGGGCGCCAGCTGCTGTAGATTGAATATATTAAAAACGATATACTTATACTTTAAGGTATCTCATATTTGATATCTAGTTCATATTTTCCAATTTTTTGGAATACAAAAATGGAATATTTTGTCTGTCTCCTACCGTGTTTCGAAATATTTAACTTTGAAACTTCTAATGCTGGTAGTTGAAATATTTAAAATAATTTTGAAATATCCAAAATAAGAATGTATGTTTTTTTCTAAATTCTAGGGAAAACTCCGACCACAATGGACGAAAATAACAATGAACCTATCTCTTCGTGACACAAACACAATAAACAAAATTTCGTGCATAGCATTGCGGTACCGATATTTTAGACATTGCGTAATGAAGTTGTTTACTTTGTAACTGATCGATCTACTGCCAATTTCTTCGCAATCTCTATTAGCAAAATAATACAATACGTTGTTGTTTCATTATATTAAGATAAAAAAGATGTCATCATTGTATGGATTCCCTGCGACTTCGCAGCGATCGCACAAGGTGACCGTATTGAATTTCGAGCGAGATGAAATGATATAACACCGATTTGAATGGTTATTTTTGTAATATCGCATTACCAGAAATAAAGTGATACTTTGTTATTGCGATTCCTAGTAAGATGTAGATCGTATCGGATGATTTCGTAACGAGGAAGACTTTTGTAGGAATTTGTGCCCCGTAGATCGAGATATCATAATCCGAGACAGATGTTTTGTCAAAATTTCACTTCACATTTTCCCTCAATCAATGCAATAACTATTGCGTGACTGTAAATATTCGACAATATTACTATATATTTATTCTGATATAGTGAAAATAAACATACCTTTCATGTTTATAAGTAGATCACACTGCGGAGATATACTACGTGACATTAGATTTTAATAGTTTTTGGTATACAGGGTCAGAGCCACTTATTGAATGGTTACATTTCAAAAATTAGTTCAATAGCGTGTTGAGAACTCACAATTCCTAATACACTCATTGATATGCCTGAACTGGGATCTAATAAGGTTCTCGATAATTTCCTGGGGTCTCTCATTCCAATTACTTGAACTACATAGGTAAAAGCTGCTAAAGTCTGTGAGGGTGTTGTAAATCCAGCAGTCTGCCAATCATGTCCCAGACGTGTTCAATAGGTGATAGATCTGGCGACATTGGCGACCAGTCTAAATGGTTGATCTGATATTGATTCATAAAAGCTATTGTTTGTCTGGCAAGATGAGGTGTAGCGCTGTCTTGCTGGAAAATGGATTTTTGCATGGTGTGAAAGTATGGAATGACATATGGTCCCACCTTCATATTGCCTCTAATGAAAACTAGTGGTGATCTGCTACCATACAAGATAGCACCCCATATCACACCTACTTTGACGAGATTCGTCACTAAAGATCACCTGATTCCATTCTTGGTCCCACTGAATCCTGTTAGTCCTTCTAGAAATTTCTGTCACCGACAAATCTGCTTCGCACAACTCAACAATCCACCCCTTCTCAAAGTCACTAAGCTAGGAAATCTACCCAGGTCCTCTAGGCATTATCAACTTTAAAAAATTGTCATTTAAAACAAGCTTCACAATACTTGCAACAAAAATGTGAACAGAAATTTTTAAAACAGAATGCTGCGTTCAAAGTACGACCTATGCAAACGCCAAGAAAAATTCAGATAAACCTGAAAATTTAATCATTTTTTTCCTTTCATCGAGAGAACTAAACTTTTTTTGTCGCATAATATATAATATTTCATAAGCCTATCTTTCATATCACAGCGCACATGGTCAAATAATTGTGCCATATTAATATTGACCATTTGCTATAAGAGAAATATATATCAAATCTTTTGTCACTAACATTGCAAGACACTCATTAATAGTAACAGGAAAATGAAAGAAGAAGAAGTGCTGTGTGGAGATGGTGACTTGTCTCTATTTTAAAAAATGCTTCATTCGTTTTATTTTTAAATTATTTCTATGTTCATTAAATAGACGTAAAAAGTTACCGTTGCGTAATAATTTCGAACTAGATGAAACCTTAAATTTGTATTCCAAATATGGTCCTCTATCCCGCACAAAATATCCATCCATATCTCCAGCTAAAACTATGGATAAATCACTGTCATGCGAGCAATAAACTTCGAAAATCTCTCCACCAGTCCTATTTGACGGTCTAATGCCAGGCATCCACTTAATTAGGTTGGTATCCGAGTATAATCAACTCGTTACTTCTCTAACTAATGGTAATGGCTTCAGTTACTTTCCTAATTAATCCTAATAGGTTGGTAGCTCTTACTGGGTGGCAAATGTAAATTTAATAGGTAGCGATGTGACAACAATGTAAAAATTAATCGCGTCAACACCGTTCGACTGAAAAAACTATTAACGGGTTCATGTCAGACGGATATTTTTTTCTGATTTGATTTTGTCTAATTGCCTGTTTGAGTAGAAACATTTTTTTTTTTTTTTGAGGGGAAATTAATGAGGTTCTAATGACGTTTGGGCGCACGTGGGATTCATTTGTTGGAAATTGACTGACTGGGATAATTTATGGTTATTCTTACGTACCTGTGTATGGTATCTTAACAAAAAATCAATTACGACTCGGAGCTGATACGCACTTTTGCTACACTTTCTAATTTAAAGTAGTTCAAACGTACCATCTTTATTAACAATGATAAATATCTTCAATAGATATTTGAGGCGAGCCTTAGTGTTTTGACGTTCAACGAATTTCTTCGCCTAAAATATTTTTAGTTCACGGTTGTATAATTACATAATACAAGAAATAAGTCAGTTGTAGTTATTATGTTTAGTTAGTAGGCCTTTTGTAAGATTGTATCATTTTTCAACAAAATTTAGGTTTAGGCAGAAAATTATTCATCAATAGCTTTAACTGAATTCAACTTCGTCGTTTTTTTAAAATTGCCAATAAAACAAACGGTGTTTATCCTGTTATTGGTGTCTGGAAACTCAACTTCTTTTCATTAAATCATCGGGTGTCCTTCAGGAATCTATACTGGGTCCCTTTTCCTTCTATATTTTTGTCAATGATTTGGATGTTGTTTACTTGACGTATGCTGATGACCTCAAAATTGCAGAAAATTTCAGTCTAATATAATTAGTCCGTCAAAATCAAATGACGTTTGCACATGCAAGAAAGCAGCGCAATGATACATACGACAAAAACAACGAAACTTATTTTTGACTGCAACACACATGATTGTTATTAAATCATCGGGTGTCCCTCAGGGATCTATACTGGGTCCCTTTTATGTTAATAGTTTTGTGAATGATATAATAGACGATTTGGATGTTGGTTGCTTGACGTATGTTGATAATCTCAAGATTGGTTCCTTGACGTATGCTGATGATCTCAAGATTGTAAAAAATTTTAGTGTAATACAATTAGTCCGTCATAATCAACTGACGTTTGAACATGCAAAAATGCATCGCAATGACATATACGACAAAAACAACGAAACTTATATTTAACTGCAACACACGAATTTCATTAAATCATCGGATGTCCCTCAGGGATCTCTACTGGGTCCCCTTCCTTTTAATATCTTTGTCAATGATATAGTAGACAATTTGGATGTTGATTACTTGACGTATGCTGATGATCTCAATATTGTAGAAAATTTCAGTCTAATATAACTGGTCCGTCAAAATCAGCTTACGTTTGAACATGCAAAAATGCAGTGCAATGACATGTACGACAAAAACAACGAATCTTATATTTTGATTGCAACACACACACATGCATGATTTTCATTAAATCATTGGATGTCCCTTAGGGATCTATACTGGGTCCTTTTTCTTTTAATATTTTTGTCAATGATATAATAGACGATTTGGATGTTGGTTACTTGACGTATGTTGATGATCTCAAGATTGTAGAAAATTTTAGTCTAATACAATTAGTCCGTCAAAATCAACTGACGTTTCAACATGCAAAAATGACATATACGACAAAAACAACGAAACTATATGTGACTGCAACACACATAATTTTCATTAAATCACCGGGTGTCCCTTAGAAACTGGGTTCTTTTTCATTTAATATTTTTGACATTGCGTTTGTGATTTTCATACAGATTTATGTTCTAATAAAACTACATAGGGGTTATATTTCAGTGAGTTGTGCTTTATTGTGTTTTATTTTTATGTTTTTATACTATATTTATTTATCGCTGTTAGTGAAATATTTTCTGTATTTTCCATCCTGTAAGTGGATATTTTTGTCTATTGGGTGGCGTAAAATAAATAAATCTTTAAAAGATCGTCACTAAGTTTCATATAAACAAAGTATATATTTCGTTTTTCTTGACAAACTCATATATAACAATGTCTACTTTAGTCAAATCTGACAATTTTATAAAAATTTCAATTAGTTTAACAACAAAATATACAGGTGAAAAAATACAGAAATGTTATTTGTTATTTCGACTAATACCCTCAGGACATAATATTGTTTTCGATTATTCCAAAAGCTACATATATTTTGATAATGTACCAAGAGACTGGTTTAATATTTGCAGTAATAAAATAAGCTCTGCTCAATTTGAAAGCTTTCAAGTGATTTTAAAATTCAAATGTGTCGTGAATATCGTAGGAGGCTAAATTTACTTTTCCAGCTGTTTTACGAGCAGATCTCGGATTACACATCGAGCCTGATGTGTAATCAGATTAAAATGGTACAAGTATGGCAATTTCCTTAAATTTATTCCGCTGTTTTTGCAGTTACGGGTTCTCTAAAACTGTTGCTGGTTATCGTAAAGTCTCAGTCAAGAGCAGTGCAAGTTTCTCAAATTGAAAATTCTTCATTTAGCACTAGCTTCACTTATTAAGTCATGTCAGTAATAAAAAAAGAACAGTCAACGTGTTTCACTTAATTTGCTTCATCTACAGTGTTATTTTTTTCGAGATAGAAAAATTATTAAATATATTGTCAGAATTTAGTGTCACTTCAAACAAATGCAGTGAAAGCTGCTAAAATAAACAATATTACTTCTTTTAAAAAGCCTACATAGCTAGACAGAATAGTATTTGTACGGTTATATGTGTCATGACCAATGTCTAATACCTTTTCAAAGAAAACATGATGTAGCTAAATGATTATGCCGTATCAAACCAATTATTATTGCTGCATCTCTGCACTATTTTATGGTTATATGTATCAAGGCCTATCTCTAATGCTTTTTGAAAAAAAGCATGATGTAGCTAAATGATTATACCACATCAAATCAATTATTTTTGCTGCATCTCCATTACTATAGAAAATGGAGTCTGTAATTATAAGAAAATGTTCCATATAAATATTTAAAAATATACGGAATGTTCCATTTCTGTATATATTATGTTTTTATATACAATATGCATACACTGTAAAAAAGTTGCAATGTAAGCAATAACCTAGCAAATACTTCAAAATGTGTAAAAATATCATTTATTGTTGTATGGAATTTAAAGTTGCCATTACGAACATTTGTTAAAATAGTCAATAAATTGTATCTATTTTTTCCCTAATAATTGTAAACTTAAAAACATCAATATTGCATTTTACATAACGCAGTGGCAGAGTGCTTAACTTAATAATTTTTAAAAATTTTTGTCTTTTGTCTTCTTTCTTTTATATGTGTATAAGTCATGTCTATGCTGACTAAGCAGCTCAGCGCTTGGTATAATATGTAAAAATTTATTTGAACATTTGCAAATGCCTAGCAAATGTCTTCGTTCCAAAAATGTCGATTTATCACTTAATATATGCTTATAATCAAATATCATGTATCACGTTTAAATCTGTGTTTGTTAAAAGCCTCAAATCAAATAGTATTATGCATTTCAACAGATAACTAAAGCTCTTTCCGTAAGTGTCGCGAAACAGAATGTACTAATTGCTACACTATGCAGATAACATAGCTAAGATGTAGAGATTCATCATTTCCCAACACCCAGCAATATTCCAAATAGAACCTGTGGCCCATAAAAAGGTTCAGCTGGAATGCAAATGAGCTTGCAAAACATCAGCGACGCATAAAACCAAATTCTACTCTAAACGACGAAAAATTGCCTCACTTTACCCGGAGTATTTTTATGTTATTTCTTATCTTATTATCACTAATTACCGACGTAGTTTACGGTATTTAGCATAAACTGTATAATGTTTTCATTATGTTCTAAGTATGGGAATATGAAAAGTGCATTACTTAACAGCATGGGAATTAGACTGACATCTGCCATTGTCACTTTTAGTGGCCGTTTATAAAACACTTGCAGTTTCGTTAGGCTATTGTAGGAAATGTGGGTCAAATACAAAGCGTTCGCCTTTTTCGATGTCTTCAGACCAAGTAACATATTGTTGAACAGGAGTAATTAGTTTAGAAATGAAGAAATTTCTTCAAAACACAAACATGTAAGGGGTTTTCTTCTGCAATATGTGTTCATGATTGTTTAATTGCTTGTTTTAGGCGCAATTGAGGTTGAGTTGCTACAAATTCCACTGTTTATGGTTTATAGAAAACCACACTAGATGCAACTGTACAAACACTATGAGCGTATGATTTCCCTTAAGATCTTCCAAATTTGCCTGCTCGTATCTCTCATCGTCTGATTATACTTCAACCTAAGCAGTTGTTTTGCACCATCTTAGTTTTTAAAACTATTATCAATTTTTTCAGGAAAAGAGTGTATCTAAATTGGAAATGGATTCAATTTATGGATGGCACTACGCTAATAAGAACCTCCACCTACTGAGTGCATTCCTTTGTACAACTTTAGATACGATTCTTTGAAATAGCAGCTTTGAAACGAAAAAGCCGTAGGAGATGCGATGAAGGTGGTGTTAGAAACTTCTGTTAGAAACAACTGACTTTTTTGTTAGATATTTATCTACATGATTTCCGTGATAGAAATTGTATTAAAATTGATTTAAATTCGCTTAATATCTTTACAATAAAATATAAATGTTATAATCCTAAGATTCAGGTCTAAACCTGAATATGATTTTATAGAACAGACATATGCAGAGTGTTAACATTCAAATTTAATTCTATAACAATTTGTTTGGTTTAGTTAAAACAATGCGATGGATTTGTTTAACATGTAGCAGTAAAAAAAATTGTGACCAATGTTTTGCTGTGTTGATTGCAAAGTACAGGACATACTACAAGGCAAGAAAAGAATCCTATTGTTTACTTTAGCAGGATACGCCTTTTTGGAATAAGCATAGATTAATAATTTTTGACGTATTTATCAATAAAGCTGATCTAGAAATTTAGTTTCATGCTTACAATTAGTAATTATTATTGTTCGATAGTGGGAAATGATGCCACATAGATCAAAGAAAACAGATTTTTTCTTTTGTCAACGTTTCGGCATTTTTATTCTGGCATTTTCAAGACTGAGAACCCCATACTTATCTAATTTTAATTGTTAGTCGAGACAAACTTTCAAAGAAAACACGCATTTTTTCTTTTGTGAACGTTTCGCCACTTTGCTGATTATGTCACAATATAATTGACAAAACATTACTAAAAGAAAAAAATTGTGTTTTCTTTGAAATTTTTGACGTTATCTCCCACTACAGACCAATCATTAAAACACCACGGCTATTATTTACTAGTTTTTCTAATAGTTAGTATGTTTATCAAACGTGCATTGTCTAATAATGCAACAGTAGTACTTTTCCATTTATATCTGAGTCTATGATATATAACAATTCTGTAGGCAATATCAATAAAATTTTATAGTTCTTGTTGTTACTAGCTTTAATATTGATAATATTTTGGGAATATTTAAAAATTATTTTCAAGTATTTCAACTAACAAACTAAACACATCATTTTTTTATATTTTTGTAAAGTTCTACCATTGGGTTATGCGATATAGGGCATTTGTATATATTTTTATATTAATGTATGAGCTTGTAATTTCCGCATATATACTTATAGTATTCCTAAATATTAAATTATTTTCGGAAAATTCGAGGTCATAAATATTTTGAAAATAAATAATAATTTTCTAAAAGTATTTCTGCACGAGGAAAACTTTTCAGTTATTAATTTAAGCTCGTGTGATAATGAACGTAATTAAAATATTAAGTCCTGTTAAACAAAATGTCAATCTATACACAAATAAACACAAAAAAATCCACTGTAATCACATGCACCTAACTTGAAGAAGGATGAAAATTTCCTTTACCATGGTAAAGGGAGAAAATACAATTTTCAGTAATATAGTAAAATAATTCTTATAATAAAAAAATATGACATAACTGTATATTTTTACTAATGACCAAAAAAAAGAGACATGTAACTTTTCTATAATAACCACGTATCTACACTATATGTATTGTCTATTTTTCACCATCTTTTAAATCTTGTTTCAGAAAGCAATAAGGCCTGAAAGCATATACAAATTACTGTAATTAAAATCGTATTTCTAATCCCGTTTCATTAAGAATTTTTGTGAAAACGGTGATAGCATCTCTCCAAAATTATACCTGTGTGTACAGTTAAACTTATTTCGCTGACATGCAAATAATCTGACGTGTTACACTTTCTAACATCATGTTCACATGACAACTAAGTATTCGTATACAAACAAATTACCGGTTCATCTATGCCCCGAAGGAAAGTTGCAAGAGGATATTAATTTCACGTTGGAACTATTTAAAATTGATATCTTTTGTAACACTCGTCACAAAGGAGTTCGGATATCTGTTCTCTTGACGGTATCACGCAATTAAGGTGCTGTGTAGAAATAACGGATATTGCAATTTTTACGGAAAACAAAAGCAAATGTATTTTTTTGATACTATATGTGTACCATGCCTACAATTCTTCTGTCTATTCTAGAATATGTAAGATATGCAAGCAAAAATGTATTAGTTCTAAATAACCATAAGCTATACCTATTATATGAAATTTATATTACTAAAATATATCAGTGGTATCAAGTTGACTTCAAATTTTGTTTTAAATTTTTAGTTATTTTATATTTTATTAATACAGAAACATCCCATGAAAAAATATAGAAACAGTTAGTAACACATTTGCAGCAGGTGTAATGCATTATCTTTCTTTTTTTACACACACAAGTTTCTTGTAAGATTCCTTCATGAATAAACTATATTAAATCTTCCAAAACTACACCAAACTGCTTCATTTATTTATATTGTTTACTACATATATTATTTATTGTTCATATATATTCAATGAGTTGAATAGCCATTACCTTCGCATCAATTTGGTTATGTCTAGTTCTAAATCATAATGTATGCAAATTTGCTATAACAAATTGGCCTCTTCCAAATTGTGTTCGTTAGTTTCTTCCTTTGTCCAACGGCGAAAGACATATATTAAAAATAAAACATAATTTAGTAGACAGATATGAACATTTTATAACTGTCTAAGTCGAACATCCATTTCTAGAGATGAGCGCTGAATCATACTTACATAATGAAAAGGATATGTCAACAGAGACCGATCTTTTAAATCTGTGTCGGAAATATTCGCGTAGGATAATGAAAAATGAAGGAGAAGTCTGTCTGAACTAATTCGTTAGTTCTTTTGAAACAATCAATTATTATATTTGTCTAATCGCAATTTTTTCTTAATCAATTAATACTTTTACAGATGGCTAGACATATTGAAATCAGTTCTATGACTATTTATAAGTTATATTTAAAAACAAAAGACCTTGGACACACATTCTGAGAGCAGAAAGAAGAGTAATATAAAAAAACGTTGATTACGTATTTAATGTGTCGTTAATCTGTTGTTTTACAATTATGAATTTATTTTATTAAGATCTATCAAATAAGAAATAACGCTCTAAGGCGTTTTGACTATCTATAACGCCTTGGGACGTTAAAAAAATATAATGTAAATTTTATTACATTTAAAGTGTCAATAGTTTGTTGCTTTGCAGCTATCAACCTATTTCGAGATACATTAAATAAAAAATAGCGCCCTAAGGCGTTATGACTATGTATAATGCCTGGGACATTAAAAGCATGTAACACACATTTTATTACATATTTAACGTGTCACTAATCTGTTGTTTAATTATCCACCTAATTTGAAATACATTAATTAACAAATAGCATCCTAAAGCCTTATGACTATCTATAACGCCTTGGGATGTTAAATAATGTAAATTTTATTACATTTAAAGTGTCATTAGTTTGTTGTTTTGCAGCTATCAACCTATTTCGAAATACATTAAGTAATAAATAGCGCCCTAAGCCGTTATGAATATCTATAACGTCCTGGGACATTAAAAAATTTATAACGCATGTAATAAATCGGTTCAGTGATACAATTAAATGTCAACAATCGTCACAGCAGCTCAAACACAAAAGATGTCATTTTCAAAATGGAACTACATTGAATATAATTAACATCCTTGATACCTTAATTACTGTTTTAGTTGTTTCAAAAACAACACAGAAGATATTGAACTAAATTATGATAGATGTACTTGTAAGGTTTAAAAATCGTTGAACTAATAATAGCTTTATTACATTAAACCTGTTTCATGTCGCAAGAAACTGGAAAACGTGTAAAACCATTATAATAACAACGATATTCAATTACAGTGTCAAACTATTTATATTATTCTATAAAGTGGTAAGAGAACAGTTTTTATACATCCAACTGTTTTCATTTCATGTTTCACAACCTTTTTCAGTTCTTTCAATGAATATAAAAGTATCTGAGTCTTTTAATACTTTTTATAATGTTTCATGGGCTTTAGATACAGATGCAATAAATTCTCTAGCGTTCGCCAGAAGCAATGTATGAAAATAATGCCTTAGAATACTTTCTACAATATCTCTCAGATCTAGTTGCTATGAGGCATTCAAAAAGAGTTATTATTCAAGCGACTTCCATTAATGGAACTGGCATAAATTAAATAAAATTGTAAATCATGCTTAAAAGGACATGCGTATATAAAATAAATTAGGGAAATTTAGTGCTAAGTAATTGTTTTAAAGTAAATCACGTCGATGAAGTAAGTAATTCTATAGTTTTCTTTAAACCAGATACAGTTCACAATTTCTGAATATGTGAAAACTTGTTCCTGCTTTCTCTGATACTTTCTTAAAGGCAAAAAAATCGTTCAAAATTAATAGAAGCACAAGCTTCTTAAATTGTTCTTATATAATCCATTTAAATAAATTTAATAGCGCTTTCAAGAGGCAACACCTAGCTATTTTTTTTTTAATTTCAATTTCCAACTACAAAGCTGTGGTGGGTGTGTACTCATAAAAATAATTAAAGCAACGGAACGTTTTTACGGTGCAGACGTTCTTACGCGGACTAGTTTATCAAAAACTGCAAATTTAAGTTGCACAACTTTCTACAATTCGGTTATTAAAATGGTTTTAGGTGCATAAAAGGTTATAATAAATTTTTGTATTGCTTTGCTGGATAATTAAAAATCGATCGTTACTTTAAAATTTTATGAAAGGCTTAATTGCCCAAATTTGATCATTATTATAGCTAGTTGTATTTAGTGTCAATGATGACAGCATGGAAATTGCACACAAAATACAATAATCATATACGTCATTATCATCAATTGCGTGCAGAAAGTCCAGAGACGTATTCTATGGTCAATAAGTATAACGTCCCAAGGACGCTGTTTTCAAAACTGACAAAAAACTAATTTAAAATTCATAACTAGACCCTTTGAAATATTTTTGACATAAATAACTCCCTTGGCCATTTTAACGGTAGAATACGTCCCTGGATTTTCTGCGCGCAATTAAAAAACACCCTGTATAAATGGTAACAATATTAATACTCCCTGTTTCAATGATTAAAATAGCATACATGTCAGACACCTGTGTAGGAGAGTAGGCGGTATATTATTACTACGTACAGGACATTTTGATCACCATTTGAGAATGAATTAGAACAATTAATAAAATAAAATGTTCACAATAGCAAAGTATTTATGATTAACAGTGATAATAACAAAACGAAGCAAGTGTAACGACGCTGTGAAAAGCTTCTTGACGTTTTAATAGCTTTTCTATAAAAGGATTAAAACTTCGGTACAAAGAAAGTCCGACTGTGAAAGAATAAATTACACAATATGAAGTGGAGATAAGAAGACAACGACAAGATATAATACCTCTATTTACATTTTTATAAACTGATTGCTTTCTTTTACAATCTGGTCTTCATCTATTCACTTATTGTATTTATCAAGGTAATTAAAAGCTTAAAAGGATGTGACGTTGCTTTAAATATAATAAATCTTGTATCTGTAAGTAACTTAGTCGCATGTAATGCGATGTTTTTAACTCTTACTTCTAGTTCTTAAGCTAGACAGAATTTTACCGTTACTAAATTATAGTACAATATAAAGCAATCTAAATAAATGAATTATCCCATAAAGGCTGGACAAAATAATATTAAAATAAGAAACATTACAAAATAATTGAAAAATTACATACAAATGTAGATGTCATCTATTTTAATTTGAAAAAAAATAATATCAGCTAATCATACAATGTTTGTGTACATATTTGTGGAACTAAAACTTAAGTAGAATATATTTATTGTTATAATTACCAGCTGATTATTACTAAAATTTAAAATTATTTTACATTATTTTATTATTTTTTTGTCAATAACAATGTTTATAGCAGAATTACATGACTGATTTCTACAAGACGATAATTTAAATAAGTTGTAATATATTAGATAAAATCCAAAGTTGATAACTGTTAAATTTAACATATTTATAAACTCTGACTTTTATAAACAATATATTTCTATAAGAGGGAATACTAGGAAGGCGAAAGGTAGAATAGTATAATTAATTTAGGATTTGTAAACGATTCAGTTGCGCTCATAGTAAACCTTAAAAGTTGTAGGTTTACCAGACAATGCATTCAATAGTAAAACGAACGTTACTTTCGAATCTAATACCATACCCGGACTATTTATCGAATTGCTCTTTTTAGAGCTATTTATTCATGTTCAATTTTACATCATTGGTGCAAACTAAAAAAATTGAGAACATTTATCAATATTCAAAAGAAAAACTTGTTCTTCCGATAATATTTCAGAAATCTAGACATTTGAAAATTAAAACAATTTGTTGAATTTGTCATTTGACTGTAAGATCATAAGCATTAAGAGATAATCTGGAGTATGCAAAGTCATAAATAAGGAAGAAAATAGAAACAGTCCAAGAGGTGAACCTTGCGGAACGCGGCCACAGAAAATGGTCCTTATTTACACAAACGCAGGATAATTATACTGGCACAATGTATTTAAATAGAAGTGGGTTACAGGATTGCTAATTAGTCAACGTAAGCTAAAGAAGCAGGTTATACAATAACAGACCCATATGTAGACTATAATGATGAAAAAGATACAGTTTCCATTATAACTTCAAATGAAGACTCAGTGCCTTCTAGTTTTACATTCAAGCGATTAGCTGCTACTATTGGTCGTTGTTGGCACTGTCTACATCAACATATTTATCACTGCAGTTATAATACAAATGTTTTATTCTTGAGCTTCCAACAAAAATGTCTTTAATATTATGCCGAAGGACAGTGGAACATATTAAACAAAAAAAGTAAACTATTTTCAAATTCAAACAGTTTTTTCATTCCCAAAAAGAGTGACCGCAAAATCCGCCCCTTTTTCCGTAGTGTGTAGCAAGTACGGGGAAGGTTATACAGAGGTCCCCGTGTGCTTAAATTGATCGTCATGAAAAATGTAGGTGGGCATAATTCGATTTTTCCAATATTTGCTCGACTTACCATTACTTAAGGGGAAACCACCCCTAAAACAAGAAACGTGAGAAAATGGTCGATCAATTCTTGGTAAAAATTGGCGGGATCTTAAATGGAAGGTTTTCATTTTTGGGGTACCGGGGGTGGTTGCCACCCTTGAAGTCGGGGAAAACTGGTCAGAATTTCGCAAAAGATCGAATTATGGGGCCCGCCTTTCGTATCATTTGTCGGGTAGTGGGGGAAACAAAGGACTTCATGAAGTGGATATCATTCCCCCTCTGCTATCGACAATAGGGGTTGTTTTACCCCCACGCGGGGGGTGTTTTTCACCTTAAGCATTTTTAGAAGGGCATTCTTGATGTTACCCTTGCCATGTGGAATTCCGCCAATTTTTACCCAGATTTTGGGTAAAAATTGGCCCATTTTTTCTGTTTTCTTGTTTTAGAGGTGATTTACACCCCTTCAGTAGGGGTAACTGATCAGAATCCGACAGAAGAATGAATTATGGGGGCATGTATTTCATATCATTTGGTGTTATAAGGAAGAGTGGCACAAAAAAGGCAATTCATGAAGGGAACATCATTTGCCTCCGGTTTTCGGCAAAAGGGGTGGTTTTACCCCCACGCGGGGGGTGTTTTTCACCTTGAGCATCTTTAGAAGAACATCCCTGATCTCTTCCTTCCCATTCACGTTCCCGCCAATTTTTACCAAGAATTGATCGACCATTTTCTCACGTTTCTTATTTTATGGGTGGTTTCCACCCCTTAAGTAGGGGGTTGGAAAAATTGAGTTATGCTCACTTAGATTTTTCATGACGAGAGACCTCTGGACGACCTTCCCCGTTCTTGCTACACACTACGCAAAAACTGGCGAAAACATGGTTTTGTTTTGCGGTTTTCTTTGTATCCTCATTTTCTCGACTCCTGGTTAAAGTGCCACACTGGAGGTTAAAATGAAGAGGAAGAGAAATCGATTGTAATAAAATGTAGTAATCCTGATATTCCCACTGTTGGATAACTTCTGATGTATAAATTAATTCCGATATTATGCGTGTTCGCGTAATGCTATTAATTTTCTCACTCACACGCAGTAATAATCATTACAAACGTAATGTCAACATATTGAGACTTCTCAAACTTATCATACAAATGGATGTTCGAAAGAAACAAACGGTAATAGCTCACAGTTACAAGCTGCAAGTGAGAAAAGAGAAAATCTCGTCCAACTCCCGCGTTGCGACACAGACGAAGAACGATTTTTTTCATCAATCATGCACAAAACAAAAAAACAACGCCTTGATTGATGTCTCCAGAAGCAGCGACAAAGATTGGGAAGAAATCGCCGCGTATTGTGCAACACACTACTTTGTTTCATACAAAGAATATTCCCGCTATTGTTCCGATAATGCAATTTTAATTCTATACAACCAACGACGGGGTATACTTGGGTTTCGGAGCTTTCTGGAGCAAGGTTACACGTATACGTACGGATCCTCGCAGGCTAAGGTCGAAATGTAAACATAATAAAGTCGTGTGCCCACATTTCAAAACCGATTCATTGTTTAATTAGCCGCAGAAACTCAAAGGGGAAGTTGCATGCATTTTTTATTGGTTTGAAATGTATTACAGGGTAATCATTATACAGGGTGTTCTTAAATAAGTGTCGCAACGGAAAACTGTAAATTCCTCTTGAAAAAAGAAACATTTTTTTCCTCTTCCATTTTTCTCTCTGGTGTCAAAACTTTAATTTTTCCAGTGGCGTAAAAATGTGGAAAAAACCCTTCCGATACCTAAAAATCTCCACCACTGGCACGTCCAATAAATTCGAGAAGGATGCGAAAAGGTAGCTATTAACAGTGGTAATGTGCTTACAAAAGCTCAGTCTTGTAGTTCAAACGGTTCCTAAGATATTGGGAAAAAACTAAAAAAAAATTAAAGTTCGAAAACGAAAGCCCGGAGGAAAAAAATGTTTCTTTTTTCGAGAGGAATTTACAGTTTTTCGTTGCGACACTTATTTAGGACAACTTTGTATATTGAAATATCAAGTGTCGGCGGTAATAATCACATAAATATTAAAATATTATCATTAATAAATTGCCACAGAATGTAAATAAAACGACGTGACTGAAAACACGATATTATTGATGTGACGTTACATGCCGTTCAGCGCGGTTTGTTTCCGTGAATACAGGTGCAGATTACGATGAGGTTGGTACTGTAAACAGGCGTTTGTTTCTTCTTGTACTTTTGCGTTTCTGTGGGTCATAGATACATAGTCTAGATACTGTGTAGGTAATGCCATAATTATTAGTGGTGATGTGGTAAACTTACGGTATTGTTAAACGTAACTTACTCCTTCATTTACGCTATAGGTCCGCTCGTGACAATTACGGCGACAATGCTGTTGGGTAAGTACCAGATATATTATTTTACTAGAGGTATTTATAAAATTGTGCCATCTAATTTCACATTGAACTACTTGTTTTAATTTAAAAAATAATAAGTAAAAGTAATGAATAATGATATTTAACATTTTAACATTAATTGTTTTAAAATAATGTAATATATTTTTATTGCGATTTACTACTCATTTCGTTCTCCTCAAACATTTTTAAAAAATCCTTATTTATCACTTTTGCTTTTAGAATGAGGCACGTAAGTTAATGTAGTGAAGTCAGATAGCAAAATTTTATAAATGGCTTAAATAACATTCTACATCACGTAAATGGTACGAGGAAATACAGAACATGTTATTTGGAATCAGAATGAAGTGCTGAATACAATAAAAGAACAAACATGTAAGTTTTCTCTAATAGTAACTTTCTAAAAGCCCTGTATACATTCCGGTAGCTTAAGAAAAGTTGAATTGATTCTTCACAACTTTACATTTTAATTTTTTCAATGAACCTGTATTTCTAATTAAACTTGCATTAAAATGGTCTTCACAAACAAATAATGTTGCAGTACTCCCTTTCGTCGCGCTTTATTGCTCTACATTACATTTTTCTTTTCACTTTTTTGGCAGGGTGACATAATGCAATACTTTTCCATTTGTCCGGTGAGATGCACTTTCTGTGCCCATTTTACGAGTCTATTTTGCAACTTTATTATGTACCAATGTCTATTTAACGCTGTAACACCTAATAATATCACAAATGACAAATTAATTCTCATAAACGCATGTACTGAGTTGTCCGAAATCATGGAAATCGTATACTGATATGAACCAAAGCACACTGCTGTATTTACGTATACACGTGCGAACGGCGTCACAGGTCTACGCTGTGAAGTGACCAGACTAAATTTTTATATGCCGTTTTTAGACTTATTTTTCACGAAATTGTCTAGGACAAACGCTACTTAAAATAAATAATACATTCTTGCTTCTGTACGTATTTGGAAAATTCATGGAATTATCAGCGCGAATTTAAATTCCGTTGCTCAACTGAAGGACTCTCGCTTCCAAGTTGTTATGTTAGAGATGTACTTCGAGACAAATAATTACTCTTTGAAAAATTGATGTGTGATGATAGACAGGTACATCTAAATAATTATTATTTGCTTTCTCTCTGTGTGTTTACAGGATTGGCAAGCGCACTATATCTCAAATTAAATGTTATTCAATTTACAAAGTCTCGCTCGAAAAATTTTCTCGGTTTGCTGATGATAAAATCAAACCTCATGATAAATTGTCACGAATAGTAGTAGCAATAATAATTATATTACAAATAATATTAACATTTATATAAAGCAAAGGCTGTGTAGATAACACTTTTATCTGTAGATATTTGAGTTATTTTTGTTAAAATGATTAATAATTTTGTTTCTCTTGGTAAACTAAAAAAGCTAAATATGTTTCAAGAACGTTATTTTATAAGGTCCTTACTAGTGTCCATCACATTCAATGTTTATTAAATTATATTAAATATTTCAAAAGGTGTTCAAGAAAAATCAATTACCAGTGGCGTGCTTCAGGGACACATCTCCGTAGAAAAAAGCCTGCAGGAAAACAATTATAGGAACTTGTAGTCTTATTTTTTCATGTTCTATCTGCACCGGAGAGATTTCCCACATTTTTCTGGTCACCCTGTATATACTATAGTAACTTGATATAAAATGATTTGTAGCGAAGGATGCTAGCCTTATAGATCGGTCTATTGAATTCTGTACACCCTGTGTATGTATAAATAGATAGATGTAATGAGTACAGATGTATTTCAAATAGACGTAAATTGATTTCTAAAGTATGTGAATATCCAAATGGATTAAATGGATTTCAATTGATTAGAAACTAACAAATCTAAACATAGGCGTCCACAGAAAATTTTTCAGGGTAGCGGCAAGCCCTAAAAACTCATAAGAGCTACAAAAAAAATGTAATTGATGGCAGATGATTTGTCAGAAGAAGGGCAAGAGTAAAGAAAAAATACGAAAGTTATTCAAGACTATAAAAAAATAACATGTCATCAAATTTAGCTCCTGAGAATGCTCATGGGTAAAAAAGAAACAAGTATTTTGTTTGTATAAATATCTGGTTCAAAAGTTAATCAATTTTTTTACTTTTAAAGCTTTCAGTTATTGCAAATATTGAATTACTGAATTATTTTTAATTATTTTTCCAAATTGCTAAAATATATGCATATATTTAAATCTCTATTTTGTAATTAACTTAGCATAATTCATTAAAAAATGTGAAGTGTCTGAAATTACTAGCTGCGAAGAGAGAATCATGCGACTGCAACTCATACGTGATTTTTTAAAAACCCAATTAATTTCATTAAAATTAAATTCGCAAGAGTTACCCGTGAGAAATAATTACACGTAAACCGTATATTGCAAAAAAGTTCCTTGACATTTATCATACTCGTTATAAATGCTGTGTACAGTGGACGTGAGACATAAACAGTGACAACAATTAACTTGGTGCATTTTCAACTTTAATATAGTTGATCTGAATGAAATATATACATTTTTGTGTATACTTCCACTGTATCTGTTATCTTTAAGAAATACTTTGGAAGATTTTTTGCATATACCACGTAGAAATGTTTGTGCATAAAAGTTTTACAATTGTATAATTTCAAACACTACACATTAAATGACATGAGTACGTAAATTCTACGGTTCACTGTTATTTACTGTTTAAGAAGTTATCTTATTTATTTAGATTGTTCCAAAATTGGTGTATTCAATCTCTACAAACTCTATATTTTTGCATCTCAATAAAGTTGATAAACTATGCATAAAAGTAGTCAAGATTGTGTAGAATTTGAAAATAAATAATTCTACGCAATGAGAAAAAGAAGTACTTATTAAGCTTTTCGACAAAAATCATGTAGAAAAAATTATTTACTTATTGGATATACTATTTCCATCTGTTATATGAATCTGAAAATACACTTCTATGTATATAATATTCAGTAGCTTTGTAATTTTTGCATATAAACAAATATTTTGTTCAATAAAATTGATAACCTGCATAAAAGTAGTGAAAATGGTGTAGAAATTGATTACAAAAAATTCTACACGATGTGAAAAAGAAGTAGATACGAATTTGACTTTTGGACACCAATCGTGTAGAAACTGAATTAAAATAATAATCAGTATGAACAGGTGGATGCAATTATTTGAAGAATTAATAAATAATTAATTGATCTTGATGACGCACCAAATATATGGCATATCAAGATTTTCCATTAAAGAGTATAATTAAGAATACTTGTCTCAAGAACAAATTATTTAAAATGAACAGCACAGTTCAAGCTGATTCACGACTTGATGAAAATTAAACTAATTAGGAATTTTAGTCACGAATTTGTTAAACTACCTGTTACAACCAGTACGTAACATTTTTATTCAAGAGAACTACCATCTTGCAACAATACCACATAGTCTGGAATCTTATTTATCGTTACAATCGCTATTCCGTTTTGCTTTTAGCATTGAAGAATGTTACGGTGTGTTATATTCTTCATTATGGTCGAGATTCAAGAAATTCCTTCCTAGTTGGATCACGTAGATTGCACCCAGCTACAATTAAGAGCATGCTACTACACCGTGGCGGCTCTTGTCCATCCCAATCTGTTGGGCTCCGTGTGTGTTGGGTCGGATTTGATGGGTGTGCGGTTAATCTTGGGTAACGGATCGATTTCAGATCGTCTGTCTCTCTCTATTAGGCAATAGAGCGCGTGTCGGGCTCTGTTCATTAGAGCTGTCACGTGCGATCTCTCACCTCTGACATAACCTTTCCCCACGTCCCTTCATACTGATTCGCCTAAGTAGATGATTGGTTTTAGCGGACGTAAACGGTGGGTTTACCTGACGTTTCAACTCGACGTGATGGATTTATAAATATTGGTATACAATGGTAGTAGTAGGCAGACATGAACGGTACAATTTGCTTCAACTTTCTTGTTGTTTTATTAAATTTAAATTAAATAAATAAAAAACGTTTTGTATATACAGGGTTAACTATAACTAAGTACAACATAGTGTGAACCATTTCATAATATACAGTATTACAAGTGAAATTCAGATTTACAAATAGATAGTATGGTTTCATCTTAATCTATGTTGACAACGGTGGATACAAATTTCACAAGTTGTAGAGGTCTATAGGTAAAGTATGCAAAAATATTGGAATATTCTTAAATGCTCATTAAGAATGTTACAGTACAAGCAAAAGAGGTCCCAAATTCGAGCCTCGAGGGACACCTGAAGTGAGAGAGAATGGACGAGAAGTAAAATTTTGATATGTAACCATGAAGTGTCTATCTTCCAAATATGATTTTAAGAGTGAGACCAATGAATCGGAACTATTACGCAATTCAGCTAATAAAATATTATGATTTGTTTGGTCTAAAGCTTTTCGTAAATATGACGTCAACTTGTCCTCCAGCTTTTAAAGTATCTAATACATATTGACAAAAATAGATAGGTTTGTTATTGCAGATCTTTCTTGCATAAATCCAAAATTGCTGATGTAGACACAGAAATCAATTGCTTAGTAAAATAATAAATTTCACTGTATAACGTGGACTCAATGACACAGCAATACACAGTATATGCTTGCCCTTCTTAAATATTGGACACACATAATATGCAATTTTCAAAGTTGATGAAAACGTGGAATGTTTAAGTATACACTTCAATAAAATACATAATGGTTCAACAAATATATATGCACAATCCTTCAAGATAAAACTTGGAATGTCATCTACTCCCATAGTGAAGGAGTCTCTCAATATTTTAAGACTTTCCAGGACATCTTCCCTTTCCCGTTTATTTCCGGTCGTTGCAAATTTGGTAGAATTTATGGAGTTGGACTGAATGAAGACACTCTTGAAATAATCTCCAAAGACATTTACAAAATCAGAGGGACTAGATTGCATTGTCTTCATAGAACATGACAGGTGGTATATGCGGCAATCCCTTCTTTTTGTATATAAAATTCCAAACTTTTTTGAGGTTATTATCTAAGAATTTTTTACTATTTATGAAGGCTTTATAAGCTTCATAGATAAACCGTTTATAGTTCCATCGATGATATTTAAAGTTGTTATAATAATCCATGGATCTCAACTTCATGTGCCTCGCAAGAGCAATGGCCTTTGCACGGATAGACTCAATAACCTTCCCTGTAAACGACCGTAACAGAATAACCTTTCAAAAATTGCTAAATTTGTTCATAAAGCAATTTTTTTTCGAAACTATATTAAACCCCCTTATGGCCGACTATGTGGTTCATCCGCCACGAGGTTATTTATTTCGCACGTTAGACATTGTTTAAAGAGAATGACAACCAGCAATACCAAAATATCGTTGTCATAATTGGAATCCTGTGTGTTGACGTTGTGATGTTGTGTTTTTCTTTAATTTTACAGTAATTAAACAAAGGAATTTTTGTCAATTGTCGGACAAGACTGCCGCGGGCGCATTCAAAATTTTCTATAATTTATTAGTATACCTTTCCTCCAATTTTCTCAATGGGCATTTTATTTAACTATACCTACGCGAGGCGGGTGTGTTTTGTTGTAAGTGGGTAATTCTGACAGACTTGTAATGAGTGAAAATGTAATTTTGACAATTTGAAACGAAAGAACTAAAAGTGAATGCAAAATAATGCAGCTAACCGAATTGACTGCTACCTATCAAGTATTATTATTAATAAAAATGTTCATTTTCATCGTGTCTACGTTTGAAAACGCATGAGAGCTGACAGATCTAAGACATTTCCTATGATTCTCATAGGCGTGGATTTTCCAGAGGAAAAGAGGGTTTGGCTCAATTTTTTAACATCGAGCTAGAATTCCGAAATAATATTTTTATTATCGTTTAGGCCTCCCTGAGCAGGTTGATAAAACTTTTGTACTTCTTGGTAGGTAGTTCACTCTGTATATTTATTTGAAAATTCAACTGCATTCGTTTCCAATACAGTGTATTAGATTTTGTATAAAATCTTTAGGACTTGGAATATTTAAAAATGAAAATGGTTTTCTGTAAGCATAGGTGTACTGAAAACTTAATTTATTTTAAGTAATTATGTTAAACCAGTGGCTAACATATGAGTGGAAAGAAAACATGTATATTAACTTACTTTAATCCAAAGTTTACTTGGTTTAGCAGCTAGAAAATGCTTTTCCCAAATCTAAAAAATGTTTTATCTGATTTGAATCATATTTGGTATGTATTATTTTAGTAAATATTACCTCTCATGAAGTAACCCATATACTTATACAGGGTGCTTAAAATAAAAGGTTGCGAACTTTGGGACCTTATAGAGGAGGAAGACAAGAAAATATAAGATACAATCTTTTATTTTTTTAAGGTCTAAAATGAACTACTCGCCGAAATAAAACTACGTGGGTCCATACAAGTTACATTTTGATTTACAGAATCTTAATCAGTTCTTGGTGTTTGAAAGCTTTTCATTATATGTAATTTTTTGATCGAATAACCGAGGTATTTACTCTTATAGAAGTTCGAAAAATACGCCAAGAGCTAAGCAGATATGATAAACATTTCTAAGTGATTCTATTGACTATTATTTTTTAAACGAAATATTTACGACATCAAAAATATGTGGTTCCGTATATGAGAAATATCGAGAAATGCTCCTATTTTAACATAACATTTAATTTTCAATGTCAAAAATTTAAAAATTCTCTATTCAGAACATTTTTTTCTTATTTGTTAAATAACTCTTCGACTAAACTATTTCAGAATATTTTCTAACGTGCAGAATGTTATGATATTCAAAAAAATCTCAGCTATTTTTTTGCCTTTCAAATTACAGTCATTAAGATTTGTATACAAGTGTTTAGTTAGAAGTTTTAAAGATTTAACGCTTTAAATATTTTTTATTAAATTTTTGAGTCATGCTGTTTTTCAAATTTATATGTACGGAGTGGTTTAAGTCAAATCCGATGGACGACTAATAAGTTTTTTTTTTTCGAGAATATAACAATGGCAAAAACCACATCCATAGAAAGACGAGGTTTTCGCTATTGTTATTTTGTCGTAAAACGAGCATAGGGCTCGTCCATCAGATTTGCACTATCTATGACAATACCACCCGTAACCCTCCTATGAAAAATATACCAATTTGAACCACCCTGTATTTTCCGTTTTCCATATTTTCTAGTTTTTTTTATACCTATTTCTCTCTGTTAATTTTAACAACTGAATTAAATTCCATACATAACTTTTGTATTTGAGGCACAAACATATTTTTAAATTATTTGGGACCCACAGGAGAGCCACAAAAATTGATAGTCCCATTCATAAATTTTCCGTTTCTCATCTTGATCAAAAGGCAGAAAAGACATTGTTTGATACAATTACCAGCACCAAACGATTTTATTTCGAATTAACTATGAGAAAATAGTTGTTTTCCACATAAATTTGTCTACTGCAACAGAACGATGACGATTTTTTACGGACTGACGTGTCTGCATTATATTCTTGAGCTGTGACATCGGCCTACTTGATTAAAGGATACTCGCTTTCTACAATAATCGGTTAAGCTATGATCGTTCAGGTGGCGGAAAATGGCAATAATTTATATACAAAGACTGTCACTGATCTTCCGGATTAATTGCTTATGCAAACGAGAAGTCTCAGATTTAGAGGTCTAATAACAATAAATCGTTTGGTATTATAGATATTATCTTTGGTTTCTACTACGCCTTGTTT
Organism: Monochamus saltuarius; assembly: GCA_025584915.1. Taxonomy (NCBI): domain Eukaryota; kingdom Metazoa; phylum Arthropoda; class Insecta; order Coleoptera; family Cerambycidae; genus Monochamus; species Monochamus saltuarius. The sequence goes on along the minus strand of CM046727.1, from coordinate 12,552,012 downwards.
CTATGAAAACACGATATTTAACAAAAGTTGATCATTAATTTTACAACTTAAGTATGCACATGTTTTCGTATTGTCTATCCATATGGTTTAGAACTCGTTGCATAATAAGTTCTTTTACTCCAGAATAAGCTGAGCTACCTGACGTTCCATAAAGAAGTACTGCAGTATATATTACATGTTAAGTACTTAATATGGTCATTAAAGATCTTTTAGAGTTTTGGTAGTGTTTATAGAAAAACTAAAAAATTTCAGAACGTAAAATATTTGTAATGAGATTATATGTATAATATGATAAAGCTCAATATAGAAAATTAGTACATCAAGTGCAGCTTTTTACTAATATATATCGAGGATAGGAGATGCATAACTGATATAAAATTTATTTACAAAATTATTAATAATTCATTATTAATTAATCTCAAATTAATAAGTTGATAAACTTTTTTGTTTCATTGTATGCAATTAAAAATAAATATATATTCCATGCTAATACCAATTATTATTTGAATTCACCTCTAAACAGGTGTTTATCTAATTGTAATAAAATCATCCAAAATATGTCGATATTTTTTCTGCCTCAATGTATAATTTAGACAAGACCTTAAAAGAAATATTTCTGTAATTTTGCTTAAATTATTTGTATTTATCTGTTATTGTTATTTTTTTTACTATTTGGATGCACTCTATGTATACGTTATTCATTCATTTATCGTATTTTTTCTTCATATTTCTTTTTTTTTCATGTTCACTACTGTATATATTATTATTTGTCATATAAAAAAATACGTATTGGGGTATGTTGTACCCTTATACAATAAACAGGAACAATATAGAAAATAAGAAATATGACATGGGAACTTTACTGCTCTTTATTTACGGCAGATAAATACACTATTGTAATCGGTAAACCCAATTCACGACAAATCTATAAATGTTTAGCACCAAAATGAAAAATGTCAACAACTTTTTCTTTTGATCATCGGCTCCTGTATATTTATCTCTTTGTTATTCATTAAAGTAAAACAGAACAGGTTTTAATTTTTGACCCATTTTATGAAATAATCCTGATTATCCTAAATACTTTTTGTTCTGATTTTGAACATATTATTATATTTTAAATATGCACATAGAAATACATAAATTCGACATTGCGAAAGAATCGCGACACTCAACCCACGTATTTCGTATCAAAATAATAAATAAAATGGCCATCTTCGCAAGGTTTTGTTATACGAGTACAAAAAAAACAAAGTAATTGAACTTTAAGGTGAAATCAAAGATTTGATCATCGCTTTACGTAGAATGAAGTGTATTGTTATTAATCGTTTAATTTCGATTATTGCAAAAACTATTGCAGAATTGTTATTCTTCAAACTGGTGATTCAGACAGTTTAATACCTAATCGGATAAAGGTTAACGGCAGCTATCAAATATTTTAGTATTCGACCTACGCATTCTACAAAATCAACTGTTCGTGATCTTCTGGTTTTCAAACATGTAATTTGAATGCGTTAGAAATTTATGTAAACCTGTAAATTATGTAAAATGTATCTATAGTTGGTAAAAGTTCTAACATTGACCTTCGATATATGCATTTCACTTTAATAATGGAGGGTTACAAATCGCTCAATATTTTTGTCACACAAACGTTTTTATAAAGAAGTATTTTGTAATCCTACACTAAAAAAAAATAATATGAAATTTAACTTGTAAAATAATACACCCCTTATTTTATAATTATTACCCATTATTTCACTAGTAAAATAACAAATATTTTGTAGTTTTACAATTTTATTGTAAAGATGTACATCACGTGATAATAAGTCTAACGTCTATTGGTTTATTTTTACATATGATTCGTAAATTATCACATAAGTCACAATCCCTATTGTAATTTCATCATTTTATTGGCAATTTACAAGTATTCAGTATTTTTGCATTTACATTGTAAAAATGAAAGGGTTATTTACAAAAAAAAATTATTAGTATAAAGCAAAATTACAAACAAATTTTGTACAGTAATGTTATTGTAATAATACACCACTTTTTACGCAAAATTACAATACAATCACAAACAATTTTTTCAGTGTAGCTTTATAAAATATGTCCCTATTGTACTATAGAATTTTGTAAGAATAAATGCTAAGTTATTTATAAATACTACTTCGAAAATATTTTTTTATAAAATAAATTCCATATTGTTTGTAATCCTCATGTACATTGTATAAAAAACTGTCACTATTATATACCTAAAATGTATTATTTTATTATATATAACTGGAATATTCTATTTTCATTGTTATTGTTTTACAAATTAACAAAAGGTAATATTTTAACACAAAATATGATACTTATTTTGAAAGGTTTAATAACACAATTCTACTTGTTTTTTAGCAAATTAGAAACATTTGTTATTGTAGTTAATCACATTTTGTAAGTCTATACATTATAGTCAAGAGCTAAAATTGTATAAACTCTTAATATATTTTTTGCATTGTTACAATTTATTATGATAATATAAAGCAAAATACAGAAGAGATAATTAAATGGCTGTTTTTTTAAAGTTACATCTTATGTATTTCTTATAGCCAGCGTTATATGACTACTAAATTTCCAAAAAACTTGCGGTTATATGTGATTTATTAAAATATATTACCTTAATCCTAAATCATTTAGCGGCTTTTCCAAATGTGGGTTTTAATAGATATCCAACCTTATTCGGTTATGTCTTGTTTATGAGAGGTAGATTATAGCAATAATTAAAAATTATATTTAACTCCAAGTTAAACCGATAAAGCTTTGTAATTAAATTAAGTATTAGTAAAGAAATTGTTTTAATTATGTTATTCAGTTAAATTACCTAGCCTTTCGAATTAGGACAAAGTCATAGAAATTTTGAAAGTATACAATTTTCCAAAATTTACTGGCGTGTTGACAAATGCTGCTTTAAATTTTATGGTTCTATTTCCGGTACGGTTTCTTGTAAATTATCGGAAATCACGGGATTTATTCTTTTCCCAATCGATTTTGCCGAATTAATAGTCCATGATGCACAATTAAAAGTAATTGGAAAGTTGAGTAAATACGGTAAAACAGTGACCCATTGTAGGTCTTCGTTTCTCCTAAGAAACGGTCTAAAAAATAGTACAAACCAATAGAACCAGGCAAAAAGTCATAAAATATTCTTGGTTGATCGATTATGCGAATCTAGATCAGTTGGTCGATGCAACTGATTGAAAATGTCGGAAAGTGTTTTTGGAGTCATGGATCATTTGGTGCCAGTTGCCGTAATTCTATTGTGTTTTTACCAAACTTTACCTAACATGTGACAAATAGGTGGTGAACGTTTGAGAAATCTCTAATGGGAAAATTAAACCGCTGATACGGTTTAATTGATAGATTTAGTGTGGTGGTTCCTCTCTATGTGCAGTGGTACGGCACAACTGACATTCGAATTTATACAAATTAACTTCTAAATGCCGCCAAAAATATTTAACAACTAATAATGCGTTAAAGACTATTACTTAATTAATCATTTACTTTATTGTCTGAAGCTATTTATTTGTGGCATAATTTTAGTTTTTCTTTAGTTTTATTGGGTTTTTGCCACACTTCTGAAAAAATAATAAATATTAATTAAATAAGCCCTTGCGCCAAACGGAACAGTCAAGGGTTATTTTTGAAACTAAGTTTGCCTAACCAAAAAATCTCACACTGAAAGAAGCAGATACGTAAAAAATAACAAAAATCACATCACTATCGCGCACTTCCGTATTATTGACGTTTCGAAAAACTCTCTGTTTTCGTTCTCAAAATCGTAGTAAAAATATTAAACGTATGTCAAATTTGACAGTTTAAAATTTGTTTATCTGCTTCCATAGAGATGTTAAATGATTTTTATTGTGCGTGTAAGTGCGCGATAGTGATGTAATTTTTGTTATTTTTTACTTATCTGTTTTTTTCAGTGTGAGATTTTTTGGTTAGGCAAACTTCAAAGTTTCAAAAATAACCCTTGACTGTTCCGTTTGGCGCAAGGGCTTATTTAATTAATCTTTATAATTTTTTCAGAAGTGTGGCAAAAACCCAATAAAACTAAAGAGAAAATAATTTACTTGTCATAATTTACCATTACTATTGTCTTATGCTCACTTACAGAAGCATATTTCATTATTCAATCGTCGTGTTGTCGAATACCGCAATGTTCAAATTGCATGTTTTCAAAATTTAAAATAAAATGTTACAGTTTCAAAATGGGTTCTAACTGACTTCAAACATGGTAATTTTGTACGCTACACTTAATATATTTAATGCTTTGCTACATCTATTAAAAAGTGTGGGCATTTTAGACAGGATAAAAAAATAATTTTCATTATTACTTTAATCTGTTTCAGCAAGGTAAAATTTTTATTGGAAGAGAAACTGTTAAATTTCTGTTCTGGTAATCACCAAGAATATGGAAATAAGTATTTTCACATTTAAAATATCATTTTAATTACACTTTTATTGCTTGTTCACATAAATACGTTTTACATCCGCTGTATTATTATTTATTTGACACAATTCCAGTTCCCTGTATTTTTTTAGATATATGGCATTACCAACCATCGAAATTAAATCGTACATCATATGCAAAATGTAAGTTATAATGGAATATATAATAAAACTCATACACCTGTGGTTGAAATACTCAAACGTGTTTTTGGATATACGTTTATTTATTTTATGTGTACTTCAGTAACCAGAAGTTAATATTTTTGAACATTATTTTTTATTACGGAAATACCATACCGTGATATTGCCATAGCTGATTTATTTATTCCGAGAATATTACTATCAACCATATGTGCAAAAATACAAATGTTATTACTATAAAAATGATAATGGTAATAATTTTTGTCTAGTACACATGTGACAGTTTATATAGATATTTTAGTTTGGTATCCATACACCGACGGTGGTAAATAAATTAAATTGTGACAGAAATTTTGCTAATGATTTGATAATTAAATTTTCGGTTATTTATGATACTGAGTTTAGATTCACAGAGAATGTTAGTAGTAATAAAAAATCCTTAAAATATAGTTTTTCAAACTAGTGACTTATTATCTGGTAAATATTATATTCTCAGCGTAAGCTGTGAATCACACATGCACATGTGCAGTCAATTATCGATTAATTACAAATGTATTCTAATCTTTTGTAAATAGGAAGCTGGTTACTGAAGGTAAAACATAATTACCTATTTATAAATAATCACTGAATTATCAACTGACCTTATTTTTATTGCAGTCTCCGGAAAAAACACAAAAACCGTCTTTCTTCGATCTTCCCAAAGCCTTAGATTTTTACAAACTAACACAAAAGCGTTTCTGGTCTGTTACTATTGCCATAGTAAACTCCGCATGAACACAGTTTATTTTGGATCGTACACTGAGTTTATTTTCCACGGAAAAGTCCCAGATGCAGAATGTTGCAAATTGCTAAAGAGTATTGGCTAGATAAGGCCTGTAGTAGAATATGTATCTATAGTCACGAATTATCCACCACGCCTTTAAGATTCTTCAACGCTTTAAGAACACCTGTACGCAAACTGTTTCACTTTTAAGTACAGTAAGAGTAAACTTGTTGTTTTTGGTCAACTTTTCAACAACTCTTCGTAACACTTAAATCTTATGAAGGTCCCTGCCAATTGCGAGTGAACTTTATGCACCCAATTTAAGCGTCAAAAGTGAAATTAACCTTTTACATTAATCCAAACCGCAGTTTTATGGCTCTGTTTATTGGTACATATAACATCGTAAATACAGTCCTGATGGAGGTTTACTGTCAGCGCAGAAATTTGCTCAAAAATATTGTATTATATTCCGAAAAATAATCCATAAAATCTTGGAGACTTCAGCGGTGGTATAGCCGAGCAACCCCGGAGATATCAACAGGGGATGAGGCGAGAAACTTCAGTCACACGATGCACTCTTTTGGAACACGGCACAGCTCGACTTGCACAAAAATGAATTTAATAGTCTCTGAGGGGTACGAACACTTTGGCTTACTGACGTAAAGATCTGGTACACGTGTGTACGAGCGCGCAGATCACTGACGTGCACTCCCTTCTGTAACTGAGAGAGCACTGGTCCAGCGCGTCTGTAATCTAGCAGGCTTATACAAGACACTGCTCTAGTTTACTGTCTTGAGATCGAAAGTGTTTTGTCGGATGGGTTCACTTGATATGGTTTAGGTTTTGTTAGTTGTCTTTGTAATGGTGACGGGTGTAATCGAGTGGTCGTTGGTCAGTTCCTGGTTGCCGTTGGTAATAGAGCTGGACAGTCTCCTGCCAGCAGGATATGCTTATCAGATGTTCATTAAGCTGTTGTATGTCATATATTTATTTAAATACGTGTTATTGGTAGGTAATTAATTGGTACGATGTTGGAACTGTAACAGGATAGGATGGATAGGTGTTGTTTATGGATTTTTCTTTGTTTTATAGATGTGTCCTTGGGAATGCCTGTAAATGGATTTGTTTTGTATTCAAATGCGCTCTCGTGTGCATTTTATTATTGAGATTAGCGATTTAGTTCTAACGAATCCTGTGGCAAATTAGCTGTTCCTGTTATTGGCAGAATTGTATGACTTTTACTCAATATTTGTAGTATAACTTCATCATGTAGCAACGAAAATATTTATTGTAAAATGAAAAATTTAGATAAAATTTAATTGAAAAATTTCAATACAAGTAAAAAATAAGTAAAGAATTATTTTAAAACTGTACTAATTATTTACTGCCTTTATGTGATTAATTAACTTAGAATTTTATGAGAAAATTGTAATTCACACAAAGTAGTGTTTGGTTCTAGTAACTTTACTTAATAACATTTATGACTTAAGATACACGTAGAAAACTATACTAATGTCAAGTGTAGTATTTCATTATTCCCCAAGTACAGTAATTGAAAAATTGACTTATCCTTGTATAATAAGATATACTTACATATATTTTTCATTTGTATAAAGTATTGTTTTGTTTTATTTAGAAACTAAGAATTACTTGAGGCAACAATTTTTAAAGTCAAAGTAAAATTATGTAAGTCATTTGATATAATTATTACAAATATTTGGAAAATTATTAAATAATTTTGGACAAAGTAAATAATAACAATAACATTGCATTAAGATGAATTAAAACTGGAGTACATAGTACTTTTGCTTTAAATATATATCGTATTCTTTTCTAGAGTAGCATTTCATTATTTATATAAGTAAGTCATCGAAAACCGTTGTCTACAAAATAAATGTCTGTAAACACCCGACAGGTTTATAGCAAACTACCAGTCATTGATTAGCGGCACACTAGACGTATACCGCTTCCGAGCTTATCAGATCTCCTCAGTATGCAATAGGTGAGGCAACCGTCGACTTGTCCGACGGAAGCGAATCTGAGTGTAACCACATGCTGACTTGAGAGTCCCACAAAAATCATGTTTCTTTGCACATGACCACCTCCACACACTACTTCAATGTAATTTGTTTTAAATATTACTAAAATTGTGTCTCTATAGTTCTGGTAATGATGACCACAAATGTTATAATAATACCTTCTATAAATAACATTATTTTTCACTATAGCTGCATTTTAAATTTTTCAGTATGACATTTTAAAAAATTTTCAGTATGACATTTATTACAAAATATTATTTAATTAAATATTAAATTTAGTAAAGTTGAAAATTTTAATTAAATACATTAATATACTTCAAAACTAACTAATTTTTGTTCCATGTAGTCATAAAATTATTATATTAAATTGTATATGCAAAAATACACCAAATGTAGTTTTAACGTAGTTTTAAATTGATTTTTAGAACACATTTAGTACTTACATGAAAAGTTCAATTCTTTTATTCTGAAAAATATTTTTTATAAAAATACTTATATAGTATATACAAGTCGCTTTTGCATTTTAAGTAAAAACAAATCCGTGAGTTATTTATGACATTTTTATAGTTTTATTGCTTATTATAATAATTATCGTATGGTGATGACAACTTAATGACATGCTAAACATCAACAACTCCATTTATCTTCTTTTTGCTCTTATTATCCTTAAGGAGCAAGGAGTTATCTCGACAAAAGCAGTTTTCATTTAAATAGGTCGTCAGCTCGTGACTTTTATTCCTTTTTAAAATACATGCATTACGCCGCACGCTTGTAGAAAAAAAATATATCTCTTGAGATAACATAATTTTGAGCCGTCAAACGACGCGTATCTAGCTGAGCCTGTTCAAGCATCGCAGCCAACGAAACGATTATTCAGTTGATAACTGAAAAGTTGTCGAGCAGGAACCTTGTTACATTTTCACCCACATGATCTCTCACAAACGAGATCTGCTTAGCTAATAATACGCAGCCGTCGCCTTTATTGTCGCTTTTTCGAATTAGCATTGGAGATTTTATAAGTATTTCGCGTGTTGGCCGCTCGCCGTTGAACGTGAAGGTGTCGTAAGATTCCAGATTACATATCACTCGCTATATAGTGTTTTGTTGGTCGACTAAGCACAGCGCACTCGAAACTGATAGTAAAAGTAACCACGCCTTGCCACAGATCGACTGTCAATCCACTTTTATTTATTTATGAGGAGAATGCGGGTAATATGCGATTGGTGACCGCTGGCACAGATCGAACGTGACATATTTTTGATGCTTAATGAATTGCTTTGTTGATTTCTATGTGTTCTTTCTAAAACACAGAGAGTTAGATAGTAGTAATCTATCTATCCTAATTTATTCATCTTTATGCGTTCTCTATGTTGATATTTATGTGTTCTTTTCTAAAGAAGACTGTTACTTTAAGGAAATAAAAATAAAAATATTTTTTAACTATTCTACAAAAGTATTAAAATGTTTCTTGCTTGGTACAATCATAGTAGTTATCTGCCTATACAATTTTATCGGCACAGATTGGACGAGACCTTTTTGATACTTAATGAATTGCTTTCTTTATTTGTGTATGTTCTTTCTAAAACACAGAGTGTTAATTTAGCATTTTTAGAACGATTCTATGAGAATTTTAAAAAGCCTTTTGCTTGGTACGATCAGTGGTTATCTGTCCAAAGTTAATCTTCTTAATGCGTTGTCTTTATTGCTTTTGAGATGTTCTTTCAAAAGTTACTTTAAGAAAAAAAGTAATTATTTCTACAAAAGTTTTAAAAAGCTTTTTGCTTGGTATAATCATAGTTATTATCTATCTATAGAATTTTATCGGCACAGATGAGACGTGACATATTTTTGATATTTATGAATTGTCTTTGTTGATTTTTATATGTTCTTTCTAAAACACAGAGTGCTAATTTAACATTTTTCAGGACGATTCTACGAGAATATTACAAAGCCACTTGCTTGGTACGATCATAGTAGTTAGTTATCTATCTATCCAAATTTAGTCATCTTAATGAGCTGTCTATGTTGATTTTTATATGTTCTTTTCTAAAACATAGTTACTTTAAGTTAAAAAAAGATTATTATTAAATTATTTTTTAAAACTATTCTACGACAGTATTAAAAAGTTTCTTACTTGGTACAGTCACAGTAATTATCTACCTATACAATTTTAACGGCACAGGTAGGACGTAACATATTTTTGATACTTAATGAATTGCCTTTGTTGATTTTTATATTGTTACGAAAGCTCACCTACCTTTTTAGTTTATTAATTATGTTTCTGTTTACGTTAGAATTTATAAATTTTGTGATGTCTTTATTTTGACGTTTTCTGGAACATTCTCGGTCACATTCTATTTGATTCTCGAAACCGCGGAAAACTTCTAGAATCCTAAAAACCTATATAAGCGGATCGGTTTCGCTGACACGAGTTCAGTTTATATTGAACAGTCGAAGGCGATTGACAAACGTCAAAGTAAAGCTTTGGCAGTTGTAAAATTTATTTGAAGGATATTTCTTGTATAATCAAGTGTGACAATAAACTTTGTTTGTCTACGTGAGATGTTTCCACGCTAACCCAACATAAAGGTTACAAAATATTTTTTTCTAAAACGCAGAGAGTTAATTTAACATTTTTTAGAACGATTCTATGAGAATATTAAAAAGCCTCTTGCTTGGTACAATCCTAACATCTATCTATCTATCCAAACCAAATTTAATCATCTTAATACGTTGTCTATGTTGATTTTTATATGTTCTATTCTAAAATACAGTGTTACATTAAAGAAAACAAGAGAAACATGTTTTAAAACTATTCTACGAAATATTAAAAAGTTTATTGCTTTGTACAATTATAGTAGTTATCTACCTATACAGTTTTATCGGTAGTGATGGGACATGACATGTTTTTGATGCTTAATGGATTGCCTTTGTCGATTTTTATACACTCTTTCTAAAATACAAAATGTTATCAGATATATTTTTTGAAATGGTTCTACGGACAAAACTTCTTGCTTGGTAATTAATTATAGTAATTACCTACCTATACAATTTCACAGGTGGCGCAGATTGGACGTGACATTGTTTTGATGTTAAATGGATTGTGTTTGCCGATTTGTGTAAGCTCTTTCTAAAATACAATGTTATTATAATAACTTAGTAATGTTAGTAAAACAAGGGTAGTAATAGGAAAAAGTATTGGAGGTTACATGTAAACTTTACATAGAACTGGTAACTGGTACACTTTAAAAAGAAAATGTTCATTAGAGTTGTTACATTACATTCTGGTGTGTTATTTCACACTATTGAATTAATAATTTAATATACAAATAATTACTGTCAGTGTATATTCGTTAATCTGTACAATTAGTTACATATAGAAAAAACTAAGAACTTACAAATTTATTTTTCTTTTGTATTGATTATAGTATACCTTTTATTGAACTTAAATTGCGATACACTTTACGGACAAATTTCGTATCTCAATTAATCTCTGTCCATACGCAGCGAGATGCTCCATTTGCTAATGACGAATACATTAGCATATTTGAAATTAATCATCCCACTAACAACATATTCTACGGCTAAGGCTTCATTTATCAGATTAGGTTACAAAAAGCTAAAGTGATTTTCAAGGTTTCCGCTAAATATAATTTTACAGTAATATAGTTTTTATTGTCAATTTACTTTAAACCATAAAATGAAATCTTCATGGTTATTGTTCGGCTAAGTGTACTTAATAAATAAATAAATTTGGCAATCGGACATTCCCTGTAATTTAATAAAGCCAAGTCATAAAATTTGTCACCGTACAATAATTCGCTTCCGTTTTCGGATAAAATAATTTCATTTGAGAAAGTGGCAGTGCACTAATTAGAAATGTTAATTTCACTATATACATTTTGGAAATTAAGAGTAATACTTATGTAAGGATAATAATAAATATCAGGTTAGCCAATAGGTATGGATGGTTTTCAGTAGGCAATGGAATATAAGACTAGTGACACAACATTGTTAATATAATTTTTTTTATGTATTGGTAAGTTATTCTTTAGAGTAATGAGATTTCGTAGTTAGATGTATTTTAAATGTCATAGCATTATGGAGAAGAAGAAAAGATGAAAATATATCGACAAGAAACATAGTTTTGGCACAGCTTAAATAACAATCAGCTCACAGACTCGTATGGCGGGAACGTCTCACGCAGATCCTTCGCGCATGCCGCTATTTGAGGATAGATAGAGATATTGAAATAGCGGCAGGGATATGTGGTTCTAAGCCATACCGTTCGACGACTGCGTCATTGGCGCACGAGTGCTGTGTTTTGTGGTTTGTTCATTTTCTTGTATTTTATACTGTTATGTTATTTTATTTTTAAACAATTTCAAGTAAAATACATTTATATTTCGTATGTTAGAAAAATTGAGGTGATCCATTTAAAAAAAAAATAAACTTTTATCAGTCTTGTAACACTATGTAAATAAAATTTATTCAGCATTTTGTAGTTTATATCTGTACCTACAACTTTGATAAATAAAAACCTTTTTTATATCTGCCACAGTTCTCGAGATTAAAACTGGTCAACTCTATCTTGGACATTCAGTATATGTAAAAAAAATAAGACAAACATTTGGACCTGACCAATTAAATGTATACCAGTACAATTTATTCTTGTTATTTAGATAGGTATACCACTGTAATACATATGTTTTCTGTACTTTTTTGTTTCTGTATAATGTAATATTTCGAAAACAAAAGTGGTTTAATAAATTTCACTTTTGTTTTGTTTTCTTTTTTAGTCATTAGCAACGTAATGTTAATCAATTACCTATACGTCCTTTGAAAAGTAATTGTACATTTTATGTTGATAATGGATCCACGTAGGTATGGTATTTATATTTATCAAGCTCCCAAAATTAGGTAACATTTTCTATATCTATGTTTTAGTAAAACAAAAGAAAACTATTATGATTATGATTATTAAAACACTTCCTAAATTGGGACAACTATTTTTAATCCAGTCCTGACCTCTATCCTGAGCGAGAGAGAGAGAGAGAGAGACAATAAGCTTCAAGGACAAATTTTCTGTGTACTTCAAAGGTGCCGCCGTAGAGTCTGTGAGGTGATTGTTATTTAAGCTGTGGTTTTGGAATGAGCATATAATGATCATGAAAGTACTCAGTTTATAATATTGATAACATTGAAAACCTGTGCAATAGAATTCAATAATTTTTAAAAGGTAACTGTAGTTGCTGTGCGTGATAATGTTTAAGACTTCTACAAGTAGCGATAACGTTGTTTGGACAAATAAATATTACTTATACGTCGCACGACTTTAAACAAACAATTAAGGTTCCCTGAACTATTATGGTTACTTGAAAGTGATTGCAGTTTTGAAGGCAAAATGCAATATTTTGATGAAGAATTTTTGTAGCAAATGATTTCTACTTAAATTTATTACGCTTATTACATATACGAATATAAAAGATATTGATAGATTAAACTATAAACTTATAATAAAATAAACTTTCCTAATAATTGGATTTAAGTAAAAAATATATTATTCGCGCCATATGGCGAAATAAAGAGGAGGCATGCATGTACTCCTAATTAGTTAAATGATTTAGTGCCAATTGGAAGATAGTTGACCGTAGACTTTGGTAAGATGCATCTGTATTATTGAGTTGGATTTCGTACAGTGTGGGTCATTGAATACTTGTGAGTGTAATCCAAAAATGTTCATAATATTAGAGAATATTTTAAGCAATATCTCTATAAATATTCATATATCCACATTGATGACTGCAAGACGTAATTGGAACTAATATTTCTCTGCAACGAAACATTACTATAAGATTTATATCCTTCCAAGTATAAGCAAAATGAGGAGTACCGCAAGGTTCAGTTCTCGGGTCTGTGCTTTTTATATTATTAATTAACGACATTTTTCAAGAAATTCAAAATAATGTGCTGTGCTGATGATTTCAAAATATATACATCTATATCCTTTGAAACTGATTGGGTTCGCATATAAGAAAATATCTCTAGAATTAGTGTATGGTGTAAGAGTAAAAAGCTGCTTGTGAACATATCTAAATGTAATACTGTTATTTTACGTACGAGATAAATTGTGGGGTTCTTCTCAGATGTACTACTGAATTGAAGGACTTTCATCATATAAATTAGTTTGTAGCTAACTCCAATAAGAATTCCGACTTTATTATGAGAAATTCAACAAAAATTAAAAACATGTCAACTTTAATTTTGTTTGTCAAAGTTGGAGTACGTATCCACTGTATAGAGACTAAGTTATGAGTTTCAAATTTGGAAAAAATACAGAAAATTTGTAAAATATTTTCCATTTAAGTCGGTAGTTATCTCTATTTTAACTCTTAAGTCAGAGTCATTATCTAGATTTATCCTTAATGATTTTATTTGTCAGTTATCTGTAGTTACTTTATACAAATTTTTAAAAACAAAAATAACTTACTAATACTTCTAATATATAAAATTCTCGTGTCACAGTTTTAGACGAAATACTCCTCGGAAACGATGAAATTTTATATCTATATTCGGTAGGTCTGAGAATCGGTCGTAATCTAATTTTCATACCCCTAAGTGATAAGGGTGGTCCACTCCAAACATTTTTTTTGGACAAAATTTGTTATTTTTATTTTTTTATGATGTGGCATTAAAAAATACATACAACCCTTAATTTTCACCCTTCTATCACAAACCTCTATTTTTTAATAGCCATTTTAGTAATTTAATCATTTTTAACCCTGGTAGATAACTGATCGATTATCACTAGATCAGTTATCCCCGCCAGCCGTCTACTGGTGTCACTTCTCACCACAAACCTAGAAAAAATATAGACAATGTCGGTTCATGATATACCTAGGTCATGTGACAGGTGCCGCGTTTTCTAGGAACCTATAAGGTCCAGAAAATTGATATTTTATTTGCTTCATGTTGGCGGTTGTAAAATATGATGGCTGCATTGCAATATGAAATTAACTAACTTGCTGTCATTTTAAATGTGACATGAATGTGACCAATCACAGTAAACAAATGAGATTCACGCCACAATACAACCAACGTAAATTGGCATAAAAACCAAGTTTTAGTGATTCTGGACCTATTAGGGCAGCCATGAATTAGCGGCGGTTGCCGGCAATATGACACTGGCACAGTCTATATTTTTTCTAGGTTTGTACTTACAGTAAACAGCACGGGGTAAGGGTGAGAACGAAGCCGACTACCAAAATATTCACTAGAAATAATTCATATGGCAAAACAACGTTTGCCGAGTTACCTAGTAATTTTATATAATTTAGCATTCAATAATTATTGTTTTATTTATCTACTCATCGTACAAATAATTTAAAATTCTCACCTATTTCCAATATAATGACAAATACTTACATACTCACAGCAAGGTTATATTTTGTTATTTTAACGAATTATTTTGTTGGACTAACCAATTTTAACATTCACTTGGTTACTCGTATAAATTAAATTATAATTTTTAATTTAAAGAAAAGAAAATTACGCAGTATTATTGTTGTTTAACATAGCATAAATTTCGTTTTTCCAATTAGTAAGGTTAATTACCTCCCTCACTAAAACTAAACGTAATTTATGTACTATGCAAATACTGAGCTGTTCCCTACATCCTGGAGAACATATTACAGTCAGTTGTCAGCAACAAGCTGTTGGCTGATATTCACCCGTGTCATAACCGACGGATGGGCAAGAATGTGGGAGATGTAAATGTCTACATCTAGTGCCCACTAGCTACTCAATAAAATAATATTTACAGATGCAAAAATAATAGATGTGAACATTGCTCCTATTAAATAAGTGAGTATAAGAGAGAAAGCAACATGATATTGTTAAAGGAAAGACTAAAAACTTAAATGAAGTTGCAAAGCATTTAATGCGTACGCTCAGTTCTGTAACAGCAACTTTAAGCCACATCTGATACTTATCATAGCCGTAAACACAAAATAAAGCGATTACGACCATAATTCTCGGTATGATTTACTTCGATGCAGTCGCTATCTGCTATAATTTCAAATTCGACAAAAACCACGTACGTAAATACTGTCTCATTTTTACTTCAATCAACAACTGTCGATTTCCATCGTTACGTATCGAAACCAGTTCATACGTTCAGTCGTTTATTTATAAATAGCTATCAGATGTGGAGAGTAAAAGTATATGACAATAAATGAGTTGCAATTATTAGTATGCACTTTTGCCCAGCCTGCTTAGTTTTTGTGTGCTTAATTAGTAATAATTTATTATGATCTAGTCAGTAGCGTAATTAATTTTGGATAATAAGATTTTTGTAGTTACATATCATACAATTCCGGGTTCTACCCAGTGTTTCTGGTGACACTTGGGTTTACCTGACTCAATTTCCCGAACAGTGTTAATTGGAATGCGATCTATTTATCATGCAATTAAAAAATTATAGATTAATAGATTTATGTACTTGTGTGTCTATAAATATGTATAGTAACCAATAATGAAATAGGATTACAATAAACTACGTTGATCCTCATCCGCTATTGTGGATTTGTTGTTATTTTCACTAAATGACGATGAATAAGGAGATTTGAGGCTTATTTTCAGATGAATTGAGAAAGAAAAAAATACCGTATTACGTTCTAGGCTCACATCCTAAATGTAGAATAGATCCTGCAACAATGGATTTGAAAATGCATTGCTGTTTAAGTGTGAGAGTTCATTTATTGTTTTATATGCCATGATCAACATTTTTTTTATCTATCATAGGAACATAGAGTAAAATAAAGGTTTATCAAGTTTCTTTTCTTTAGCACGTAAGTTGGCACTATTGTTAATTTTAAGATTTTTGATGCTTTACAAATGTTGTTCCTAAACTTTTTTACATTTCTGAAGGTATTAAAATAAATGCAGCGAATATGATTTTCAAGTTGTTTTTTTTTTTGGTTTAACAATCTATATTTGTGTTTAATGTTCTTGCTTTATTAAAATAAAAATGGAATTAGCAGGTATAACCATAGCCGCCAAATAAGTTGCCCGTAAGCATACAATGGAGATGGATAACTATCAGAATCTACACATCTTACGTAATCATAAGATAATAACTAGATCAGCATGGGAATTACCACCAGTCACTGGTAGTGGCCTCAACTGACAATAGCATATATGTTTGAGTAGTTCTAGTTCTAAGTGAGTGGTCCAAAAGCTGGCCCTCCACTGCGACCTTGTGGTCTACTGTGGCTCACATACTTGTTACACCCAACATGTTTAGCCTCTTTATGAAGCCAATAAACTTGTTGGGTGAGACTCTATCCAGATCCTCTGGCAAGAGATAGTTCGTTATCCAGCCGGACAGTGACATAATATGTGTTCTGCCGATTCGTCACTTTCTAAACACAACCGGCACTCGGCCTCCTCAGCCAGGCCCAACTTGTGCATGTGACTCCTTAACCGGCAGTGCCCAGTATATAGGCCAACCAGAGTCTTTAGGTCAAGCCTATTTAACTCTAGCAAATTTTTAGCTCTCTTTGTCAATGTGCCGAACGCCTTCGAATGAACTAATCATGGCAGATCTCGCCAGTACTCCCTTATCTTTTCCTCCGCCCAGGTCAAGATGATCGCTTTGGCAGTAGCCGAAGCTAAGCCAAGAGCCGGTTCCGGCCCTATAAAGCTGAAAGGGGCACCCGCCTTGCTAACGAGTCCGCTGCCTCGTTTGCCTGGATACCCGCCAAACCAGGGTTACTCTGTTGCTTGTACCTAACCGCGCCTGAGCCTTTTGACAATTCCATACTGTTCTTGAGTTACACCGGTAGGATCCAAGTGCTTTTAAAGCTGCTTGGCTATCAGAAAAGATTTTTATCGATCTGCGTTTAAGTCTAAGCTTTTCCAGCTTTCATACACACAGTTCGATGGCATAAATATGGCATATTTACCCAGGCTTACGGATAGCATAGTATTTGGGTTGCAACTATCCGCTCCAGCTCCAACATCCTCTGGGGTCTTAGAGCCATCAGTATACCAGCAGCTATCCGCCTTCAAGAGGTCAGTTTCACCTCGCTCCCATTCCTCCCTCCGAGGAAAGAGAATCTCGAAAGGCAGCCTATAGTTGATTTTTGTAGGCATAACATCCGAGACCATCGATAGAGTGCTTCTATGTCGTCCAGCACTCCACTGCACTCTATTATGTTAGCCTTCGGCATGCAAATAGCCGCTTGCAGTCTGTATACTGCCCACCTGGCTTCTCTTTCCAAAAGTATATGAACAGATGGTAGGTGCAGGAGGACTTCCAGAGCAGCTGACGGTGTGGTACTGATTGCACCAGTTATCGCCAGCCTAGCTTGTCTCTGCAAACCTGAAAGTTTTACTTTGGCAGTCCTTTGAAGACCTTTGGACCACCAAACTATTGAGCCAGTATAGTTGTTTAGGACCTATGCCCCAAGACTATGCCACAAATGCGTCGACAGTTTGATGAGTAAAGAGAAACGAGTAAAAGCAATAATGTGGTGAGATATAACATTTAGAAATAGCAAGTCGCTCTATATCAGTTAGGTCCTATTGAAATCATTTACATGACCAATGACCAATTAAGAATATAACGCATTTTGTATGTTAAGGTACGGTATAAACGTCACTTTTTTATCGTTGGGTTTTGTTCAGTTTTATAATAAAGTAGTATTCGTATACATGATCCCGGAATATCGTCATGCTTCAATAGGAGTGACAATTGCTCTGATGTATAAAGAACCAAAGTCATTCTAAATGGGTAAAATATTAATTAAATCATATATTTTCATATACACCTAATACAAACCAATTACTACTGGAGTCTCAGGATTATAGAAGATATCTGCATATGGACGAAAATATTTGGAATAACTTAAACATATCTCTCCATACTGTCTTTAATTTTTCTATCACCATATTGAAGCTATTAACTTCAAGATAAATAATTATTTTCGTATCAGAAGACTACGGAATATGTTAACTAAGACTGCTTGCCGTCGTTCTAACTCTCGGGCTGTACCTACTCCTCAAACACGGTTCGATTTACATGCGAGAAGATAAACCGGCAGGAAAAATTTTAAGCGCTGAGAGTTTTTCAGGAGGCTTAAATTTTCAGCTGGATCTTCAAACCAATACAACCACTAAAGTTTGCCGGTCGGTCTGTAACAGGAAGGCCTGCCTTAAGATATACCTAGATAGGTACGTACCTATGTTTACTGAATAATGAAAATTTACTTTAATATTGAATCTCGAGTTTATTTGCGTCTAAATCGATATTATACAAACAAAAATTATAGTTAATTTCATGAATACTTACAACATTATTTCATGATTTCTGTACAAAGTGTTCAAATGGGCCATGCCTTAAGACTAGCTTCCTTGCACAAATTAAGGTGATTTAAATCAACTTACCTTAGACAGCATTGCTTCCTTAAGAAGTTATACGCTTGAGAAAGTACTTTTTTTAACTTTTACGATAATAATCTTATTTGTTGACTAATTGTACTCAAATTTTGAGCGATGTCTTTTTATGCAATAAACACTATTATCTGATTGATTTTTGCGTTAAACGTACAGGATATTCTGAGCACCTGTGTCACTATATTAGGTGTATTTCTTTTATATACTTTTTGAAGGATAGAAGTTTTAAGAAATTGATTAATTATTTTGACAGCCTTCGATTAGTTTTAAAAAAGTATACTTGCTCACTAATGTACCATTTTAGGGAAAACTGAGTTTAACATATTTATTGAGGTTGGAAATTAATAGAATAGAGATAGAAATTCTAACAAATATTAATTTAAAAAATTATTAGTTAGTAAGGTTGTTCTTATAAAACAGCATAAAATACAACATAGAGACATGAACATGAGACATGAATGAAAAACTACAATTAAAAAATAATAAAATGAAAAAAATCGTCAGTTACGCAATAGTAAAAACAAAACTTTTATTCTCAGTTAATTTTTGAAATACAGCTACTTACTAGACCTTACTAACTGTAGTAAATCTTTGAATTATTATTTTATTAGAATTTATATATTGATTTCCAAGCTTAAGAAATACGCCAAACACACATCGGGGCCAGTCGGGGCGTGTTTCAATAAAACTAATCCTTTTCCAAAAATCTCTATCCCTAAATAATGTTCTGAGAGAAATAGTATAGTGGCACAGGCGCTCACCCCTGTACATTTAACGCAAAAAAATCAATCATAAATTTGTGTTTATCTTACAAAAAACAAAATTTGAGGACAATTACCCAATAGATTAGGAAATTATCGTAAAAAATTAAATCAAGAAAGTAATTTCTCAGGTCTACTTCTTAAGGAAGTAAAACTGTACTAAGGTCCCTAAGTTGATTTACATTACATTACTAGATCACTAGCCTTAAAATATGGTAGTCTTTACTGCACACTCTGTATAGCAGCTACGTTTTTGTAAATATTTAAATAAACTTGTGCAAAATTGCCATACCAGCACCTGCACGTTAAAAAAACATTTCAAATATTTATTTATACAAACTCAACGGAGCAGAAATCCCCGTTACAAATTCGGCAAAAACAAACAAAAAATTGAAACTCAATACAAATTGACCTAATAATAAAAGAACGTTTAACATCTCTAGTTGAACAATGAAAACTATGACGTTTATCCTTGATTAAGTTATAATTGTTGCACATATTATTAATGGGTGAGTATTTTAATACATGAAGCAAAATTATCTACTTCTTTTGAGAACCAACCTTGTTAGTTAAGTGCAAAACATTTTTACTTGTCTACACAACCATGTTTATAATAAAAGTAAACATAAATTTCCATTTTTTATTACACCTACATGGTTATTTACAGTACACTCAAATTGGGAAAGAAATTAAGGAACGTAATTAATGGGACTTGTGAGAAGATTCTTAAACGTTACCGTTTCGGCGTTACCCTACTTTTACTACAGAAAATTTCTCCAGAATGTGGATTATTCGTATTCAGACATGGTACAGTAATTAAAAAACATCTTATAAGCAAATGTATGAAATTCATTAGGTTCAGTGTGTTTACGACTTCGAATTTGATGGTGGATTACACGTCCAACGATGCCGATTTTCCGAAATTCGTATTGAAGATTAATAAGGATAGCTGAAACAAATACCTAACCGGTATTTGTTTTCTATTACGTAATACAACATCTCAAGTACTTAGAGAGAACAGAATCCGTACTTGGTGCCTATAGCAATTTTTGTTTCGGTTTGAGCATTTCAGTTGTCTATCATATGCCGATGTATCTGTATGTGTGTATAAACTACTATCAGTTATACACTGAAAAAATGATTTATGAAAATTTATCATTGATTTTCTATGCCCATAACTATTATCATGATATTTCACTTACGACTTGCAAATTTACTAATGCTCTGTAAACACGTACAAAAATTTCAAGTAAGTTATGTTTGAAGATTTTAAAATTTAATTTTTACCGAAATGTATCACCCGAGAAGGGGGCCGATTGGGTGGCCAGCCAGATCGCCTGATTTGACACCCCTAGATTATTTCTTGTGGGGATACTTAAAAAGCAAAGTATACGTTACTAGACCGGTTAATTTAGAAGATTTAAAAACAAGAATTCGTCACGAGATACATCGTATACCTCCTGAAGTTATTGATAATGTCCAAAAAGAATTTATTAATCGTCTTGGCTACTGTCAGGCAGCCAATGGTGCACAATTTGAATTTTATTCGATTTTTTACATATCAGTATTGTGAAAATTAAATTTTAAAATCTTCAAACATTATTTTCTTGAAATTATTGTCATGTAACACCATAATTTGCTATTTAAAAAAATTGTCGTTGACGTCATATCTCGAACAACGATGACGTCACAAATGTGCGTCGTATGTTAAAAAGTGCTTATTTTAAAAACAAAATCGACGTAGCAGGGGATTTTTTCGAACACTTTTTAATTTCAAAAATAATGAATTTATTCGTTACTTTTTGAGAGCACTGTATGTATTTTTACCGTGAAAATGTACCTACCTAAATACTGTGAAAATAATTCTCCATAAAACTCAAATGTAAGTAAATAAAGTAGATATAGGTACTTTGGTATACCTGCATATGTAAAAATTATATAGAGTATTCCAAAAATAAATGGTATTCGGTCGGGTAGGATAATCGGTCAGTGGTCGCGCGGTTTAATGCGTCAGTACATGAATCGAGGAGACTGGATCGCTGTGGGTTCGGCCCCGCAGCCGGTAGACCGTATATAAGCTATATTCGTGGGGAGATTGGCATCCTCTCTGCGGGTATGGTAGGGTGAGAGAATGTTGGCTTGGGTCAATGTGGGAGATTGATACCGGTTGACATTTGACTCCCCCCCCCCCCTAAATAATGAGGTTTTCCAGGTTTCCCTCATTCCTGCACTGAATACTGGTTAGGGCCTACCAACGTAAGTCCTTCCTGGGCGCAAATACGCCCTGCTTAATAATAATATGCCGCCCTCTCTCCTGCACAAGTCTTCGACATCTAGTCTAATCCTCGTGATTAGCATGAGGGGTAGATTTATTATTATTATTATTCTATTGATCCGAAATGTCTATAAATATAAGTCCGTAAATGTTTCGTTACCAAGATAAAAGGAGCTTTAAGAAGTTAAGAAAAATAAAACTAGATTTTTTAAATTTTCTGTATTATTAACATAACGTATGTCCCTTGGTATGTCCTATGTAAAGTATGGTGGACGGAAGAGAAGACGAAATTGCCACGACCTTGGGTAAATCACCAGTAATCTAGGTAGTAGGTACGGTATTAATATTAATTCATTATGTACCTATGCTATTAGTTGAACAAGAAGAAAAGTAATTTAATTTTACGATTGATTTACTATCGAGTTCGTCTTCTTACATACTACTACTGTATAAGTTAGTATTAGTGTTATTGTACTATTAATATAGACATTGTTAAAGCATGCAATATATGAGAAAAGTTAGCGAAAGACAGAAATTAATAATATAATAATAATAATAATAATATAGTTGCATACAGCATGAAACACTTTTTTTGAGAATTTCTGTGATGATATTTGATACCTATGTTGTATTTTCGAGCAGCTATAAATGCGGTACCACACAATGTGCGTTAAAACATATATTTTTTGAATCACCTTCAAAGAGCCTATCATATACTATTTTATAGCACAACTAAGCCGTACACAGATTTGATGTTGATGTTTTGTACTACTTTAATTTCAGCTGCACTAAAATCTATGACACACGTGATTGTATAGACAAGTCGACCATTACTGGATCGGGACGTTGTAGGCGCATGCGCTGGAATGTGTTTACCATAACTCTCTGCAAAGTACATAATATTAGTAATTATTATTACATTTACACGATTTTCTGCTAAAATTACAAAGTGAAATAGATTACAATATTTTCTATGAATAACAGAACTACTACTACACGCTTTCGGTATTACTTCAAATGTTGTAAATTTTCTCAATACTTGTAACATTACATGAGATAACTATAAAATTTCCGTAACCAATATGATAAACAATGTGTAAATAAAAATAATATATTTGAAGTTTTACAGGCAATTTTTAAAGTGTAGTCGCCATGTATATTGAGAGCATTAGTGAGCTAAAATGCCAAAACAGAGACGAAATAAATAGGAAGTATTTCAGGACATGAGCTGTTCTGTAACATTTGTGAAAGAATTATAAATCCTTCTTTTAAAATTAAAGCAACAAGGCATTTGAAAAGCCATGACTTGTTCAATGTTTCTTGCTCTCAATATTCCATTATTTAAATTAGGTAATACAAGGATCGAAAAATATTCTATGATGAAAGTACGTTATGACGAGGATACGTAGCTCAGGTTTACAATAATGTAGGTAAATCAGTAGACACATATTGCGGAAAATTGCTTACTTCGCTATAAACGATACCACTATATCTATGGGCGTCTAACAACAATTTTTTTAATTAGTGCTTTAAAAGTAATAGTGCTAGGTCATAGCCACTTATTAGCATCTAAAGCGCTGCAGAAAACTAATTCTATATGGCCCGATCAAGATGTTTACAAGGTACCAGATACACCTTTGCCTTCCGAACCAGTTGAAAGGAATTGGAGTACTTGCCTAGAAGTCATAGCGTATGATAAACAATTTGATAGCATAAAGGATGATATTTATTGGTTTAATCCTAATGAATGCTGCGGCGTTTACAATTTGTAAAACTTACTGAGGATTCAATATTTTTGTGATGTGTTAATAATCACTAAAATTAAAACGGAATAAACACCATCTTGCAAACAAGCTAAAAACTTTACATACTATGCATACAAGAAACGATCACAATCTGAAATAGAATTTATTGCAGATAATAGTTTAGTCAACGCAATGTTTCACATGCAAAATATCTGGGAGATCATTGGTAGAGAGTAAAAACAAAAGTGGTCTTAAATTAGAACATTGCGGTACACCTCAAGATGAAGAAAAAGAACGAGAATTAAAATTTTGATATCTAACGATAAATTGCCTGCTTGTTAAATATGATTAACACGCCCTCCACCATCTCACCATCTAAAGTTTCAAAAATAAATTGAAAAAAAAAAACTGATTTGATATAGTAGATCTTCTCTGCACAAATTCATGATGGTGTGAGGATATCAATTGCTTAGCCAGATAGTAAATTTCATTGTGCAAAGTGGATTCAAAAACTATGGAAGATTTGCATAGCTTTATAATTCTCGATGTCGCTATGGTTTCCTTTTTTAAATATTTCATACAAATATGTTTTTTTTTCAAAAAGAAGGACACGTGGCATGTTTTAAAAGAGAATTGAATAAAATACACAGGCTGAATACGCATAGATTTATTAGGATAGAACTTGGGATACCCTCCAAGCCCATTATGACAGTCGTTAGATCTTTTAAGACTTGATAAAATATCTTCTTTAACAAACGAAATGGAAATAGGCATTGCCACTCTTCCGCCTGTTGTAAATCAAGATGTGTCTGTTGGACGACACTGAATAAAAACAGTATTAAAATATTCTCCAACGGCATTTGCAATGTCGAAGGGGTTAGACAGTTTGTTATTACCATAAAACATGACAGCTGAAATACAAGACAAGCCTTTCTTTCACCGTACTGTTATACTGTTACGAGTCCTAAGTAAAATTCATATGTAACTTTCCATTTCTTTTGTATTATCCTAGATTTAACTAACTTTACTATGTTATTTTCATATAAATTTTACTATTACTTTTTTCAATTTTATTATTATTAACCTGTATTTTGTTACACTATTTTTTATATCTGACCGGTTCTATGTGTAATGCTATGGCATAAGGAACTAATAAATTATTATTACTATTATTATCATTTCCCGTTACATTTTATACCTACTTTGTACCCTGCTAAAACCGATTTAGCCAAATGAAGAACTATTAAATAATTCGTTAGATACAACATCTATGTGGGTCACAGTTTCAGATGAAAGTGAAACATTATTTTTTGCGCGACCGCAACTTACAGCCATTTCCATGATTTATCGATTCCTGCTATCAGATCTGGTTTTTGCAACAGGGCGGCATTTTTAAAGATGTTACAATATATTGTTCAACAGGTTTTGGCATGCATGACTTGTTTCTACGTTCCAACAATATATTTAGTAAATATATCATTTCGTTCTAATCTAATTTTGGATCAATTTGTTGTATTCATGTTTCTATTTTTACAACTATTAAAATACCGCATAAATCATTGTTAGATCAATATATACATTATACATAGAATATTATAATTTGAGACATAAAATTTAAAATATGTCATAGTAACATATATAGCTATAAATTTAACTGTATAGTTAATGATAATGTTGACTATACGGATTAGATATAATTCTTCATTCAATTAAATATATCTTGTCAAATAAATATAGTTAACTGAAATATACAGGAAGAATCAGAACTTATCTAAAAAAAATTTTTTAATGTACAGGAAACTCTTACAAATCCAATGTTGTAAAAATAAAATCAAAAAGAGCAGTCGAAAAATAGTTTAAAAAATACACTTCAGCACAGAACTGGAAACTGGTCCAAAAAAATAAATTACATTTTACAACACCAATTTTAATGCAGCAAATTTGACTGCTTTTGCCGGTATTGTTATTAATTATTAATAGAATTAATTTGTAGCTTTAATTAGTAACATGTTAAAACAAAATGTTGGGCTTTCTTACCCAAACTATCAGAAATGTTTATGCTTCTTGTCCGTTTTGAACTTGTAAGTTATTGGCAGCAGCTATGATACATTTGCGTAAATCATCAATAATACTATCCACTTTGGTGCAGTATACTTAATTTTTTAAATATCCCTACAAAAATAAGTCCAAATGATTTAAAGCCAGGAGATCGTGGCGGCCATGATACCGGTCCTCCTCGTCCAATCTCCTGGTATTAATACTTGGACGCGCTGTACATGGTACGGATATAATTGAGCCTCGTCTGATACGCCACACTGCTGCAATACGCCGTGGACGTCCTGGACCTCCATCTCTTCCACGATTCAGTTACAAATTTCCCGCGTCACGCCTGCATTGGCACTACACTTGCACTCACTGCACACCGTTGTAAAATTGTAGGAAATCGTTCTGCTAAAGTATTTCCACCTCACGATAAATTAAAACTATACCCGTCAACTGCGAGTTGCTATACGTGAGTCGTTTTTGATATTTTAAACTAATGTAAATATTTGCATCACAAAAACGTTAATAAGTAATAGAATAAGTATTTGCAATCGCCTGGCTAGAGACTACAGTCTAGTCAGTCTAGCAATGTAAAGATTGAAACTACTAGATCTTCAATAATCTTTTTCTCGAAAACTATAAGGATTTTACAAAAAAAAATTCTCTGACGCATCTATTCAAAAATTTTTGAAAATTTCTGAATCACCCTGTGTATGTAATTTAATTAATACTTATTTTATACATTTAATATAACTCACTTCGTAGCTTTACAAAATAATTATCTTGCTTCTCAGCATAATATTTATTTAAATGAAAATTTGAAATGCTCAGTTCCATTATATATATGACAAATCCAATTTTTTATTATAAACACATATTGAATTAAAAAGATGTAGAAATTATTGATTCGACAAATATGTTGACTAATTAAATAAAAATAGTAATTTTATTACAAATATGATACCTTAAATAAACAAAGTAATTTTGTTCAATTTTAAAATATGACCAATCACGCTTTTTATTTCGTAATGCCATGTTGCTTTCTCACTTATATTCAAAGTAATGTCAACTATTATCATGGAAAAAAAATCGCTATACATATTTTCAGCATACGATATTTTTGTGCATAAAATTCACAGTTTTGTAGGTAATATTAATTAATAAAGGCTTTTTTAAATATTGCAGTGAATTTTATATGTCACTTAATCACTATTATTGAAAGCTTAGTTTTAATAAATAGATATCATAGAAATTTTGACAATAATTTAAAAAAACCTAAATATTTGCATATAATTTTTTGGTTTACATGCACAAATAAATTGCTTTAAAAGCACAATTATTGTACAATGTTCACATCTATTTATTTTTGGTATCAGTATTTTATTGTGTAGTTGTAGTGACCACTAGATAAGCACTTAAATCTCGCGCATTCTTATCCATCTGTCGGTTATGCACAGGCAAACATCAACCGACACTATCAGCTAACAAGTTCGAAACCGTTAAATGTCTGGTGGTATCGTTCTCGATAACTGTGGCTGTTTGTGATACGTTTTTCAGGATGTAGGGAACAGCCCAGTATTTGCATGGTGCATTACATGCGTTACGTTTAGTTTTAGTGAAGTGGTAATGTCACTAATTGGAAAAACGTAATTGAAGCTATGCTAAACGACAATAATATTTTGTAATTTTAAGTCTTTTGAAAGTTATAAATTGTTAATTTAATTTATACGAGCAAGTGCATGTTAAAATTGTTTAGTGCAATAAAATAATTACTAAAACAAAATATTGCCTTTGAAATAATTTGGTTAACGGAGTTCTTTGACCTGATCAACTAGTTTTCTCTGTGTTTTGAAATGTAAAATACGAATTAGTAGGTATTTATTTATTTTAAAGCAAAGGAAATGTATACGTGTACGTCCCTATTTTAAACTTCCTTTCATGTATTTAACTGTACTTAGACTTGTATTTATGATTTACTTTATATCAAAATTAGGTTACACATATTATACCTGCCACATACATAAAAATGGAAGATTAAATATGTATTTAGCGCCAAAATAAAAAGGATTTTAATTTATGCCCCTGAAATTTCTTCATTCTCTAGACAAATAAACGTAAAAGACAACTTATTTACAAGCCTCAAGTAATTATTTATTATAATAATTTTAAAATTAAGGTCATAATTTAGTTATCAATAAATATGCACGTGTGGAATATCGCCTTGGCTCAAGAGACATTAATGATGGGTCAGACAAGGAACCTCTTATCCGCGATCACGCCAGCAAAATTCACATAAAAGATATCGCCGAGGCATTTATCGTCAATATGTATTGAAATATGGGCCAATACGTGACGCTGAACGAAACATTTTCTTGATAATTAAGTAAGAAAGCAGCAGTTGGTATATTTTTGCTTTTATTTGCATATATATCGAATAAGATTTAACGTGTCGTTAACGCCTCAGGAGGATAATTATAATATTCCCTTTGGGAATGAAGTGATAATATTACTACTTAATTGTAGTCACTACGCGGAGTGGATTTTATCATTTGATAATTTAGTTTAGTTTATCTTGAGTGTTGACAGCAATTATTTTCTAATTTAATATTTATAAGGGAGTCAGGGTAAGTGTGTTGCAATTATATTCTCAAAAGTGTCATTGCTTAACAGAAACATTGCGGTGTAAACAAGAAAAAGAGTAATGACACATACAGGGTGATTCAGAACTTACGTATCCGAGAAATTCCAAGATATTTCAACTAGCAATTTTGTATTTGATACCAGCTGATTTTGGTGTAACTTTGAAAATCTCAACTCTAGGGTCCCAAACAACAAAATTTACATGAGTTTGATTTTTGCAAGCGCTTGTTTCCGCCTTTATAAATAAAGACTCTTAAAAATTGCTATTTATAAGCTTTACTAATTTTTGCTGTCAAATTTTTCTGTTTGAAGATATTTGAATGATCAAGACGGAATTCAGAGTGGGAAAGATAGTAGTTTCAGTGTAAATGAAGATAATTGGCTCAGACGATCCCTTTGAATAATAGCAGCGTGCTGAAAATGAGTGTTTTTTAGTCATTTTTCGTGAATTTCAATCGACTCTAGCGTCTTAACTGTTGAGAGTTAAAAACTCATGCTCCGCGGGAATTAAGTATACATATCATAGACAAAATTCAGCCACAAGTTGACCTGAGTAGCCCACTCTTTATAGAAGAAAACATTGTTTGAAGTTTTGAAATTTTTAAAAATCCCAATATTCAGGCTATGAAACGAGCGTGTTGACTGCGAGATAAAAATCTGATACTCACAGAATCTACTGTTCTTACCTTCAACTTTAAATGACTATATCACTTGTTTTGTTATTTTCATGTTTAGTGCATTAATATTTATCCGCAAGTAATTTTGTTCTTTTATTTACAAGTACTGTTTTAAAGTGTTTAGTGGTTGTTTTTCGATTGTAAATGATTTTTTTATTACCTATTTTGTTACATGTTCTTTATTATTAGTATTTTGTTTATCTGATGATGTAGTTTGGAGATTAGAAACAGGTTGTAAAAATTAGTTGATACAAAACTAGTATATAATATTCTTCTATCGAATGCAAGAAAAAACATTTCTTAAATATTTCTATTGAGAAATAAGTCAAATTCCAATGTCCCGTTTTCAGTCACATAATTAGACCTTTAAATGTATAGGATCCATAAGGATAATTATAATAACTTGATTGAAATGTAATTTCTTATGACACAAAGTACCGCAGGTTGCATACTACTGCGATGTCACAATAATGTTTTCTATCGTAAGAAACCATAAGCAAATTGGGCATTATCACCCCACTTTCCCCTATTTATGATCCAGAAGATTTTAAATTTTGCAGTCACAAATATCCACTTTCAAATTCCAAAGCGAAAAAACTGAACCGAAGAGATATATCTGGAACGATTTAACATTAAGTAGTTGAAGCATATTGATATAGTAATTACATGTAACTTGTTTGACATTCTTCACTATTATTATTCATAAATTATTATTCCATTATTCATTTTGTGTTTCTCAAGTGGTTTATGCAAATAGCACAAAATCTAATTAGCGATTAATAATAATACTTTCATTATTACACTATTAATAGATTCATTAGGCCAGTTATTTGCATATACACGGGTTTTCTGCTCATTTAATTTAGATTTCTCGCTTAATGACCAAGAAATTTCAGGAGAAATTTGCAGAGAGACTTGAGCTTAATCACGGTTTTATTGGCACTTACATTTCAATTTTCTCTAATGTTTGATTGATGAGGTACCAGTAGCCTAAAGGAAAGTTTGAGTTGTTATGTTTCCGTTATGTAAGCTTTAACAAAAACTTATGTTAGTACATTATATATATATATTTATATATATATATACATCTCCATATCTTTTCTGTCTTTTCATATTACAACGATTCTACGTCCGGAGAAGTATAGTGAAATATTTTTAGACATAGGTGGCGTCTTAAATGTGCTATGATTGAAAATACAGAGTATATAACAGAAATCTTTTGCTGCCTTCAATAATAGAAGATTTCTATTTTGCCATGATTTTGCGTCCCTTCGTTTTGCTATTATTTCCGCGTCCGATATACGTTTCTAGGTTTTTATCTTTTCTGCGTCCAATAGTATATTATAATACTTAGTAACAATGTTTGAACGTCCGACATAGTTGCCAGTTTCTCGGCAACTTCGAGCTTTAATATTTATATAGTATATTCTTTCCTGGGTCTGACACGACGCGATATAGACATTTTTGAGAAATTAATTTGCTCACTAACCAAGTATTGGTAACATTGAACTTTTCAAATTTATTTTATACAGGACAGCCATGATATTTCCCTAACGCTGATATTTCTTTAATTATGTTAAACGTGATATTAAAAAATTTATTTATACATTTAAAACATAAAAAAATAGTTTATTTATAAAATCGTTGTTTATTTATCGTCGAGCTGTGTAGTACAAAAACAAAAAACAAGTTTTTATCCACGCAAAAACAAACAATAGAAGTCACACCAACTGAAACACATTTGAAAAAACGCAATTAACTGAAAATTATCTAATTACTGCATAATAAATACGTTTCCCTAAACCTGTATAAGCATAATCTTTAAAGTTAAAGTACACGTGTCACGTTGATATAAATTTAAAAAGATGGCATTTTGTTATGTAAAAGTATTAACTTTGTAATCCATTACATGGATAAGAAGGGGAGTAATTTTAGGAACAAACTGAGGGAAAAAGATGGGAAAAACACATGTAGACAGAGGGAAGAAGAGCACTGTATTGGAATGTAGCAGGTGTAACAAATAAGAAGGCAGACTTCTGGGAATACGTGGAAGGGTTTGACATAGTGGGAATGATGGAAACATGAGTAGAAAAGAAATCGTGGGAAAAAATTAAGTCCGGATTACTAAAATGCTTCAAATGGGAAGTCCTAGGGGCCAAAAGATTGAAGACGAAAGGCAGAGCGAAGGGTGGGTTAATAATGGGGATACGAGAGGAAATAGAAGTAATAAGGAAATAAAAAACACAAGAGCATGATAAGTAGCAGAGTAAACATAGGAAAGAAGACGCAAATTAAGAAAAAAGTAAATGACCGCCCCAAGAACAAAATGTTAATAGCAGGAGATTTTAACGGTCGAATGAGAGAAAGGGCAAAAAGAAGAGAAGAGTCGGAAAAGGGAGAATAGATAAAATAGATAATAAAAAGGGGAGATTAATAGAGGAAATAATAAAAGATAATGGATGGGATGTACTGAATGGAAATAAGGAGGGAAACGAAAAAGGAAACTGGGCATACCTGAGACCAAGAGGAGAGTCGGTAATTGATTATGCAATGAAGATGCTTGGGAGGAAGTGGAAAGTTTAAAAGAGCAGGCAGGGTGGAATCGGATCATATGCCTTTGGAAATAACTTTAAGAGGACCGTGAGCAACAGAGAGACAAGCAATGATAAGAGAGGAATTAGAAATAATAAAATGGGGAAAAGAGGAAATGGTAAAGAACAGAGGAAGAACACAGATGATGAACTATAAGGGAAAGACAGTCGATGAGAAGATGAGGGAATTGACAGAATAGATAGGGGGAGCAACAGAGAAAAAGAAAATACTTAACAGGAATAAAAGAAACAGCTGGTGGGATAAAGAATGCAAAGAACTGAAACGACAAGCCAGAGGACAACTGAGAAAATGGAGACAGAACAAAACTTCAAATGAGGAATATATGCAAGCGAAAAACAGCTATAGTGTAAGTTGTAAGGAAAAGAAACAGAGTTAGGAGAAAGAAGAAGAGAAGAAAATTAAGAAAATAAAACGAAAACAAAAGCGTGGAAGTATATTAATAAAGTGAGAAAGAAGGGGAAAATGTGAGCGAGCAGATAAAAATGGAAGAATGGAAAAGTTATTTGTAGAATTATTAAGTGAAAATGAAGACTATGAAGAAAGAAATAGTGAGCAAATAGAAGATGGAAACTAAATATTAGAGAGATAGGGAACAGATAGTGCAACAGATTAAAAATTTATAGAAAGGAAAAAGTGCTGGAAAGGACACAATACAAAATGAGGCCAGGATTTACGGACGCTGTAGTAAAC
This sequence comes from Monochamus saltuarius, assembly GCA_025584915.1. NCBI lineage: Eukaryota > Metazoa > Arthropoda > Insecta > Coleoptera > Cerambycidae > Monochamus > Monochamus saltuarius. The sequence continues at coordinate 12,519,677 of CM046727.1, read as the reverse complement.
AGTATCTGTGAAATTATCAATGAGGGAAGAGTAAACCAAAAGGTGGAGGGAAGGAATAATCTCCCTATTTATAAAAAGAGACAAACCAGGAAACAAAAAGTTACAGAGTTGCTATACAAAAACTAAAGAACTAAACTAAATGAAGAAAAATAAATTATACCAGATGGGCAGGCAGCGTACGGAAAGAGTAGAGGTGCAATTGACAATGTATACATATTGCATCATCTAATTAACAAAGAAATGCAGAAGAAAAATAGAAAGTTATTCGTAGATCTAAATGCGGCTTTTGATAATGTACAAAGACTAAAATTGTAGGATCACCTAAAGGACAGACGAGTCGATAAACACCTGATAAGAAAACTTAAGGATATATATAAAACAACGTTAAATAGAGTGAAAGTGAACGGGATGGAAATGAAGTGAGACAAAGGTGCCCACTAAGCTCTTCCTTATTTGCAGCATTTATTGGCGACATTGAGGATGGCTCAGAAAGGAGGAGTAGTAGTGGAAAAGAGAAAGGTTTGCGTACTCTATAATATGCAGATGACATCATTATAGTAGCAAATGAAGAGAACGAAATGAAACAGATTATAAAACAAGTGAATGTGGAGAACACAAAACTGATGATTTTTGGAATACTTAGGGTTTGTTTTTAACTCAAGGAATACATTTGCAGCACATATAAAACTAAGGAAGGTAAATCAAGCAATGGGGATAGTTTGGGGGACAGAGAGAAAGAAAATTCAGACATACAAAAGAACTAATATTATTCGACAGTTTAGTGGGGAACATACTCCTGTATGGGGCCGAGGTGTGGTGATGGAGAGAATTTGGAAAAATAGAAAAAGTACAGGACAAGTATCTAAGGTGAATACTAGGAACAGACAGAGAAACTCCGGGCTACATTGTAAGAGAAGAAAGCAAAAGAGACAAAATGAGGGTAAAAGCAGGCAACCTAGCAGTAAAGTATGAAGAAAATATAATGAGAAAGAAATACTGCAAGATACTATAACAGTGCTGGTTAAAAAAAAAAGAAGGAAGGAGGAGAGAATATAGGGACATATAGAGAGATATACTTGCGACGAAATGGGTATGCAATCACAGAAATAGAACGCTTAAAAACTGGAGGCAGACAGAGGAGAAAAGAATTACAGCTAAGAGACACAGAAATGCAAGAAAGAAGAACAAAATTAAAGAGGGAAAGTAAGAAGGAAAGGATAATGTTAGTAAGATTCAGTTGAGGCAATGAGGAAAAAAAATAAATGGCGGACAGATGAAAGTGAGAGAAGATGTAGGGTATGTTGGGAAGAGAGAGAAGTGATAGAACTTCTACTGCGTGATTGTGAATTAATGAGGGAAGACATGCAAACAGAGCAAATTTTGAACGAGGCCTGTAGGGCAAAATATAACTTATTATTACTATTACTCCATTACATGTATTGTTTGTTAATATTAGGTATACGGACATTAAACGTAATACGTAAGGTAAAAACTGACACTTAATATAATTATCAAATTTGTATACTGAATGTTAGGAGTTTAATAACGCTAATTGTGTTGACACACATTTTGATTTCAAATACGAATATCGAAAATAGTGACGGAAATAAATTAATATTAGCTTTCTTGAAAAACAATTACTCAACAAATCAAGAAACATATAGTTTTAATTAGAAATCATGAAAAATAATCAACAAAAATTGCAATTACTAATAAAAATTGCTTGTATTTGTTTGTTTCATTATTTTTGCTAATTTTCTAACAAATTCACAAAGTTTATATAAATCTGTGCACAAAAGTTAACGTTGATCTCGCGAATTAATGTGGAGTTCAAACATAAACAAACCTGTTCAGAAAATAAAAATTCAGTAGTTTACAAAATATTTTACTCCCAACATGAAACGTTTATCCTGAATAGGAAAAATACTTTGAGACTGATTTAGTATCTTCTATCGCAAAAAGATGCCATCATTAGTGCGTTAGGAGCAAGGTATTTTAATATACAGGGTGACTCCACCTTAAATACGGAAACTGCAGAAACATATTAATTGCCAAAAATAAGTAGAGTTTGCTCTATAAATTTCTTTCCTGGGGAAGCGGTATTCGAGATAGAGTATTAAAGTTTACAATAAAAAATATATATTTTTCTAAACGTTTATCCTGAATAGGAACAGTATTTTGAGACTGATTTAGTATCTTCTATCGCAAAAAAGATACAATCATTAGTGCGTTAGGAGCAAGGTATTTTAATATACAGGGTGACTCCACTTTAAATACGGAAACTGCAGAAACATATTAATTGCCAAAAAATAAGTAGAGTTTGCTCTATAAATTTCTTTCCTGGGGAAGCGGTATTCGAGATAGAGTATTAAAGTTTACAATAAAAAATATATTTTTTCTGTAATATCTTCATATTGCACTGACGTTGAGTGAAATTTACTACACCGTATTCAATTAATTTTACCTTTTGCTGAATGTAATATTAACCTCGTGGCTTTAACCAGTGGCATGCTACTTATGAAGATATTACAGGAAATATTTTTTTTTGTAAACTTTAACACCCTGTGTGTCGATAACCGCGTCTCCCAGGAAAAAAGTTTATAGAGCACACTTATTTTTTGGCAATTTATCTATTCCTGCAATTTCTGTATTTTAAGTGAAATCACTGTGTATATAGAGAACAACAGCATATTAACATTTGCTCCAGGGAACTGGCTGAAGTCTATTGAAATTGAATTTCAAAAAATTTACTCAATGATTAAAAATGTATCGTTGTTTGTTGTGATAAATAGTATAAGATTAATAGCCAAATATGAATTGGCCTCAATTCTAAAATTTATGAAGAATTTTCAGAATTCCTCAGAAAAACTGTTGTTAAAAAAGCGTTAAATTAGTTATCCGCGGTAAAAGAGGAAGGAGAGGACTGGTTCAATTTGGTGGAGACATGCAGGATTATATGACAATTTCTTCTGAGGGTACAGCCTAACTTTATGAAACAAAATAATTTGTTTCCATATTAATAAAACATTTCTAACGGAAATAAACTAAATACACTGTTGCCAAGATGTGGACGCACAATCATCTGAAAATGGTTTAGATAATTAAAATGGTTATACAGTCGGGAAATATACGCCACTCTATTCAACGCCAACTGGTGTTAAACTGCTGAACTTTAAAATGTATATTATTTTACATATTACTAATATTTCTGCGTCCGACCAGAAATTTAGTACAGCTACACAAAATAACTTACAGAATTCTTTTTCGGTAGATATTAAATTAGGTATGAAACTACATCGTTTCTGTTGTACCACATCATCCAGCGATGATTGCCGATTGCAATAAAGACGAATGTTTTTTCTGCGTCCGTATATGGACGTAGAAAGGTGGTGGACGCTGAATGATATGTAAATTTAAAATGTACGGACGCAGAATAAATAGTAAGATATATATATATATATATATATATATATATATATATATATATATATATATATATATATATATATGTATATATATATATGTGTTGTCCCAATATCGATATTTCTGGGCCGGCCCATATATTGATTTCGGCTCCCGTTGTTGCTATTACGATTGCTACGGTCGAAACCGTTCTACGGATAATGGTGGTCTTCCGAGACCTCCTGTAACCGCCTTTGCAACTAGTTCATCCCATGCTTCCAAACGTTTCGCCTCTCTTCACTGTCGGCATCTTCAGTGGTCACTCCGCAAAACCTTCGCCGCTGCTGAGCTAACCTTTGCGGTTCTGTTACTATCAGCAATCAGTTAGCAAGGTCACGGCATTATCACCCCAAAAATCACTATATATCAAATAGCACCGACCGTGAAAACCATTAGACATGATGTATATAAATAAATGCAAAAAAAAATTTTAAGGGTTAAAAAAATCGATTTTTTTATTCTTTCCTGTATATCAAGCTAGAGAAATGAAACTTATTGAATACGTATCTACTATTATCTAATTTATATCGGTCAGTGGTCGCGCGGTTTAAGACTGTCGTGGATTCTAGCCTCGCAGCCGGTAGACCGTATATCAGCTAAATTCATGAAGAGGATTGGCACCCTCTCTGCGGGTATGGTAGGGTGGAAGAATGTTAACTTGGGTCAATGTGAGATATTGATACCAGTCGACATTTGACCCCCCTAATTAATGATGTTTTCCAGGTTTCCCTCATTCCTGCAGTGAATGGTGGTTAGGGCCTACCAACGTACCTAAGTCGTTCCTGGGCGCAAATGTGGTATGCTTAATAATAATATGCCGCCCTTTCTCCCGCACAAGTCTTCAACTTCAGGCTAATCTTCGTGATGAGAATGATGATTATAAATGGCAGCAACAGCCTACTAAGTTTTATAGTTAAACAGTTGTTTGAAAATTCATTCAAATTGAAAGCCATCTATTTTTATATTTCTTAAACCATTAATATTTAGATGAAAATTTAAGAGACGTAAATAAATCGTTCTTTTAGACAAATTTTTTAAATGAGATCAATTTAATTTATAGAAAAGTTCTGCGAATAAATGTAGAGGTTGATTATTTCAACCAATTGCAAACTACTAAAAGAAAATTTTTCAAAAATTGCAGCCATATTGAATAATGTTTTATAAGTTTCATTTCTGCCGATTAATATGCAGAGAAGACAAAAACAAAATCAAACTTTTTCTCCATTTTTAGATGTGCGCAAATTTCTGGTTGAGGTTTTTTTTTAATGTAACATAGAAGACTGTATACAAAAATGGTAAACGTTTCGATATGCTAAAAGTAATTCACAATGAAAAAATCTGATAGTAATTAAGAACAAAAATCATAAAAGAACTGCGATTCACAGTGCAATTTTATAGGGCTGCTTCTCAAAGGATGTAGTTGACCGATAATTTATTCTGTTTTGGTGCTTTCATCATTTCCTCGATTTCTTAATTCGATATTACGATTCTTTATTTGACATTTAATTTCTGTTTCTGATTTACTTCCGTGCTAACACGTTCTGAATTTCTAATGCCCTAGGGGGTTATAAATATTCATTACGTTTTAAGGCGTTATTTCTCATTTAATATATCTCAAAAATAGGATGATTACAGCAAAATAACAGGCGTGGATGACATTATAATAATTATCAGTGCTGTAAGGATCATATCAACAATCATTATTATACCAGTTAATGGATATCTTCTAGGATGTGATATGATTAGCTATGAATACGTTAATAGTGCAAATTAAATACAGAACTTGATTTGAGGGCATTAACGAAGTAAAAAAAGTAAATAAGAGTATATTTGCAATGCGATGAAATTAAGATTTTTAATTAAATTCCATATTATGTTAAATAGGAAGCCAATAGATTGATATATGCGGGTTTAAGGGCGTTCGAAGGTTGCCTGCAATAAATTTAACTGGTGATAGTATACATCAAAATTTATATGACATGGGTCCTAAACTCAGCAATTTTCGAATTACCACCTTATCATAGTTTAGTTTCAATAAAAACAATTTCAGTTAATCAATAAAATTCGATATCGCCGAATGTGGCAACAGCGAGAGAGATACAGTGACTACAGTTCAGTTGGTATCTAAACTGCGAAGTGGCGGTCGCAAATTGTTTTAGGTACTACTATTTCCTTAATTTTTCTTTATTTATTGAAATGTTTAGCATACGTGAGTATTACATGTTATAAATTTATGGAGATGTACGTCGCAATAAGATCGTACTTACTGAAATTTAAATTTTCCTTCAACGACAGCTTACTAATAGGGACATTTGTTGAAGTATTAACGCCTTTTTAATTAACTTTAAGTTAAGAAAGAATAGTCTTGAATTAAGTAGGTATATTGTCAACAAAGAGGATCTTAGAGATATGGGTTACAGCTGGACACATATTTTAACTATTTTAAATTAAAAACCTTTTTGGCATGAATATCAAATTATTTTATGGAATCAAAAGTAGGTATAAACATATTTACAATCGATAGTGTTTCAAAACAATTAAAAGTGTCCAGTTGCAAGGTTACTATCAAACCAAACTATGTCTATTCTTCTTGCTCTCTATAAGAACCTAGCGATAGACTTGCTGGCTGTTCCCATAGTGTCAATAGATAGTATAATTCTGACGGAGTCAGCATTTTCCGAATGTGTATAAATACTATTGAAACTGGGCCAAAGCCAGCCAGTCCATGGCCAAAGGTAGGCGGTCAGCCGTTGGCTGGCTCTGATCTCTAGAAGAGATTCTCCCCTGCGCAAAGGTCTTATTGTAACTATGACTGTTATGTTTGTTTGAATAAATCTGTATTTTTATTAAAAGGTTGAGTTTCTTTACCTCTCGCAGAAGCCAAGCGAGTATCTCAAGAATACAAGAGAGGTATTATTTTTATATGTTTAAAGGTGGTGCAGGACTGTCACACATGCCGTGACATTTGGTGGAGGCCCCAGACTCCCCTACTATAGAGTCACACGCACATTTTGTGACAATATGAATGCTTGAATGTCAAAAATATGTAAATATTTATATCAAATAGCCAGAAGAATATTGGGTATATATGGGTCTATAGTATCGTAACAGGCTTTGACGTCATTAGTAATAAAACCAAAGTGTTGGTTGACGTTTTATAATGATATAATGACTTCGTAGACCTCATAGACCATAGACCTCATAGATATAACAACGTGCAAGAATTTTTAGATCACCATTATTGTACGCTGTACATCACCACACTTGTGGATATTTGAATGTCGAGCCTGTGTCTAGAAACAAGGTATCGTCAACAGTACATCGAGAATGTACCATTTGTAAGATACCACATTTGGAGGAAAAACTGCATCATCTACGATCTGTTCTTACAGAAAACAGGACCAACAGGAATTTTGAACGAGGCATAAGGAAGACCAAATAGCAGTACGAATATCTGGTAACAACTTATCTACTGATATACGAAGATGTATTGACAAGATCTGATATTTACATTGGATGCGATAGCACGAGGTGAAACGAACACAATTATCATGCAAGGAATAATCGCGAACGTCTCACTATTGGGGAACAATGGACAAAAGACATTCAGTGGTTCAGTCCAAATCCAAGACTTTAATAAAAAGAGGGGGAAGTGGGAGAGTAGAGAAGGATGGCAGAGAGGGATGGAGAGGAAGAGGATAGAGGAATTGAGAGTGGAAAGAGAGGTAGAGAGAGAAGAGAGGGGTGTTTCCAACTCGGAGATTGTTCAACCAGACATACCTATAAGTTATTAACTTTTTTCATAATTTCGACAATCTAAACTATCAAATAAAATCGTATTACATTTAACAGATTATTGCTCGTAAATTATGCTTTTCAGAACAGCTTCTGGAGTCACAAAAAACTGGAAAAAATTAAATTACGCTATTGTGCCGCCTTGCTTAATATCGCCGGAAGGCGAACTTTTGATACGTGTTTATGTAAAATAATAACGTGAAACAGACCATGATCTTATGAATTATTTATTTCGATAAAACTTGTCCACGTTTACACGCTCCCTGTGATAAGTGTAATTAAATTCGGATGCCGCAATTCCGAAAACGGACGTTTAGCGACAATTTTTGATTAATTAAACTAATATTATACGTGCGACTGTCGGTTATTATTTCATATTTAAAGACATTTGACAAGAAAATTTATTCGTAGCGATACAATTATGGCGTAAGGTTGTACATATTATTTTCCAGCTATGCATATATCCATTAAAATTATATGCAAGTAAATGCGTCTTCAAAAATCCACCTCACATTGTTATTTTTATTTCAAACGTAGTTTATAACAACATGCCTCAAATAAAATTAAAAAAAAAATCTGTTGCACATTTTAAACGCCACAGATAAACGACGAATTTAAAAACAAGTAATAAACAGGAAAATACATATTTAATAGTTATTTATGCAACAAGTACAAAAAGTAACGGGTTGTCCTACTCGGCCTGACGGCCTCGTTGGACAATTTCACGTCGCGTGCAATAAGCACGAGTTGCATACAATATTTTTTCTACGTTCATTTATTTAGATGACACTAAGTCTAGGAAAATGTGACATCGATTTGAACGTTTATGTTTGTCATGATGACAAAACGCTATTGTAGAGTGACAGATGAATGCAATAAACACTTTATTGCACTAGTGCAATAAAGAACCACTTTTCCACTAAATATAGTTCAATAAAGTTTTGTTTTTGCTTTAACGTAGAAAAATCATTAATTCAATATTTTATGACTATCGAATCACTTCACTTACATTAATTATCTCAGAAAAACAATCTAAATACCTAAGATCTTAAGTACCTACAGTAATTAATGTGACAATATTACTACATTATAGGAGCTGTTCCAATGAATAGTCGAAAATAACTTTGAAATACCAGGAATGTATTTTATTTAGAAACACCAGATTAAAAATAGAACTACGGTTTATAAAATATGAGTACTTGTTTGTTTATGCAAGTATACACAATATTACAGATAAAGTGATAGATTTTGTAAAGGTGAAATAAAAAGTTTATAATAATGTACCGGGTATTCTGTTAAGGTCGGTCAGAGGCTGTATCTCAGAAACTACTCATCCTACAGCTTTCGGAAAAAAATATTGATAACAAAATTGATTGCCAGAAGTCTATTAAAATTATTTTTCACTTTCATATCTTGCCGCTAGATGGCGAACTTTTAAATCCAAATCGAAATGTGAGATTTTTACATAAAAGCAATAGTGAAGGTATGATATGTTGAACGGTTTTGAACTTTTCCATTGACACTAAAAATTGTTTATATGACTTTATGCTTTATCTCTTAAAGTAAAGGGGAGGGTAGAATCGTATTGCAGAAAAAAATTAGAGGCTGGCTGAGCGCCAGTTTGTAGACTAGCACGACGGACGAAGCTAGTGACGGGCAACAGTTCATAGGCGTACTAAATTTGAAGGCGCTCATATATAAAAATATACAAAAATAATTATATTACATAACATCCATAAATATTTGTAGAAACAGTGATATAACAGCCTTTGTCAATTTCAAGGCATTAGATAATAAAAATGATGAGTGATTTCCAAATTTAAGGTTTTTCTTGTATTAACAATTATCCAAGGTCAAAAATAATAGAGAGGGACTAATTCACAGCACGTAGATAAGTACGGGAGAGGGTTGCAGAAGATATGATTAACTAGGCGTGCCATTTGAGAAAGGTTCAAAACGCACAAAATTATCAAAAATAAGTTGACGTCGAGTGAGCCTAGCACAATAACAATTTAATTTAAATGCCCCTCGTGCCATACTCTCCTCACATTATAATGCCATCCTTTTGGACGGCGATGGCCCCACAACCTACTTACACCTACCTGATGCGCACTCTGAGGATATACACACTTTAACATTTAAGCCTTGTCCTTTTATGGCGGAAAAATCTTAACTTTTGACAAATTTTGCAAAACGGTAAGACATTACAAATATTATTGCTGCTTTCATTATTATGTGGTGTTAAATAAGCTTGTTTTGAGCTTTTGGCAATCTACCATGACAGTCAATGACAGTTTGATGATGAAAATAAAATAAACTGTTATAGTTGACAAAATTCATTAAATGTAGGAAATTTCTCACCATTAAATAAATCGCGCAAATTCTCAGGACCTTCGCATTCATAAGGACAAAAGGCGTTAGAATACATTGCACTATACATACACACTACTCACTATTAGTTACTAGCACTGTCACTGTAATGGTTACATATTAACACATTATATCATATCGTACCGCCTTCCGTATCAGTTTCTTGTATCCATGTTTTGTAAAATTTATTATAGGATTCTTCGATTCCTACCTTTTAATATTTATTTTAAATAGTTTCTTTGCCATATCACTATTTTGTCTTTTGCTATCAGTATACTCCTTTCGATATCATTTATACGGAAATTCACATACCATAATTCATATGTCACGCATAATTCGCAAAAGCACCCTTCTATATATTCTAGGCAAAGTTTCATCTTGTAAGATATAGCAACTCAATTTTTTTTATTGTCCGAAGCTCATTTTTAAAATTTTCCTTGTTACGAGTTTCCACTATTCTCTGTTTCACAGTTGTACTTCTTTGCCACTCTTTATTGCAGTATACATATACACTACACACGCATATTTTTGTAAATGACCTACATATTTCAACCACATTCTTACACTCATATTTTGATATCATCCCCTAATCCCTTCGTATATATCATCATCTGATATTTCTCACTCGTTAGATTCCGGCATTTACGATTTTGTGAATACGTTGTAGAGCTTGAAGTATTCTCCATTCTTTAGAACACAAAATGATTAATAAATTAATTACATTCTTAACTAAATTAGCGGAAAGATATGCTCCAAATGTTTCCACTCGCACGCCCATGCTAACGCTGGAGATGGAACAGGTAATTCCGTACATTCGTCACAACCAAAAGAAATCCAACGTTTCGTTCTGGCGCATGCGTATTTGCTGCAGCAGGAGCTGTCTAATCGGTATGCTCTCACAGATATGTGGCACATGATTTTATAGGAAATACATACGGGCTGCATGTATGTTTCTCTGTGTCAACTGCTGTAAATTTTGAGCAGGTTTATAACATGAGACTCGGCGACTGAGTATAGGTGAATCTATTTTCGCGAACTCGGACTTGTTCTAAAACTGAATTGCTAAATGTATGTAGAGTAACAATAATGCAGATGAACAGTTTTCAGGCATTTCCAATCCCTTCTACCTTTTTAAAACACAAATTAAGTAGTTCTGAAGAATGACGCGTTGCCAGATGTTTAATAAAAATCGCAAAAGTAATTTTGGAAAGAAAATATTGAAAAAAATTGTAGGAGAAAAACTTTTTGAAGGGTATACTAATCCTTAATGAGTATACGAAATTTAGTTGGCTTTTAATTCGCTCTAAAATGACTGAATTTAAAAATTCCAACTAAATAAAGCTGATACTTTTAAGAGTACATTAGTAGTTAGTATTAATGGTGATTAAGAGTGATTTTCTATCATATATTAAATTAAATTATTTATCTAACATAATACAAGAATAAGAAAACAAGAATAAATATTAGGTAGGCCTCACTAAAGTTTCTTAAAAAACTTGAGCGTGAGTGTAAGTTAATATTTTTTAACTATGTTATAATATAGATTACAATCATTCTCATATTAGACAAACAGTATAGTTAACAATTACAAAAAAAATCCTTAATTATAAGACCCCAAAATTTACAAAATTGTTTATTTTATCTAATGATTGGTCGAGAATCCATTTTTTTAGTTCTTTTTTATAGGTAACATAATATATTATAGATTTTATGCAGTGGGGGAGGTGATTATATAATCTAGGAGCTAAATATAAAAAACATTTCATCCCCACAGTTTTTTTTTAGCAACTGGAACATTTATTCTATCTTTAGCTTGCCTAGTATTATGGGCATGGCTTATATTAACACTTGTTTGTTTAAATTAATACTGAGCCAATGTTTCGCAGTACAATTGTCTTAAATTGTAAAATATGAATTCTTTAAAAGTTAGTTCTGTGGAATATAATATATTTTTATTTAATATAATTTTTATAATTTGCGTTTGTGTTCTCATTAACAATTCAATAATAGTTTTGCTCGCACCACCCCACGCAATTAGTCCGTATCGTAGTAACGATTCAACAAGTGCAAAATATATTTGTTTGGTTTTACTAAAATTAAAAACTTTTCTAACTTGTTTAAAGTAATAAATTAAAGATCTTATTTTCTTTATTATATATTCTACATGTAAATTCCACTTTAAATGCGGGTCAATAATAATGCCCAAATACTTTATATTGTCAGAATATTCTATAGTCAAATTTGTGTTTTCTATTTGGATAACTTTATATGGTGGTAAATTATTTATATACGAAGTAAAAGGTACGAACTTTGTTTTATTAGTGTTTAAGGTAAGCAAATTTTGATCAAACCAATCTTTAATTTTTTTAAGTGCTGTACTGACCCTCTCTTTTAGATGTGTCCAGTTTCCTCCGAGCTCTGCTCGAAAATAAAAGCATGTATCATCAGCAAATGAAACCATGTCACAATTTAAATCAAGGGTAAGTAAGTTATTTAAATAACGTGTGAATAAAACGGGAGCCAGAACTGTGCCCTGCCCTTACTTTTAAGAGTAATTTAATTAATTTAAAAAAATCTTCCGATGCGATGATAGAACTTAACAAATGGCTCTGATAATTTAAATCTTTAAATTTCTTCTTAATTTGCATTTCAAAAATGATTTGGTATCAAAATCTGTCTCAAACCGCAAATTCACCAGATTGGCCGTAATGAATGTTCTGTTGATATTTTAAAAGCATTCCTACTTGACTTCTTATCAGCACCGCATTAAGTTCATTTATTACATTATATGAAAATAAGTTCCAAATGCAGAGAAAGTTACCGACAAATGAATATGATTAAAATGAAAGAACAACAATCATATTATGCATATTTTCTCAGTGGATGTGAAAGTACTGACATTATTATCATACGCATTACTTACCAACGCGCCACCTCCATTTAGGCAAATCCAAAACTCATTTAAGAACAATTGAATGTGAAGACGCCCGAACAATACGACCGGGGGTGGAAGAGCGCGGCCCCCACGTGCACCCATGGGTGAGCTCGCGGGAGCGGTTAGGGCTACCACAACTGGAGCCCGCCGCCTAGAGCCCAGCAGGTGGCGTCCTCGATATGGACAATTCGTGGAGGAGAAAAACCTCGCATAATATGCAGTAACTCATGGAAATGCCTCTCCGCGGGCAACGCTTAGTTGGCTGCCGAGAGTCGACAATATACGGACTCGTAAACAACGAGGCATGTGTGGAAAATGCGCTGTTAAGGGTTGGGTTCGCTTGGATTTAATTGCTCAAATATTAAAAACGATGTGTACTGCATTGAAAGAAGTGGGCTTATTAAACTGTTTACCTACAACTGCTTTATAAGAGCGTCATTACAGCATTTACTTGGCACTGCTTCAGTTGAATAATAAAGGTCATTACACCACTAGTGAAATATTAAAAAAAGATATCACTGATTAATGGTTATTTTTATTAAGAACCAACAGGTTTATAAATTTGACAATTAATAGATAATTTAACTGAAATTAAATTGAATTACTTGTTATAAATATTAACAACGCAACTTTGGTAATTCGTAAGATTAATACTAGATGAATGCAACTGGTCTGTATTTGCATTAACAATGCTTACAATTTCTTTGTAAGCACTTGAAGTAGCTTCAATACAGCCTTCACACACGGTGTTGAACTTCCAAACACCATGCCGTTTTATAGTTAGAAGGCCTGCTCCTGTGTTGGCTAGAAGTAGATGATCATCGAAAACAGTGACCTGTATATTGTTAGGCTGTAATAAATTGAGAAAAAAAGCAATCTTCTTTGGCATTACACTATTTTATAGTACAGTATTTATACCAACAGGAAGTTTCATGCATTTACCATATCTGTAACCAACCAACCAAAAATCTTCCATGATCGGCATAATTATTTGGACTATATTCACATTTTCGATTTCCCCGGCAGTGATATAGAATTCCCGAGATACTTTGGTTTTCGTATCCGGTATGAAGATATGAAAAAAGTTTCCTTCATTTTTTATATTTTTTAACAGCATATTAGTTACCTTGTCCACTCTACATGCATATCCAAGTCCAATAATTAAAGCAAACTTAAATTATGCATTTATAAATTTCAAATAGCAAACATTTTCTTGTTCTTATCTTTGTGGGCAAGAATTTTGTGCCATCGGCGTCGTGTAAAAATTTCGAAACATCTTATTTCGTTAATATTCTCGACTTTCTTGGTTTGTATCACAATGATTGCGATTTCAGAAAAGCAATTAAATTGTTGAGTTTACTGATGTCAACATTCTGCCGCATACAGATTGTAGATCGCAGCATAAAATAGAACTCCCAAAGACTAGATGATTTGTACTTCTTGGATAACTCTTCAAAAAATGCTAATAATACCTTTTCTTTTGCTTCATATTTTCGATTTTTAGATGCACACCAATCAGTGAATCGTTTATAAAACTGTTCGCATTTGTTCCTCAATTTATCTGGTAAAAGTGAAAACTACTGCAGTTGCAGAGCTTTTCCAATTTCAAGAGGTAAGTTTTCTGTTTCTGAATTACTCATTATTTCAGTCAATCTTTGACTGAAAGAGCATTGCTTAGGCAAGTTTTTAATAATATCTGAATAACCCTACACACAAAGGTTTAAATAAAATCCACGTTTAAATTTGACTCTTCGCTTTTACAAATTAGAAAAATCATGTTTATGAGGTTCTAGGTAAGTAACGAATCCACTTTGGATTTTATTGGTTAAATAATTTAAATAATCCATTCATTCCTAATAAAAAAAAGTGTACAAATATTTGTTATAAAAAGGTTTGTTTTTCTTCTACACTTCAATAATTGTAGACAAATATGTCATAAATATTGTAACACTTGGTATATACGTATGTTTGTTTCAATTGCCTCAAAATCAAGTATTCTATCACCTCCTTAAATTATTGTAACGACTTGCAAGATACCCTGTATATTTGAATTAACTATATTTATTTGACAAAATATATTTAATTGAATGAACAATTATTTGCCATCCGTGTATGTTGTAGATATGAAATCTGTATTTAAAATGCATTCTATGTTTTTCATTTTAACGAAATGGCAATTTTGATATATTTTAACTATCTAAGATCGCCGTATTTCTCACCGTAAAATGATCAAATTTGTGGTGTTTTTTAGGTAGGTACTGAAATCTTGAAAAATAAAACACGTAGAACAAAAGTAATATCAAAAATAAAATTACTGATGTTTTGTTTATCCACTTTTACTATTTAAACTCTCTTCAAATAATATAATAACTTTTAAAATGCATTTGTATGACACACATTATTTCGCTATTCTAATCCCACATTTATACAATTATTTTTACATACTCATAAACAAAAGTCTCTCATATGCAAAACTATGTAAGTTTATGTTATAATAATATTTACATCTATAGTTGATTTTAAAAAATCACGTATTTTGAAAGATTTCAGTACCTAAAAATTTGCTGGATAGGTCGCTCTCTGACGTTATATATTGATTTTACTTCGGTACCTTCGAACATTCGCCTGTGACATGAGATAAACACTGTTGTTATTTGCTAAACTCTATATTATTCAGTTCTTAAATATCTAAAATTACTTATATTTGTAGAAAACACTATTTCAAGAATACGGCGCTCTTAAGAAAAAAGACAAAATAAGTTGCAGAAGTATTCCAAACATTTTTATGAGACGAAGCCTTGCACGGAGAATAATCCGATCCGAAGCTGCAGTAAAAAAAAAATGAGAATTGATTTGCTATGAGTCAGCTTGAGCTCGTGTCATTTATATACCTATAAAGATTCTCCATCAGCATGTTTAGTTGGAGGTGAACTAGAAGGCGCAGCATCATCTCGGCAGCCTATGGGTGTGGTAATCGGCAATCGGACAAATATACAGAGTGATATGTTAAGAGAGTCATTGTGAAGTACAAGTAATTCTTAAAGGAAAGTTCTCCATTGACAAAAGTTTAAACAGGGTGCCACTAGACGCCTTCAAAGATTGCAAAAATGTAGTTTTTTTCTAAGTTGTATAGTATACCAGTAGAATTAAGTTTTCTGGTAATACAGTGATCGCCTGTAAAAGTGTGAAACTCCTAAACTGAATATACAAAATTATTAACACTTTTGACATTGTCGTACCGACATCCTGCATATTATGTTGCTTCACTTAAACCTATACAGGGCAAATCACAACATATCTTAAAAAAGTTGGGGATAGTTGCGTCATGAATATCACTACCATATTTTTTTGTAAAATCCTTATAGTTTCCAAATAAAAATTACTGAAGTTGCAGTCTTTTCAGACTTTACATTGGACTACTGTTGTTTGATTATGATAATAGTGAACTGTATTATAAATTACGACAATGCGATCGGCAGAAAACAGAAGCTTACCGTTAGGTCCTTTGTATGGAGCTCTGGGAGTTCTGGATGTCGCCGGCCGGCACTGAATCGAAAATTTAGGCACTGATTCAAGAAAATTGTTAGATTTTTCACACAACTATGGCAAAGTATATCACTTTTCACTCGCTATTCTAAAAGTTCTCATCTTTTTGTTCTCACACAAAAACTTATCTTCTTTTTCGTGGTATTGTTAATTCAACCACATGACCCAGAGGGCAACAGCGTACAGCCGCTGAAATCTGCCTACGAGGCGCGCGAAATTATAGACTAAAATTACCTATATCTAATACACATATACAATGCTCACCAAAAACCAATAAACAAAAATATATATATGTTAACTAACAATTAATAAGAATGATAACGGAACTACTGTTGTCTCTAGCCAGGCTAGAATATTAAAATACGATTATTTGCGTATATTAGGTATTAACATTTTTGTGATGCGAGTATTAGTTTTTCAAGTTTCAAAAATGGCTTACGTGTATAGCAACTTGGAGTTAATGGATATCGTTTTAACTTATGATGATGTGAAAATGTTTTACCAGATTGATTTCTTGGTAAGCATATGCCAAATGCAGCTATTTTTACAGATGTGTGCAGTGAGTGCAAGTGTAGCACAACGTGAACAAGAACGGAACATTTTAAACCATATCGTGGAAGAGATGGAGGCCTAAGGCGTCCGCGGCGTATGCAGCAGTGTAGCGTATCATACACGAGGATCAATTAAATCCGTACCATGTACAGCGTGTCCAAGTATTTATACCACGATATAGGACGAGGAAGATCGGTACCATGACCGCCATTTGTACTTCTTTATATGGGAATATTTAAAAAATTAAGTATTGAGGTATGCGAACGTATCATAGCTGCTGCTAATAACTTATGAGACAAAAGCAGAAACATTTGTGTTGATGTGTAGAAACTGGATAAAGGGGTCAAAATTTTGATGTTGTAACATCATGCCTGAGCATGCCAAGTTATTTTATTGAAGTTGAATTTGCTGTATAAAATAGTTGTTACAAAATGTTATTTCTTTCTTTTATTGGAAATCCCTTTGCAAGCTTTGCTTTGTCAGATTTTACGGTGAACCAGTTTCCAGTCCCGTGCAGAAGTGTATTTAATTTTGCTGTATTTGAAGTGATTGATGAACTCTTTGGTATATATATTTTTTTAACAAGTGCATATTATACATGATTTATACTTTTTACACACTGACATATGCGAAATGATATCTATTATTTATTGAAAAAGTTTTCTCTATGCATATTTTTCGATTGTAGTTATTACTCAGTAAAATTACATATATTTTACAATTTCAACCTAAAAATTACATTGTATAAATCAATACGAATTATAGTGTTGGAAATTTGCGATGGAAATGAGCGTAATAGTTATGATATAAATTTATCATTTATATTTATAATATAAAATGGAATTTTATCCATGTTTATTTCTGTAATATTACAGTGTTCTTATTTTATTAGCAAAATTGTATGATTTTATGAAATTTTACGCTGGTCAGAAACTGCCAAAGTAATGTTATGTGAAATTACAGACACATTTTTATTAGTGTACTCTGTTATGACTATCTTAATTGGAAAATTCTAACTATAACATCACAATAAACTTCATTTATTATAACTGATATGTGATGTAGTAAGTCTAATAAATAGTAGAATATAAATAACAATGTTCTCATTCTGAAACATGATTAAAACAAGCGTGTCAAAAACGGAATATGATGTTGATAAAAATTTATAGTACGCCGTACTGTCATTCTTATTCAGAGCGTAATTTCAATCTTATCAAAATCTAACCCCCAATTTTTAAATAAACCGTAGTGACGGAATGCCACTGTCAGCAAAATGAAAATACTTATCAACTGTTCCAAATTTTGCAATGACTCTTCCAAGCTGATCTTAGAAGAATGTGGTCTTGAGTGTAGATTGTAAGAGAGATATCAGAAGAAGGTGAAAATTTGTTTCTTTAATAAATTAAAATATATTAATACTAGTTAATTAAACTTGTAAAGTAAAGGAGGTCTATTTCTGTAACACTTGGGTTATCCTTACACTCAAAAAGTATCAGTAAAAGAAATGATTTATATTTACATAATGTCTATTAATTATGGCAATTTTATAGTTATTTCCTGTACATTTACAAATATCATGAATATTCACAATATTAGTTGAAATACTACCTAAATAGCATAGTCCTCTCATCCGCAGAACATACTGTAATAAGTGAGATATGAGATATAAGTGGTATCATTTATAGATTATAAATATTGTAATAGTTTCTATTTCGCTTTGAAATTTTAGCATCAAATCGTGATATTCTGCAAATTTAATAAGAATTTTACCAATATTATATATTTTTACAAAGTTCGTTATGGTAAACGCAACGCATTCCGATGAGTAATGATCAATAATGAACAGCTTGTCTATACAATAATTTACGTTATAGATATTGTAGTGCAGTTAAAATTAAAATGGTGCGATACATTTCAAGTGCTTGAAAGTTTTAGTTGTTCTGTATACATAATTGTTACATAAATAAATTATAACTATAAATAATTACATTTAAATTTTACAAAGAATTAGTAAATTTACCTATTATGTATAAATATGTAATTTTATTGTAAAAGTGCATATAATTTTTATACGTATTTATCTGTTTAATTACACTGCAATTTTACAGAGCATTAGTAACTTTACAAATCGTCTGTAAAATTACCATGATAGCTGTAAGCTTAAAATAGCCAATGGTAATCACGGCAAGTGTGTAAGATAAATTTTTATCAAATTTGTCGAGGTTTTGAGAAACTGCATATTCAAATTCATTAACAAATTCTGAATAAATGAGCGACAGCAGCGAACGATTAAAGATTATATTAAAAAAAATCCGACTCACCTTTTCCTGCAGTGCTCCTCAAATCCTGGGAAAAATCCTTCTGTACAATCAGATTCTATGTAGGTACTATTGTTCACTTAAAATTCGAAAATCACTTATTTCGATGAGGTAAACAAACACTAGGTATGCACAACTTAACTGTCTGTAGAAATTTTTAACACTCATTGAAACTGAATTGTCCTCGATTTTTCGAAATTTAACACGTCAAAAATATGTACGCCGAACTACAGACGATACCTAAATCAAAATAACCATTTTCAGCAATTTAGATAATTCTGAGAACTAGTTAAAGGATTAATAAAATAAATATTTGTTAATGGGATATAATATAATCTATTCATAAAACAATTATAGAGAAATTGTGGAAGTGCAAAAATTGTTTAATTGTCGAGAACAAAAATATTGCTATTATACATTGTAGCAAATTTAGTTTAAAGTTTTTAGTTATTTCATTTTTGTATTCTAAACTTTTATCAAACAAAATTGGACCTTTTCAATGATTCAACACATTTATGATAATTATATTGTAATAATTGTTACTTTCCTTCACATCATAACTTCTATTTTTTAATATTCGTATCTAAATCCATCATTTTATATTACTTTTAGAAAACAAAATAGAAAAAATTATACTTGAAACCTTTTAGATACACCTAAGTTATATACAGGGTGTCTGGAATACAAGTACTGATAGTAAAGGGGCTTGTATATCTGACTTTAAGCAGCAGAATACTTTTATGGAAAAAAATAAACATCAAAACAAAAACTTTTTTCTACAAATACATTTCATAAATAAAAATAAATATTCAATAAAATGCAATACTGTGTTACGAAATTGGACGCTACGAAATGTTTGTATAGTGAACGTTTTTCGCAAGCGACAGCACTTATTTTGAACACTTATTATAAATATGCTAATATTTATTCCGTTGTCAGAAAACTCAAAACAAATCCATTAACGACAAGTATGTTGAAAGGTAGGTACTTTTGATTATTATGTAGCGACTTGATATGGTAGGTGTAGAATATTTTCATATATTAAAAAAATTATAGTTAAGTCAATTATGTTTTGTTTGATACAATTTATCATACAGCAAAATAAAGTCACTCATATTTCGGACACCCTGTATGCCGGTGTGTCTCTGATCAAATAAGTACTGCCTAGTATATGTAGGTGTCCACTTGTTTGTGTTTTCTAATTACTATTTCCGAACGGCATTGCTCTACATTCCCCATTTATTTTCTTTCAGTTGATTTATTCAGAATCTGCGTTAACATCGTGTAAAGCTTATTGAGAAGCACGTTAATTAAATTAGCCGATCTCTAATTATTTCTGGCGCCCACTACCGTTTGGAAACGAAATACACCAAATAGAGGAAGTCGATCAGATAAACAATGATACGAAAGGGTTTGGTTGCCCATTTGAATCGCGATTAGAATACTGACTTATGTAAACTCGGCCCACGGCTCCGCCAAAATCGATAGCTTACTGGCATCTGAAGAGTTACATCATAAGTTATACCAATGCGTAAAAAATAATTAATCATCTGAGAGATACAGCTACCGGACAGGACATATACAGAGTGGTCCAACTTTAACTCGATATTCAGCATGTTTGCACTAGAAACGTAAAGCTTCGATTGAGAGTATAACGCAATTTTATACACAATGTGGTCACATAAAATGCAGTTATTTTTTAGTATCAATTATTATAAATACCTATATTAATTTTTGTGTTTAATTTTGTTCAGTTCTGATAATACGTTGAAGCTCTCAGACTAAAAATAAAAACAACAAAATCGGAGCCCTACCTACTTTTGAAATTTAAACATTGCTTTATTTATAGCTAAAATAATGTGTTTCTAGCAATGAATGTCTTTTATTTTATATAAAGTAGTATAATGTTTGTGATCAAATTAATTTTTAATTATGAAGGCGCTGTGGGCCAAAAATATAATGATTCCGCACCTTAAATATTGTCATATACCTACTTGTAAATTTATATTTTAAATAATCATAGATTCAGCAACGTGTTAGTATGTGGCCCGAAATTAGTTTATTGTTAATTATCTTAATTTAATAATTTTATTTATAAACTTCATAAATATCTAAATAACAGTAGACAAGAGTTCAATATTAGCAAAGGCTACCAAGGACCTTCATTCAAAAAATGTCTTTACTTTTACTACAGGGTTATTTTGAAACTGATATATTAATTTTAACTGATAACAGTAGGTATTAAAATAAATCAATTTACAAAATATTGCACTAATAAATGTTTTTTAATAACCGAGATAATCCGGATAAGTTTAAAGTTATTGCAAATTTTCAAGTCAATGAACTATTTTACAATACGTCATCGAGAAGCGACATGTGATAAATTACGCGCGCAGTTTTTGATGATGTCATGGTTTGTTTGTAACCTTAACCTTAAATAACAACGTAGCACGTACGTAAACGATTCGTGGTACTTTTATTATTTTAGGTATTTTCTCTATTAAGCTTCGTGTTCTAAAATGTCTACATGTCATCACCCATTCGACTTTAGATGCTTGGAGAATACCAGCAAAGGTTACAAACCTTTATTAAGCTGCTTAGTCAGAAAAAACAATTTACTTTTACTATACTAATCGCTCACCCGACACTGGTTACTTAGAGAGTTCAATAATAGCAAAAGCTACAAACCTTTATTAAGATTCGTATTAAAAAATGTCTACTTTTACTGCACTGCATACTTACTCATCCAACTTTGGTTGCTTTTGGCATTCAATACTAGCAAAAGTTACAAACGTTTATTGAGATTCTTTTGACAAAATATCTTTGCTTGTACTATAGGTACTAATCGCCTCTCAGAGAGTGGTTGTTAGGAGAGTTCAATGATAGCAAAGAGTAGGAACCTTTAAGCTAAACTTTTATTGTTTCTTATGAAAAATGTACTATAGATACTAATAGCCCATCAGGCAGTGATTGTCTGGAGATTTCTATGATAGAAAAGGCGAAGAACCTTTAGTGCCGTATTAAAACATATTTTCTTTGAACATTTTTTTGAAATTTCTACACATCTAGAAAATAAAACCCTCTTTCTACTGCATAGGTATTGGAATAGTTTATATTGAAGTATGACCATCCTGTATACATACACACTTCCAAATTTCTTTGGCTAATTTCCTAGAAATCCTGACACTTGTCAGGACTGTCAATATAGCAGCCCACTGAACGAATCAGTCCATCTATCGATATGCCCTAATTCGTAGTAGCCTACTCGAGTGCGGTCTGCTGGTACAGCAGACCAGCTGGTTAGATCTACATTTCTACAACGAAAACTTGCGCACGACTCACACCGATCGGGCACTTCATCTGATCTAGTTTACTTGCGTTACATTTTTTAATGTTGCATGTGAAAGTGATTTTACGAGTTTGATTGTGTCGGTACAGGTAAGAAGTGTAACTAATTTTTTATCGAAATTGAATATAGATTTTAAAAAGTTTCGAAAAAATTGCCTAAATACATTTTATAAGAAAGTAATGAAATAGTTAAATAGATTATTAGGTAGGTGGATATTTACTTCACCTGCGAACAAAAATAAGATCTCGCGTTTTTTACTTCCGTTTTCCTAATAATAAATTGGGAGATACTTGGCAGCAATTCTAACTAGCTTTAATAGATTTTACAATACTGTGAATTGCCCTATCACTGATAAAAATGAGTGCAAATATCCATGTTTTGTTATGGTCTTTTGCATAATATTTACTGGACATTTTGAAATAGATTATATACCTAGGAAAAATCGTAATAAAATTAGGAAGTTTAAGGGAAAATGTGACAAGACAATGTACTACTTCGGAACTATTTACTTTTACTCAATTTATTATAAAATTTGAGATAATTTTGTATGTAATTTTTTATGCACATGCGCAAAGAAACATTAATCTATTTCTTAACCTAATGCTTTTTAGTTGTGTTAAGGCGTGGTAGACAAAAAGCATCTAAATATAGATTATATTTTGTTACGTGTGTACTTGCACCAAATTATACTAACTTAAATGTTATACAATTAATAAATATATATAGATATGCAATACATTTTTAGATGATGGATACACAATGTACGTTTAGAGGAACGGATGGATAATTCACATTTAAAGAATGGATGGACAAGTTCCACTAAAGAAATCTTCCCACACAGAAGTTATTTCTGCTCCTGGTAAAACCTTCATAACTATGTAGAAATAAAAATATAACTCCCATATTGTATTTATTATTGAGTTCCTAATAATAAAATTTAATATTTCTAATAATTTATTAGTAACAGACATCCTGTATATTATATTTACTCACTTAAACCTGTATTTTTGAACATTTTAATAAGAAGATTTTTTTAACCAGAGCTACTTTTTCAATGATATTAAAAGTAAAACGTTTTCCCTCTTTTCAACATTATCTGTCGACACACTCTCCATATGGCTACAAAAATAATGTTCTTGTAATTTTAAGTTGGCTTCTGTTACACTATTCAGGTTAAACAATGAGAATATTTGAACTGATGGGTACACTCTTTGATATATACATATTCTTAACATGTGAATATTGTCCATTATTTATATTTTTACACACTGATATTCAGTCATATATGTGAAATAAAGTTATTTATTGGAAAAGTTTATAAGGTCCTCGGAGAGTTATTATCCTTGTAACGTCGTTGATTAATAAAATGATGCAAAGAAAAGTAACATATGTGCAATAATATATTTTGTAACACTGTCGAATAACGACTTTTTTTGTACAAAGCTGTGCAGTTTAGATTGGTAATAGGAATCATGTAAAGAGGCCCTTTGGACAAAATATCTGCGATTGCGACTTTCTGGATCATATTTACGTTTTGTACATTTTCTTATTAGTTACTAAATTATGTTTTTTTTATATAATATTTGATATACAGTGTGGAAGAAAAGTATGGAATAAATTCATTATTTCTAAAACAACGAAGTTTCATGAAATTTCCTCGCACCCGTCGATTTTGATTTTTAAAAAGACTCTTTTTTCTATACCAATGCATTTCCGACGTTCATTTGTTTTCGCGTGATGACGTCATCGGATATTTTTTTAAATAGAACCCCTATATTTTTTCATCGGAGTCTTGTCTAAAATCGGCTTGAAACAATGTGAATATTCCCATTTGTGTCTGTGATGGGCTGGTTGAGAGTAAAATGGATATAGTGAATTCATCGCCAGTATCACAAAATAAGGACTCTTCATTTTTAAAACAGATTAACAATAAGTAACTAACTATTTAATTAATTAATTAATTAATTATAAATTAAATTCTGGTTGCCTCAATCGTATTTGACCCCCTAATATATTATTTTGTTTTATTAGATTGCATGTTAGAATATTACATCTTTTGAAACCAAAAACAACAAATTAAATCAAGTCACCTCAGAAACTATTTCTGGCAGCTAAACAAAATCTAAATCAGAATTGACATCTATCAACTGCAGCGTTTATTGGATCGGTTATTTTTTTCTCTCTGAAAGTTGAAGGAATAAAGTGTTGAAATTATATATTTTTGAATTCAGTAAGTTAAGCTCTACAAAAATCCGATGAAAAAATATAGGGGATCTATTTAAAAAAATATCCGATGACGTCATCACGCGAAAACAAATGAACGTCGGAAATGCGTTGGTGTAGAAAAAAAAGTCTTTTTAAAAAGCAAAATCGACGGGTCCGAGAAAATTTCATGAAACCTCGTTGTTTTGGAAATAATGAATTTATTCCATACCTTTCTTCCACACTGTATAAATTTAATGAGTATCTTAGAGAAAATAAAATATAATCTATATTTAATAAGTACATACTTACCACCACCTGCTTACATTCATGGCTACTTCCAATTCTGAACGACCTAGAAAAAAACATCATTATATAATAACAAGCAGTAATGAATAACAGTAATAAAAATTAACAGATGACAAGTAGCATGATTATGTCACATTTTGTTTTTTTTTAAATATTTATATTGACTTCTAAATTTCCTTTTTAGTTATAAAAAATGCGAGAAAGTTTTTTCCACTTTTACTTTAATATTGTTTTTGGTTTTTATCTACAAAGCGGATATGCTAATAATGAGCTTAGTAATGGGCATGAAACAATCTTATGACATTATCTTTTACGACAAATTTTTGGCATATCACTTAGCATCGTTTTAGTGACATTCCTAGAAAGCTGTAGAAAAAAATTTACTACAACTCAACAGTGGAAGAATATGGACATATTTTTAACCGCACTTTGAACAGGTCTTAATTAAGTCACAGTTTATTTTATAAATTGTTTCGTGAAACAAATACGCATATTATGAAGGCTACATGCAGTTTTCCAAGAGTTATGTTAAGAGATTCTAATTTCTATGGTGTACTTATTATGAGTAATTCCTTCATAAACAAATATTTTTTTTGAAAACAAGTTTTCAGATATTTCTGTTACTCCAGGCGAGGTTACTTGGATGTATCAACGCTGCTCACAAATGTGTTTTAATTATTGCTTAGACAATCCTACGCAGAATATACCATATAATTTTTATGTAGTGATATAACATTTACCTTGCACGACATTTAATTTACACATAGTCAAGGTTAAATTTTAAAATAATATTTTCGTATTGAGCTTGGTGTTCTCGTTACAGTTACTTAACATAGCTAGTAAGTGAGATTCTTAACTATTATTGCTTATTTAGTCTATGATTATGACAGATTTAGGGGATAAATTATTTTCAAATACTAGATATTTATCATTATTTGTATTATCTACAATTCCACAAAAAGTTCAAGATTTTAAAAACAAAGAACATTTCGTATAAACCCGGGGGCGGCAACCTGCGGCCCTCAAAAAATCATTTAACATCTCTATGGAAGCAGATAAACAAATTTTAAACTGTCAAACTTGACATACGTTTAATATTTTCACTACTATTTTGAGAACGACAACAGAGAGTTTTTCGAAACGTCAATAATACGGAAGTGCGCGATAGTAACGTGATTTTTGTTATTTTTTACTTATCTGCTTTTTTCAGTGTGAGATTTTTGGTTAGGCAAATTTAGTTTTAAAAAATAACCCTTGACTGATCCGTTTGGCGCAAGGGCTTATTTAATTGATCTTTATTATTTTTCCAGAAGTGTGGCAAATACCCAATAAAACTAAAGAAAAAATATTTATACTCGTATATGATATAAAAGCACTATTTAAGTTACATTTGAATGTGCGGCCCGCATAAAAATTTTTATTTTGAAAATGGCCCTTCGAAAAAGGCGTCCGAAAAAGGTTGCCGACCCCTGGTATAAACTATCAAACAATCTGCAATTTAAAATAAAAAATATAACAAACTAAGAAAATTCAAATTCTCAGTTTCTTTTTTCAGGAAAAATTCGATTTCTTTTTTAGTCTTAAATAGAAAAAATATGCTTTTATGTATTAATATTATATACTCTTACCTATACTTGTATAAAGGATGAAAAAACCTGTGTTCAAAAATATAACAAACTAAATAAAGTCAAGTACCTATACCGCACTTTTTCATAATTTTTCAGGAAGCATTCGTTTGCTTCTTTTAACCTTAAATGGTAAGAAAAATCCTTTTTCATATTATCCTTGCATCTAAACAAATAACTTATTTAGAAATAAATAAAAATAAAAGAAACTAACCATAGTCAAGTTTTCAGTTCTTTTCAGGATTTCTCAGGAAGGATTCGTTCTGATTTCCTTAGTTTTAAGTGGCAGGAACCTGATTTTTTATATTAACATGCTGCCTAAACTGTCAAACAAGCTGGTTTAGAAATAACATATAAAAAACTAAAGAACCTATTCTCTGTATTTCATTTATTTATCATCAAAAATGATATGGTGCACACCTTAAAGTAGCACCCTGTACAGTATGACTGATTCTTGATCAATTTATTGGGTTAAACTTGTAAAAGTTAAAAGGATTTTAGAACAGTTTTGGTAATGTTAGCAAATTGTTAGATAATTCTGCAAGTTAAATTTTTCAAGTTTTTAATTATTATTATCTATATCAGTTTCTTAATATTTTCACTTTACTAATTAATTATATAAAAAAATTTGTTTTCAGCTATCATATTATCTATGGCTGCATCTACCCCATTCGGTAACTGGATTTGCCCTGTGTGGTCTGCACTAATAGATTTTAGAAACATGAACCAAATAATTTATATCGAGCACAACAACAAAGTAAAATAAATTTTGTTAAATACTATCATCCTTAGAAAATTATTTTATTGTAGAATAAAAAAGATAATCTAAATAGCAACATCAGAAGAAACATATTTGCTGTTAATTGCAAATTCGAAGGAAGCATTAAATTGGTAGAAGAAAAAGGAATGTCTGAAACTAGTTTACCAACATTGCAATGAGAAATTCAAAATATGTAGTAACGAATATCTAGTAGGTTTAGGTAATACCAATTAATGAAACACCACATCAACCACAATGAAAGGCATTGTTTCCACTTTTGTCACACAACAAAGCAAAAACTAGAGCAGGTTTTGTGTAGCAACACAGAAATTGGTACTTCATCCTTTTTTTCTCAAAGCAACATAATTTCAAAATTAACTAGAAACTTTATTTTGGAGGTACAATTTCCTTAAACACTATGTACTACAGACACAATTTGTAATACAATTACCGAAACACCAGTAACTCAGATTTAAACAAAAATAAGTAAAATTTATACCCATCTGAAGCAAATTTTTATGTTTATAATCTTAGGAAATTAAAAACTGACGTCATATATTAGTCTACTGCAAAATATTTATATTTCTATTTTTTACAGTGCCTTCCTGTTTCACTTTCAGTTGAGCAACGAATTAATTAATAATAAATTACACAGTCTATTAATAAATCAAAATTAACAAGATCGAAATGTAAATATTCAAGCATCGTACTGTAAGCAGTTCTGCGAGATTTCAATGTAAATTAAAATAATACTCGTATCCATGGCATATATTAGTTATTTACATACATTTGCAACGACTTATTTAACGTGACAGTTTCTTGTAAATAGGCTTTTTCTCAAAACAAAAAATTATTTATACATAAACACACTGACAATGGATAAAATCATTAAGACTTCACTTCAGTAGTTTCATTAAAATAAATTCATGATCATATTTAGGGATTTGTCTAAATATCTAAAATAAAGAAAGCACCACAAAATTACAAAAATAATCCATTAAAATTTTAACACGGACTAAAGTGTTCTAAGCAATTAATTTTCCGTTTAGTTCGACGAAATGCAAAAAATCACATTTACAAATGTTATTCAAATTAATATCAGCCATTTAGTACAATTGGAAATTATACATAAAATTTAGAACAAGTGTTTTAGTCCATTAGACCTAAAATATGCACTTTAGTGCCTTAAAACTAAGAATTGGATTTTAGTTCTATATAGTACTTAGGAAAATAAATAAAAACAGCATCACAAAATTACAAAAATAATCCATTAAAATTTTAACGTTCTAAGCAATAAATTTCAGTTTAGTTCAACTAAATGGGAAAAATCACATTCACAAATGGTATTCAAATTATTGCTAGCCATTTAGCACAATAGGAAACAATACATAATATTTTGAACTAAAGTGTTTTTCTCCATTAGACCTAAAATATGCACTTTAGTTTCTTGCTATAATATAAAAAGATAAAGACAAGGCGTGTACAAAAAAACCATTACTTATAGGTATTTAAAAAAAATGTATTAGGGTTACATTTTAGTCTTTACTTTGGACGACTAAAGTGCATTCTTAGAACAGCAAAATCGTTATGAGTGCAATTTATATCACTAGTATCAGTTTTGCGCAAATGTTATTTATTTAATTTTGAATCACCCACCCTAAATACATATAGGACTATAGTGTGTTTAGGTATTAAACTTGCACTTTAGTTTTTTATATAATATCAATCAGTCTTTGCGATAGGTATATTAAAACCAAATTAATTCCTTTAACGATGACGAGTATCAAAAACCACACTATAATCTAAACTACTAAAAATTACACTTTAGTCCAAGATATAACACCCATTATAAAATATATCAAAAATTAACATCATTGCGTTCTAATCTATATTTTCAAAGGTTAAGGTGTTAATTGTAATTCTCGCATTCTGGTATAAACCGCAAGTGGAAGAATTAACACAAACAATATAAGCCTAGTGTCTTTAGTATCTTACAACTGAAATATAGACTTTGGTGACATATAATATACAACGAGCAATACTCCAAATGAGCAATATAATGAAATGTTTTTATTCTGTTACATTTCAATTATTGTTCTCGAGAACTGAAGTGTTAATTACAAATTATCAAATTTTGTTGAAATTCGACCACTGTCATGATTTTGCCTAGGTGTAATTTGTTAAATTTTACTTGCATCAATTACGCTTGCAAAAAATCGTACATAAAGTATTGGACTAGTGTTTTTTATCCAAAATGTATGCATTTTACGGTTTTGTTACACAAAATCAATCGTTGTTGTGATAGATTATAATAATATTTTAAATATTACACTTTAGTCCAAGATATATAAATAGGGGTAAAAATTAAAGTGATAACTTTAGTTCTTAACAATTCACTTTGATTCTATTCTCTAGAATTACAAAGATAAATTTAGACTTGAACAATTTAATCGTTTCCAGATATTTTTTAATACATACAGGGTGTCCGGTAAGTACCTCCTAATCTCTCAGGAGTGTATAGGGAGGTCAAAATAAAACTAGTCCTTCCTATAATTTTTTCCTAATGTGCCCCTAACGGAGTTATGGGGGTCAAAGGTACCTAGAAATTAACGTTTAGGGTTATAACTTTGAAACCACCCTGTATATTTTAATAAAATTTTCGTACGTTGTATTACACATGGAGCTTTACGATTTGATGCTAAAATTAACTTTTTGCTATTATCAGGTGTCCAGAAACGGACTGGCCCTATCACAATTTTTCTCAAAATTTTGACAGAAGTAATTTTATCAAACTGAAAATATTATTATTAGATACTCTGAAGGTTTTTCTTTAAAAATGGTACTCTTTATTTATTTCGAAAAAATGAACGGTTTGCGAGATAAATCGGTTTTGAAAAAAATTGGTAACAAATACAACAACAATTAAAATTTATTTTTTTATAATAAAATCATTACCGCTAGTGCCAGCCTACAGATTCACCATAAACATTTACTGGTGGTGAATTAAGGGAATGAATAATGCCGTTTCTTGTAAAATCAACATCTATGACCAAAATACATCTACAAATTATTATTGCTCTTGTCTCCATGGAGTTCTTTTCTATTGTTTTCGTTGTTAGACCCTGTTGATTTTAAAGTACTTGTTAAAGGCGCGTGACAGAATAAAAATTCAATTTTATTGTGGTATTCGTTTTAAGCCGTTAGAAATAACATTTAAAAATGGAAGAATATTCCTGTGCAGAATATGCTGAAGCATTATGCAACTCCGTGGAGGCAAGAAGACTTTATGATGAAAGGTTTCCGGGTCGACATTTGCCGAGTCCAAAAACTTTTGAAAGAGTTGATCGTAGTTTAAGAGAAACAGGTAAAAAAAAATAGTGAAAAACGTTAGTGAAACTAATTTCTTCCGAATCCTTTATTTAGGAAGCTTTTTGCCACGCCGTGGTGGAACAGGAGCCCCGAGGAGAGTACGAGACCCTCATGTAGAGGAACAAATATTGGAAGACGTTGCTAATAATCCTTCAAATAGCATAAGGAAGCTTGCGGCACAAAACAATGTTAAAAATGGGCTGTACATGAAACTCTGAAAGAACAATTGTTTTACCCGTACCACATCCAAGAAGTACATGCTATGTCTCCAGATGATTATCCAAAAAGACTTCAATAGCCAATTGGTTTTTACAGCATCATATTCGGAATCATAATTTTGGTACATCTATTTTGTTCACCGATGAAGCAGGTTTTACAAGAGACGGCATAATTAATTCGCATAATCTACATGTCTGGGATGAAGAAAACCCTCACGCTTTAGTTCAAACTCGCTACCAACAAAGGTTTATGGTGAATGTGTGGGCTGGAATTATCGGGAATCATTTGATTGGTCCATTTATTCTGGAGCAAAGACTTAATGGTGCTCTTTATTTGCAATTTTTAGAGGAAAATCTAAATATTTTGTTAGAAGTGACCCTTCAAATAAGAACTGAAATGTGGTACATGCATGACGGTGCACCACCCCACTTTGATCGTTTAGTACGTCAACATCTGACGAATGTTTTTGGTGATCGATGGATAGGTCAAGGCGGACCTGTATTATGGCCACCTAGGTCGCCCGATATAAACCCATTAGACTTTTTCTGTGGGGTCATTTAAAAAATAACGTTTATTCAACACCCGTAAATAGTAGAGAGGAACTTCTGCTGAGGATAACACAGAACTGTGACTATCTCCGCAATAATCACGGAATATTATTTCAAGTGCACCGGGAAAACATTCGTAGGATTAGAAAGTGCATTGAAGTACGGAGTGCTCATTTTGAACATCTACCGAAGTAACATTTAGGTACCTTTGTTCATTGTTGAATGTTCTTTGTTGCATGTCTTGTAAGTAAGTTATTTTTCAAATGTTATTTTTAATTGGTCACTACTTGCTCATAAAGTATAGCCAACCCGTTCAAAGATTTCTGGACTTGATAAAGTTAAAGAAATTAAATGCATGAAATAATATGTAAAAAAAATAAATTTTAATTGTTGTTGTATTTGTTACCAATTTTTTTCAAAACCGATTTATCTCGCAAACCGTTAATTTTTTCGAAATAAATAAAGAGTACCAATTTTAAAGAAAAACTTTCAGAGTATCTAATAATAATATTTTCAGTTTGATAAAATTACTTCTGTCAAAATTTTGAGAAAAATTGTGATAGGGCCAGTCCGTTTCTGGACACCTGATAATAGCAAAAAGTTGATTTTAGCATCAAATCGTAGAGCTCCATGTGTAATACAACGTACGAAAATTTTATTAAAATATACAGGGTGGTTTCAAAGTTATAACCCTAAACGTTAATTTCTAGGTCTTTGACCCCCCATAACTCCGTTAGAGGCACATTAGGAAAAAAATTATAGGAAGGACTAGTTTTATTTTGATCTCCCTATACACTCCCGAGAGATTAGGAGGTACTTACCGGACACCCTATATAGACCTATATTATCCATTGCATTTAAATGCAATAATATAGTCAATATCGCTGCTGGTTTTAAACTGTGGTTACTGGTAAAGCCATTATATTGAAACCTAGTTCATGAAATATTCTCTATTCAGTTCACGTCAAAGAACAATCCCATTTAAAGAGCGGATTTAGCTAAAACAAATGCGCTAGTCATTTAACGCTGTTATTCTAATAATAACTTTCTATTTCTCTGGTGTGGATGAGCGTCAATAATTCCCCATTGGTCTAGTGTAGTTCGAGCGGCCCCGGGTTGTTTAAGAGGGGACCATCATAAGTGTTGTATTCGCTTGGATCTGTGTGTGTGGGAGGCATAATTTGTTTAAATCCTGGTAGGGAACAAACGATCTGCCACAAGTATGTAATCTTCATTACTATCGCACTCCATCTAGGCAAAGGCAGGAGAATAGTGCGATGAAGAGTTAATTTTATTTCATTTTCATATTACAAATTTTAATCATCCTGTTTTGCGGCAGTGATATCACTGATAAAAATGGGTGGAAATTTGCATGTTATGTTATGCCCGTTATACTACTTTATATATAGGAATATTCAAGTGTATGTATTTTTACGTAATAAAATTAGGAAAATTCCGAAATAGTGTGATAATACAATGAACACAAACTTTTACTCAATATATTATGAAATGTTACAGAAGTTTTCATGTGCTTTCTGTTAAACATGTGCAGATGCACATCTACCTAACCTCTAACCTAATACGTTTGAGTTGTATTGTTAGTTGTGGGATATTCGTAAGACAGTAAGTATAAAATCATATTTTGTTACATGTGCACTTGCAGCTTGTGTCAATTTAAATATTTTTCATAGAGACTGAAACGGTACGTCGTTAAGATGTTTGGATCAAAACTTCGCCATTACATGTGTCTCTAAGCCATACAGCATTCATTTCAAACACACTTATCTTGGTGACAGTCAGAATAGCAATTGCTTATAAAAAGATATTATCATTGGTTGTAGTTGCGTTAATTATAAATTTACTGTGACTAAAATTCGAGCTAAATATATTTATTTTCACAACAAATATTTGCAAATACCAAGTTGTATATACTTATGTTTCAATAATTATATAGCATTTTCGGCGAAATTATTCAATATATTTTTGAGAATGAAATATCTACATTGCAATCCATTTAAATAATGGATGAACACTACAGTTTTATAGAGAAGGATGGATGAACAAATGCCACTTAAAATATCTTCCTACGCAGAAGTGTATTTAATATTAAATTCTAATAATAAAATCTACTGCATTTCTAATATTTTTCTAGTAACAGATATCCTTCATATTATATTAACTAGCTTAAACCTGTACTTTTGTACATTTTAACAAATAGAAACTTTTTTTCATGACATTAAAAGTAAAAACGTTTCCCTCTCTTCAACTTCTTCTGTCAATCCACTATCGATTGGGCTACAAAAATAATATAATACATTTTTAAATTGGCATCATTCTGTTACACTATTCAAGTTAAACAAATAATGATTTATAAACTCTTTGGTATATATATTTATTTAATGTATTGGTCAATTTTTTACACATTGATATTCAGTCATATGAAAAATATGCATATGTTTCTATGTATATTTTTCAATGTCAGTATACCTATATATATAAAATATAAGAAAATTTAAATTATCTACTCAGTAAATTTACATATCAGTATTTTCCAATTCCAACCTAAAAATTACATTGTATAAATCAATATATACAATATATTATAGTGACGCAAATTTACGATGTAATTTAAGATAATACATACAACGTCAAAAGGTTGGACCCCCACTCATTATTGTTAAAGAAGTCTTTCTGTAAGAAAAACCAAATACATTTATAAAAGTAGGTATATTTTTTCTGAATCTTTTTTTTGGTGAAAAGAATATGTTCGATAAACTAAGTACTTAGAAAATTAAAAACCAGCAAATGTGTGACATTTTTGGCAAAATTTATTAATTCAAAAGGAAGTAACAAAGCAAGTTCTCTACTTGACTATTAGTCGGTGTGACCTCCACCATGTTTCAATAGCATATTGACACGTCTCTGCATAGAGTTAATCAAGCGGTTAACGATGTCTTGCGGATTATTGTTTCATTCTTCTTCTGCCGCCACGACTAACTCAAATGCAGTCTGAGGTGGAGGAATATGATTATAAATGGATCTAGCAATGAAATCCCACATGTATTCAATAGGATTCATGTCGGGAGAGTTGGCTGGCAAATATAATCTATTGATATGTCCTGCTTCGTGTGATAATGGGCGTAATAACTTGTTCAATGTAACTTTGGCTAGTCGTATTCGGTGGTATGCGAATTAATGGGGTGCAGCGGTTGAACATTACTCACTCCAAAACATTATGGTACCCTCTTCATACAGAGCAACTTCACGGGGAAAATGTAGTCGCTGTTGACGGCCTGATTATCTCCAGACTCTTTGTCGATTGTCATCAGTAACCAGCCCAATTCTGGTTTCGTCGTAAATAAGGCCACCGTCACTGGTGTAAAAGCCAACCCCTATGCTCTCGCGCCCACTAGAGACGGGTAGCACGATGCTTTGGAAGTATAGTGGTATAGTGGGGACCCGTAATGGTGAAACGTACCTTGAAAGTGGACCCTGATAGCTGAGGCTGAAAATGTGCGGTGTCTACGGGCATATTGCACCAAATACCGATCCTCCCTTTAATTAAATACTTGGGAACTACGTGGTCTGGTTTCCACTGTATCAAATTCTTCATATCTGTGTACTATTCGTGTAACAGATGATTTAGGAATACCCAACATGTTCGATATCTGATGATTAGGATGCCCTGCATCATGTAAAACAGTCATTCTTGCTCGGGTAAACACAGAAATTTCACGCCCTGGCATTATAATGTACAAAAATTCAAAGGAACACTTGACTGAATACACTGCCAAACTGACCAGATTTGTAAAATCATTGGTTTTAAAGTAAAGGTTCATGGTCTGCAATTTTATATTCCTTCACTATATGTACTTTTTTACCATAATAAGAAAAAACCACTTAGTTTAATCGAATCATTTTATATATAGAGGGTCCATGACTTTTGACATTGTGTGTAGTAAAATCATTAAACATAATATGGAATTTAATCCATGTATACAATTCAGCATCGACTCTCAACACACCAATATTGTACATGATCTACAGTACTGTATCTTCAACTTATTCATTTCCAACTGCCAATTTTCGACAAGGACCTAGTAACACAATTAATTTCTGTACCTACAGTTCCTTAACATTATTTTTAAGCGGTGCTGGGTGTTCGTGGGATGACTAGACACGTGGAATAAATAAATTTCAACCGACTAATCTTGATCAAAGTTAAATATGCTTAATGGCTTCCTTAAAAGGCGATAGCAAAAACTGGTGACAAAAAATATTGTAATTTGTTTGACTGACAGAGACGCGTAACGTGAATGCACGGATCGGGTTCTGGGTAGCGGCAGTGAATACACAAATTATATGTTATTATAACGGGTGTCTTAGTATGCTTATGTTACAACGAATACAACTACGGATAGCATAATGCCTCGGCTCCCGTTTTATCGATCGCCTTGGGTAAACCGAGTATCAAACGTTAACAGTGGTTTTACGGTTGGGTAAAATCCAGCCCGGCATTCTATTCTATACAGGGTGATTCAGAACTTATCTAAAAAAAAAATGGGAATAGATGCGTCATGAAAAATGGTGTCGTATCAATATCGTAAGAATCCGAAAAAAAATTGATGTTCTGGTAGTTTCAACTTTTACATCGCTGGGCTGCTATATTATCCGACCAGGCAATTTCAAATATCCGATTACTTATCGTATTAATTTTTTGTGATGCAAGTATTTACATTAGTTTTTCAAAGGTCAAAACTAGCTTACGTATAGCAACTCCCAGGTGATAGGTATAGTTTTAATTTATGATGAAGTGAAAAAGTGAAGTGGCGTATCATACATAAGGCTCAATTATATCCATACCATGTACAGCGTCAGCAAAGCATTAATAACTAATTGGACGAGGAGGACTGGTACCATGCCGTCACGATCTCCTGACTTTAAATCATTTGGAATTACTTTTATGCATATATTCAAATAATGAACTGATATTACACCGAAGTAGACAGTATTGTTGATTTACTCAAACATATCATAGCTGCTGTTAATAACTTACAACTTCAAAACCGACAAGAAATAAAAACATTTGTGTTAGTTTGTGGAAACTGGGTAAGACGGGTCCAGAATTTTGTTGTAACATCAGGTATGTCAAACTATTTTACTAATTAAAACCATAATTTAATTCTATTAATAATTAATAACAATAGCGGCAAAAACAACTGAATTTACTGCATTAAACAGATGTAAACACTTGACATAAGAGTGTGCCAAATGCACCATTTTTTCCTTTAAGAATCAGCTGTAAGTTCGCCCTTATGTTCAACTATGCCAAATATCTTTATGGAATGGTTCCAAAACGTTGGTTCAGATAAGAATAATTCGTTTTATAAACTCTCAGATGTAATGATAGAGGAGGATTTCTAGATTACATCAATAGAATACGTCCATGTGTAGATATAGCACTGATAGCATATTCATACTGAGAGGATTTCAATACGTTAATACCTGAATGCAAAAGGCTATTTGGGTGCCAGAATATATGAAAGAATAATGATACAACGTTCGACTCTCAGAAAAGAAATGTATCAACCTGTATGTTGAGCAGGGCTTCAGAGCGATAAATAATATCAAATAAAATAACGAATATCTGTCAACAACCTGTCTACCATACATACAAAAATGCACTGGCAAGATAGGCATTCTGTCAAACACAAATGTTAATACCATGTGTTCAAAACTTTAAAGGAGATAGAGACATCCCTTTCTATGGACATGCAACAGCGCAGTATACACTGCAAGGTGCTGATACATCACCAGAAGTACATAGTGCAAGGGCATATAATGAAGAGAAACGAGCGAGAAAAAAGATTTTGATCCAAGTCTTTTGAAAAAGGCAAGAAAATACAGAAAGAAATACATTCGACTGAAAGCAAAGTTTTGGACTACATATAATTTGTATACAATGCATATGAGAATATCAAGGACAGGAATATTACAGGCCAATAACTTCAAAGCATGCATTGTAAGTGTATAAACCAATGCACACATCAAACCAACCAAAGGACATAAACTCCAAATTCAAAGTTACTTCTGAAAAAAGTGACATGTCTTTCGTAACGTCCGAGAAATGTGCATAATGAATCTTACTAACTACTCGAAACTCGAACTCACTCGAAAAGTTAAGTAATGAAAGATGGGGGAGGCGTTTCTAATATATACATATACTTTTCCAAAAAGCTTGAATGATTTACCAATGGGTGAATTCGATTTATAAAAAGTTTAAATTTGAACACAAAGCTGTACATATTAAAGTCAGTAGCAGTCAAAATGTAATAATTGATATACTGAATTGATTAGCTAATTCAAATTATTAAGACATTTCATATAAAATAAACTCATATAAACTAATGATACCAATTGATACATGCTGATTTTCCGGGTTGTTATGCCGTGACCTCGGTAACTGGTAGCTGCCAGAAATAGAGTTAAAATGCACATCCCTAGCATTAGCTGGGATACTGGGACTGAGTCGCGGCGAAGCTTTGCAGAGTCACCACTGAAGATGCCGACAGTGAAGAGCGGCGAAACGTTTGGAAGCATGGATGCGACCAGTTACAGCCGCTACGGAACGCCTCGGAGGACCACCAGTATCCGAGAAGCGGTTCCGACCGTAGCAGTCGTAATACCAACAGTAGGAACTGAAATCAATATATGGACAGGCCCAGAGACACCGATAGCGAGTCTGTCCCCACAGAGTCTAGCCCGAGAACAACCAGGGCAGGTAAAAGTATCCCAGCTAATGCTATGGATGTGCATTATAACTCTGTTTCTGGCAGCTACCAGTTACCGAGGTCACGGCATAACAACCTGGAAAATCACCATGTATCAAATTACAACACTGGCCGTGAAAGCCTAAAAACCACTAATGATACCAATTATCTAAATAATAATAATATGTTAATAAAATAACTCCATCTATAACATTTATATTGGACCAAAAGAAACAAATTAAATAAACACAGGAAAAGTGTTCTTAAGCTCATAAATAGAGTAATTCAAATCTGCAAAGCGCATATCTTGAACATAAGGTTGAAAATGCATTATTTTAGTTGAATTACACATGCACCTAACGATTGGCAACCTGATTCTGGTGTGCAAACAAAGCTAATATCTCAGATAATAAATTAGTAAATCATAATGTGAGAGGCAGTCCCAGTAGGCAAATAATATATTTCTATATTTTATTTTTAATTGCATTTTTAATGTTATCACGTCAATTGTGTATAAGTGAAGTA
This sequence comes from Monochamus saltuarius, assembly GCA_025584915.1. Classification (NCBI taxonomy): domain Eukaryota; kingdom Metazoa; phylum Arthropoda; class Insecta; order Coleoptera; family Cerambycidae; genus Monochamus; species Monochamus saltuarius. Next base: position 12,481,023 of record CM046727.1, on the reverse strand, counting down.
AATACATATTTCTCAAATATTTTGTATTTGCATATTTTGCCTAAAATCGCATCTGTGCATATTTATGCGCATATTTTTAATATTTTCACTTCCACATTTCATCTATGCTCGGTATCTCAACTCATAAACATGTACAAAATTGAATAAATCAACAGTGGCAGTTTATATTTTTGAAAATGTATGTTCATTTATCTTCCCGTCCTTCATTTTTTAGTACTGAAAACGGCTGTATATTACAGCAATGATAATTAATATTCTGCTGGTACTGGTACATATGGTAATATCCATAGATTCACAAGTCACTAGTGTACGATACATATCTTAGAGTACGAAACATGTCTCTCGAAATGATATCGCAGCAAACTATGTTCGAGACAATATCTGATACATGTTTCGGTATGTGTGGCCCTCATTATAGCATACATTAAATCTAAGACTGAAAATAAAGAGAACAAACTTGTTTGGATGCTTTTTGTAGCCATGAGAAATATATGCAATATTTATGGCAGTTTTTATGAACTGTAAAATTAAACAAAATTGACACAATTCTCTAACGATTGTTGTAAAAATAGCTTGACATGTTCATTATATATGTGAGTATTTTCATATTTTGTTAGATGAGCTAATAACCAATGTGTTGCTATAAAAAAAATATATAATTCTTTGGTACTTGTGTTCAGCGGTATGATAAGTTAACCAAACACAGTAAAAATGATATATTGATATTAATAAATATAATTGTATTTTTGCTTTAGACTGAAATTTTAATCTTAGTCCTAATAAGTTTCAATCTATTCCCAATATTTAAATAATTATTAGATAGGTTTTTTACTCGTGGCTCTTTGTATCTTTTAAAGACTGTAATGTGGATTGGTAACATTGATGATCATTAGGTAAGCGGTATGTCACACTATTACCCCTAAACACCACCACTGCAATGTGGTTTAGTTGTCGTGAACTTGAGAAAGTTATTTTGCATTATTTTTGTGAGAAGCTGTAATTAAAAAAAAACCTGGAACAGTTCAAATGTGAAGAGTGCTATCAGTTATATTCTGTTGACACTTCAAATATTAATATTTGTTTTGTTGCAAAATATAATAAATTTATGTTTTTGTCATATTCAGTTCACTAGCTTCCTCTTTATCTATAGATTTGTACACAATCCATCCATAAAGGATTCAAATTTGTAATATATATTTTTTACAAAAACTTTATAAAAGTAAGATTGTGTGAATAAGGCATAACTTGTAATCAAACGTTCCTTTACAATCTATCTGATGTAGTAAATTTTTAGTAGCGAAGAAATTGTTATATTTTTTATTTTCTTTTAATTTATACCTACATTTTGTGCTCCACGGTAGATAACGCTAGTTAATTGTACTAATAGAATAAATATGACCTTAATTTCTCATATAAGTTAGATGATTACTTTTGTGCATGTATATTACTCTAAAGAAGATTCGAGACAAATACATTTTCTATAAAAACTTTAGTTTTTTATTTCATTGTAAAAGTATTAAGCTTACTCAAATCAATGTTCTTATATATCTGTGATCCAATAAAGCTCTTTGATACAAAATATTTAGGTGCACTAAAGAAACAACGTCATATATTATTATAGGCTTGAATTGACTAATTGTAGAAATTAAAAATAACCTAAGCAAAATTTTACTAATGGAAAACAAAAATAGCTAGCATATTTAAATTATTAACTAACTATTAAGGTTCAAACTTTGATTTGGCTGTTGTTTAAGGTACATAAATGTCATTAAGAATAAATAAATACAATTAAAAAATTAAACAAACCCCTCACACTACACACATATTACAATCTATTCTCTATATGACCTCCTCTCATTTCAAGGCACATGTGTTTATCAACATTTCGCTGTTTAACTCATTACAAACGTTTTGCTTTCAAATGATTAATATGTCGTGAAGGTGTTTTGTAAACTTAATTTTTTAAAAACATCCCATAAAAAAATCTAGGGGTGTTAGATTTGGTGACTTTCCGGGCCACTGAATGGGTCCATTAATCCCAATTCATTTTTCTGGGAATGTGTTATCTAATTATTGCTGCACAATTCTGGTCTTGGAGGTAGGACTCCGTCATGCTGAAACTAAGGTTTCTCCTTAGCTGCAAAGGCACATTCTCCAGAAGTGCAGGAAGTTCTTCTTGTAGGAAATTTAGGTAACTCACGTTGTTCATTGTATGTTCATAAAAATAAGGCCCAAGTAAATGCCTAACGATGATGTCGCATCATACATTTACTCCAAAATGGCCTTGCTTCTGGACTGGATTTACAACGTGCATATTTTGAAAGGACCAGTAGTGTTCGTTGCGCTTGGCAAACCAATACTGACAAGAATGTTCCGGAAAAGATTTTAATCAACAGTTTGTATATTTATTACAATTTGAGCTATACAATGCAGTCTGCTTTCAGTGTGACGCTCAGGCAAATACTCCAAATTGCGAATTCTGTAGTCATGATACCCATTGGTCTTTAAAATTCATTGAACGGTTGATTTATCCAAATTCAATTCCCTGCTAGACTGTCGTATATCTGTCGGATACTGTAACAGTCTAGCTATATATATTAACATGTTTCTTACCCTTCGGTCAATTATTTGTATCTTCCGAATAAAATCTGGAATCTTTATTTCGTTGCAAGGTGGCTTCTAATCTTGTAAAGGGTCTATGATCAAGAATGAGGAGCTCTGGATATCTTTTTCGATATAACTCTACAGTTCATCTTAAATTTTTTTGTGACATGCCGTAAATTAGCAACATATCAATTTTTTCTAAATGCGAAAATAATTGGTAAGCACAAAGTGACGTTCGTATTGAGTAATGGCAAATATTTTATCACATTTATGCATTTTAAACAACGGACATTCGATTATTTTCCAACGACTATTTGATTCTTCTACCGCTAATGTGATTTTTAGGTGGTATTTCTTTTGAGAATCTCTAGGACGATATTGCTTATTTATAACTTTTAAACGGGAAGTAATACAGAAAAATTTCTCTAATAAAAGTCTATTAAGTAACTTTATATATGATTGTCTAAATAACAAACAAATTTCGTTAGCTTTATTTTTTGATTTAAGTCGAGCTTTCGATACAATAGATCATGTGTTACTTATTGAGAAACTTAACCGTATTGGAGTACGTGGTATGGCTAATAAATGGGTGGAATCTTACTTGTCTCACAGACAGCAAACTGTGGTAATAGGTAACTGTCGCTCAGATTTACAAGACATGAAAATCGGAGTACCACAAGGCTCGATCCTAGGTCCTTTGCTTTTCCTAATATTTATCAATGATATGCTTTTTTCATGTAAAACACCAAACATTTCAATTTTATATGCGGATGATGCAAATTTTGGAATAGCTGATGAAACTACCACATCCGCAACATGCCGAGCAAATATCTGCTCAGATAAATTTTACCAATATTGCTTGACTCATGGATTATTAGTAAATACTAGTAAAACATTCTTTATGTCGTTTTTGCCCAAAAATATTTGTCAAAACTCTAGTTTGTTAGTTAAACTAAATCATCAATCTGTTAGTCAAGTAAATTATATAATTTTTGGGAGTGATATTTGACCATAAAATGACATGGGAGCAGCATATTGATAACATTTCAAGCCAGTTAAGTAAGGTTTGTTTTGTAATTAGGCAATTACGTAATACCGTTACTCTGGAGGTGTTAAAATTGGCATATTTTGGATTGGTACAGTCAGTTCTATCCTATGGTATTATTATATATTGGGGTAATGCAGCTCATGTCGATAAAGCATTTATAATGCAAAAAAAAGTTCTAAGATGCATGATGGGACTACACCCGCACACATATTGTAGAAATTTTTTTATAGAGTTGTCGATTCTTACGTTACCATCACTGTATGTATACTGTCTGGTTCTACACGTTAAAAAGCAAAACGTCTTAACTCGAAACACTTCGGTTCATGATCATAATACGCGTAATAAAAATCATATACATCAACCTTTTTCTCGGCTTACCGTAGGCCAGAACTCCTATAATAATTATCAAGGTGCCATCTGTTTCAACAGATTTGTGGATGTATCGGGTGATGTAGAAAATTTTAATACTTTTAAAAATAACTTGTATCGATATTTAATAGAAAATGCCTTTTATTCTCTTAATGAGTATCTAGGACAGTAAATTTATTCCTAAATTTATATGGACAAAAATGTATATCTATATATGTACTTATTTTATATTATTGTTTGTGATGCGTAAATTATTTTAAATCTCTTGAGTGTCCGTGACTAGTCTGATAAGTTTTTATATATATTGTAAGTTATGCATATGTATAGAAATTTGAATGATGAATAAATCATTTTATTATTATTATTATTATTATTATTATTATTATTATTAAAGAGAGCTTTTTAACAAGAAAAAAATTCGCATATGTTTCTGGAAAAAATATAATTGATGACGTCATAAGTAGTTTCTGTCAAATCCCAAAAAATAATACTTGTAACGGTCCATATTTATCGCGGCATAAAATGCGAAAATATTAGAAGGCACTAGTGATAGGCCACTAGCAATACATAGACATAAATCTAATATTGCCAATTTAAACGCAAAAATTTAAGGTTCTTAAAATATAAAAAAAAGAAAAAGAAAAGAGAGCAAAAAAAGATAGGTGAGGCCAGGCGGTAGATAGATAGTTGATCGATCCGTTTTGTTAATGGTATTAAAAATTGGAGATACCTAATAAAATCTAAGGTTAGTAATTAATACTTTAATTAATTATTCGGGCACTAGTATTTAGTGCATTTTAGGTATTTTGTTTGGGCTTCCAACTGGTGTCAATTTTGTTGAGCACATGTTAGGATCGACTGTCACCTTGCCAGCCAATTATTTAAACATTGATTGAGGATTGTTTTAATGAAATTTTGGAACTTAGCACCTGTAATATTGCATAAAAGTCTAAGCCGTTTTATCGATGGGCGTACCAGTGATGTCACCATCACAGTTGTGATCGCTCCTGCTCTCTCTTTAGAAATGTGATGATGTTCACCTATGGAAGTTGATTATATCATCATAAGAAATCAAACCATCTCTTCTAGAAGGAAGCAAGAAAGAAAACTTAAAAGGTACATGACACCATGTGATGTTCTATCCCTATGTCTATCTAGAAACAATTGTAATAGCATATAAAAAAAAATATTAATAATAATAAACTCAGGGCAGCTGTCTTTGAGGTGAGATATATATATGTAGATATATTTTTTGGCCATTGGTACCATATTTTTAGTTATATTGAAATTATTTAACTGTATTTCTTTTAATACAGTATATAGTTGTTTATAATTACCAATAAGAGTGCATATTTCACTCACACATATTATAGTTCCTTTTGCATGCCTTCGTCAGATTTAGTTTTAAATTTATGTGTATAAGTATTATAATTTCGTATAATTAAGCTAATATTTCGTATTGATTATGATACACGATACACATTTAAAAATACCAGTAGTCATCTTCCATTTTGTGCATTATTATATGTTTTTTTGTTCGTGTTTTTACATACTTTGCGTAAGCCGACTTACCTGTTTGTAATTTATTTCCATGTTAAGTAATTTAATTATGTTTGTCTGCATTTGCACTATTTTGTAAAATTTACATATTCTTAATACTAATCATATATACATTGTTTCTAATTTTGTTCATTTCATGTCTTATATTTTCCCTTCCTCGTCAACTTGGTTTGACTGGCGCCCAGAAGTAGCTTACATCATTGCATAATACATTTTAACATCTTGCATTTTAACACCTACTGTTCTTTTTTTTGTACATATCCACGCTCGTAGCTCTCAAAGCAAAAAGCTGTCGTGCTTATAATTATTTTGTTTGATCAAGTATTATAAATAAATTAATAAGACCGTCCTTTTTTATTAACAAAAAGGGGTGGCCACATACTTTTGATTAAAAATAGAGTTTACCTCATCCCATTTAACACCACTTGTGCTTAATTTTATTTAATTTTTTTGTCTCATCACAGTAGGCCCATACTATAGACTTTGAAACACACTGTACTTAGTGATATTTGCCCTGTATATTCCTTCTTTTTAATTAACGAAACTATAAGTATCAATTCGGCTCGTTAATGTATCTCTCCTACTATTGTTATAATCAATTCCGACATTCTTAAAATTGTGCAAATCTGAATGGAACATTTCACGATCATAGATGTAAAAAATATTGACACAGTTTCCTTTATTTCAACCGCGCAACGTATTATAACAATCTTGCGATGCATAACTAATCCAGAACGGACAGACTCTCAACCCGCAATCCGCAGTTGTCCTCCATACCATTCCGTCTCGTTCAGTTTCGAAACCCCGATTTCGGCGATTAAACAATAGAGGTTTTATAAAATCAGTACGCGTATCAAGTAGATCAACTATTTTTCATATTGCTTATCTCGAGCTCGTGCTATTACATCACATCTAGGTCCGTTTGTTTGCCTTGCTAATGAACAATAGTACGTGCGCTTGTAGGAACCAAATTGACTTGGACATTCGTTGTTTCGAAGCTAGCATGTCCATTTCAGACATTATGGCGATTTAGGCTAAATCAGCTCAATTTTGCTACAAATGATTTAGTTTAGTCTAGTTTGTTTATTAGTGTCAGATATACAGGGTATGGCACTGGAATGTGACACATTTTAACGCGCCACTGCCTGACACGTGAACGGGTGGGGGAGTTCTGTTTATGACAGTTGTGTTTGTCATTGTATGCAGTTTAATAGCTATGGAGAATTGGCCGGTAAATCAACGCGTGTTCGCCGTGACGGCTTACATTAAAACGAAGTCTGTTATTACGGTCCAAAGACGATTTCGGGCTGAGTTTAATATGCCAAGACGTGGTCGCATTCCATCGCGGAACACTATTTTGCAATGGTTTAAGAAGTGGAAAGCGCATGGAACTGTCTGTGATAGGTTTGCTGGTTCTTCCCGTTCTGTGCGAACGCCTGAAAATATTCGAAGAGTTGAAGAAGCAGTTATAGCCAGTCCAACACGATCAGCGAATAAACATGCAAACGCTTTAAACCTCAGATCGTACAGTGCGCCGTATTTTGCATGATGATCTTAAGTTTCATCCTTATAAAATACAGATTGTGCATCAATTATCCCCACAAGATGCACCTAACAGACTTGCATTTTGCAGGGAATTCGTAAGATTGTTGGGCGAAAGAGCAGATCTGATGGATAATTTAATTATGTCGGATGAAGTTCATTTTTCTTTATCGAGTTTTGTTAATAAACAAAACTTTCGTTATTGGTGTGCAGAACAACCAACGCAGTTGCATGAGAAACCTTTACATGCTGAAAAAATTACGGTTTGGTGCGGTATTGCAACCTTTGGGATTATTGGACCGTATTTTTTTGAAGAGAACAATCGAATTGTAACCGTTACCTCGGAGCGATATTTGCAAATGCTACAAACATTTCTTACTGCCGAATTACGTAGATTGAGAGTTGAAGATCAGGAAATATGGTTTCAACAGGATGGGGCAACTAGTCATACCGCTAGAATAGTTATGCAGTTTTTAAGGAATAAGTTTCCTGGGAGATTAATTTCCCGAAATGGAGACCTTGCCTGGCCAGCACGTTCTCCTGACTTAACGGCTCCAGATTGTTTCTTATGGGCGTACTTAAGTGTATCTAAACAAGCCTCGCACACTGGATGAGCTAAAGAACAATATAACTGAAGACATAAGAAGAATTAATGGAAGACTTCGAGGCGCAGTTATGAACCACGTCCGAGAAAATATTGAAAAATGTATAGAGTTTAATGGTAGACATTTAAAATCTGTAATTTTTAAAAAATAATAAACTGTTAACAATTGCATTCAATGAATATTATTTTTCAGATTTTTTGCTTCTTTTACAACAAAATTTCTAATTACTACAGTGTAGCGAAAAACGTCATATTCCACTGCCGGACCCTGTACAAAAAGTATTTACGGAAGTCAAAAGAAAGAAAGAGAACACATAGAAGAGATGACTTAAAACTAATATAAATAATATTCAAAAAAGGTTTAAAATTTAAAATAGATATAAAAACATACAGTACACATGATACAATGGATAAATAAAATACAGACAACACAAAAAAAAATGACAAATCAAATACACACATGTAATATAATAAAATAATTAACACAGGAACAGACCGAAAACACACACATACATACACATTTACGGTGCATTTGCATAAAAAAATTATTCTATGCTATAGAAAACATAGAAGCACTTAATAAAAACTGTTTTACCTACTACGCTTAAAACATTTGAAGTTTAAATTTTTTTTTTTCGTATGATAATTTGTTATAAAGCTTTATATCCCAATATGTTGTTCCATTTCTTGTTTTACTAAGTCTCAGGTACGGGTTATGAAGCATGGTTCTATATCTAGTACCATGACAGTGTGTCTTGCTACGTACTCGATACATCTCAATATGGCTCCTTACATATAACAAACATTGTAATAGTGTTAAAATTCTTAACAAAATGAATTATTGTCTGCAATCATCTCTGAATTTGAGTCATAATATTATTCTTATAGCTTTTCTCTGCAAACTAAATACACAAGAAGCTGTAGCATGTCCCCAGATTAGTATAGCATAAGATAAAACTGAATGAATGAGGCCATGGTATGCTGTAGTCAAAGTTGGTGGCGACACTTGATGAGTTAAGTTACGTAGTAAAATTGACTTGGACATTCGTTGTTTCAAAGCTAGCATGTCCATTTCAGACGTTATGGCGATTTAGGCTAAATCAACTCAACTTTGCTACAAATGATTTAGTTTAGTCCAGTTTGTTTATTAGTGTCAGATATACAGGGTATGGCACTGGAATGTGACACATTTTAACGCGCCACTGCCTGACACGTGAACGGGTGGGGGAGTTCTGTTTATGACAGTTGTGTTTGTCATTGTATGCAGTTTAATAGCTATGGAGAATTGGCCGGTAAATCAACGCGTGTTCGCCGTGACGGCTTACATTAAAACGAAGTCTGTTATTACGGTCCAAAGACGATTTCGGGCTGAGTTTAATATGCCAAGACGTGGTCGCATTCCATCGCGGAACACTATTTTGCAATGGTTTAAGAAGTGGAAAGCGCATGGAACTGTCTGTGATAGGTTTGCTGGTTCTTCCCGTTCTGTGCGAACGCCTGAAAATATTCGAAGAGTTGAAGAAGCAGTTATAGCCAGTCCAACACGATCAGCGAATAAACATGCAAATATATATGTAATATAATAAAATAATTAACACAGGAACAGACAGAAAACACACACATACATACACATTTACGGTGCATTTGCATAAAAATTCTTCTATGCTATAGAAAACAGAAGCACTTAATAAAAACTGTTTTACCTACTACGCTTAAAACATCTGAAGTTTAAATTTTTTTTTTCGTATGATAATTTGTTATAAAGCTTTATATCCCAATATGTTGTTCCATTTCTTGTTTTACTAAGTCTCAGGTACGGGTTATGAAGCATGGTTCTATATCTAGTACCATGACAGTGTGTCTTGCTACGTACTCGATACATCTCAATATGGCTCCTTACATATAACAAACATTGTAATAGTGTTAAAATTCTTAACAAAATGAATTATTGTCTGCAATCATCTCTGAATTTGAGTCATAATATTATTCTTATAGCTTTTCTCTACAAACTAAATACACAAGAAGCTGTAACATGGCCCCAGATTAGTATAGCGTAAGATAAAACTGAATGAATGAGGCCATGGTATGCTGTAGTCAAAGTTGGTGGCGGCACTTGATGAGTTAAGTTACGTAGTAAAAACCGATTTTTTGAAACTTTGTTGAAAATATGAGTTGTATGGCGATTCCGGATTTTTGATATGACCAATATCTCGTAAGCTAAATACCATAGTTTCAGTCTTAGTTTTATTAAGACATATGATTCGAAACAAACCAATCTTGCGTCATCAATTCGGCTTGTTTAGTTCTATTAAGTAACTCGTTCAGATCACTGCCTGGTCCCGTGATATTAGTGTCATCTGCGAACTGGATAGTTAACAAAGAATCATAGATCGATCGCGACATATCATTCATATATTTTAAGAACAGACCGAGCCCAAGCACAGACCTTTGGGGTACCCCCGCACTAAGGATGAGATAAGTAGATCTGTAATTGTTTTGGGTCTATTGGTTAAATATGATGTTATTAAATAAATACTCTGGTATTTAATAGACGATGTGCAGCCGAGTCTATTAAAGCAGCCAAGTCATTAAACTCCTTTACTGCCAAGTTAAACACATAATTTTTTAGCTGATCAAATTTAATTTTATCGCAATAGTAAACAGAGCTATTTATTTTATATTATTAAAATTGTATGTTACTTCTTTCATGAATAATAATAGTTTAATCAGGTGCTTTGTGGTTGCTATAAGATGAGAGTTATTAAGTACACAACTTAGGTACCCAGTGATCGCCATATTGTTCCTATTTAAAATGGAAAAATTCACATTAACTCCTCCAGCAATTATTGAATTAGCAAAGTAAATAGCGCGTAATTTATTACCAGAAAAATCGAAGGAGATATCAGCACACATTTAAAAAAATGATTACGTGAGAATACCATTATGTTTTTTTTTATTTTCAGAAAAAATACTATTGGTATATTTTTCTGAATTACGCGAATTACAGAGCTACTTTGAATGTCTACAACAATATTAAATATACAAAATATCTAAAATTAAAAGCATTATTGAAACATCAGTCGGATTGATATCGTGCTAAAAAATCACGGATTATAGAAAATGACCAAATTAAAAAATGTTTAATGCCGGCCCCTGATGATATATATTTAAGTACAAAATTAAAAACAAAATATTTTTATAAATGAAGAATACTGACTATTGTCATTTTAATGGCAATGATATTTACCTGGAAGTAGTGTCGATGTGATAAATTACTTCAAATAAAAATTTGAGATATTGAAGATATGGGAAATGGATTACTAATCGCGCTGCCAACTACAAAAACAACAAGCCCTACGCAAATAGATAGTAACAGATTTTTTTTATAAATATTCAAATGATAAAACATATGGGAAAATGTCAAAACAAGTTGCTGCGTTACTCAAATTGAAAGATGCGCACAATATACCGGAAATTGTTTCCGTAGAACTTCAGTTACACTATTAATAAATTCAGGAACTGATTTCACAGTTTTAAAAATGTATGGCGGATATCTTCTACGGTAGCTGAAGGCTACATTGAGGAGTCTATAACTCGCAAAAATATAAGTACCTCAACTGCTAGAAACTATTTTTTAAATAAGTCATTTACTTTGGAGGATTCAGTAGTTTATAAATCATCTACTATACTCTATTTTTATATTATGAGGAGTAAATAAAGAAGTCACATATACACAGGGAAAAGTAACTAGAAGATATAACTAGATCATTTTGGAGGTAAATTTGAAAATAAAAGAGAAAATAGACAAAAAGCAATACAATTCGTTGCTGAGTTATGAGCAGAACTATTTCATTTGATTTAGGATTAACTAAGAGAGAGAATAAATACAAAATAATCAACGAAGTGGCAACGTTAATATTAGCCAAATATAACATTTTAAATGTTAGTAGCTGAGTATTGTCATTGACAAAAAAATGTGAAGCTGTGTAAACTTGGAGACAAATTAACCAATAACAAGCTAGTGTTTAAGCGCCAGAAATTTAAATCACTCCTCTTAGTTTTAAAATAAGGTATAGTGAGAACACTTCAACCTATACAGGGTGTAACTTTGAAGCGGGGTCCGGTTTAGAGGGGAGGTAGTCCGTGTTCCCTAGATTGCTAATCTGAAATTAGTTTTTGTTAAATCAAATAAATAGCCGAGTTATAATTAATTTTTTAAACTGCACCCAAATTGCTATACACGCCGCCCCTGTACAGCGTCCGAGTTTCACTGCAGAACCATGTCTACGGTGTTGCCAGTTAGTTGTTACCAGTCAAGACGTCGGAACTTGTCCCGTCATTTCAGGGTCGTATTGCAAGCAGCGGGGCGCGACCGAAGCTGTCGAAGCTGATATTTTATAATGAATTCAGTACATACGTAGCTTTGACGGGGTGCACTACGTGTTATTTATTTACATTACGTTCACGAGTATAAGTTAACGGATACCGTGCTGAAAAATAGATTCACAATTTGCCAGTTAGTATTTAATGGTACAATGTACTCTATGTAATATTTTACTTGACTGCAAACGAAAATCTACAGTAAAAGCCAGTATTCGCCAATATTTATGGTTAAGTGTTGACAAAACTACTACTGCTTGTGTCACGTTATAACAGGTGCATTGGTAAAAAAATTTGCCACATGATCTCATCTGATGACATCAAAAGTACTAGAACACGGAAATGCAGAAGCTAGTGACATAGTTTGACATAATTGTGAGGCCGTAAAATGTGAAAGTGAGGATTTTTTAGTGAGGTAATGTGAATTCAGAAGACAATAGTTTGGATATGCAAAACTACAGCTTCCAATTTATTGTGATGAGATTTGGGCGATGCGAGTCACTAGAAATAACATAACACCAATTCAATGTAAATACCTATGTTTAACATATTTTTGCATGTATACACCTCAGTCTGATGTTAAGTAACGAAGATACAAAAAACAAAAAAAAAAACTGCATGAATAATCTTTTAAATATACTTTTTTATAACATTGCGACTCATCAGTCATTATACTTTTCTGTCAATCCTGAAACCATTTTCGAGTGTTGTAAAATAATTAAATATGGCAACAATGCTGGTGACGCTCCAACTAGATATGCTCAGCGCTTGTCTGCCCAGTGGCGTACTATGAAAATTGCGAAAAAAGGCAACAAAAAAAAATCAGTTTTTGTGACAGAATTTAAGAAAACAAACTTATGATATGTGTTTGTAAAGGTCACGGGTACCCTCCCTCCAAACCGGACCCCCCTTCAAAGATACACCCTGTATAGACGAAGTTAATATTTCAAAACAAATAGACCCAAGGATAACCCTTACAGGCCGTTCTAATTTCACTATAAATGTTTAAAATAAATAATTCTAACGCCTAGGCAGTAAATGTGACACTTTAATGCCTCACAGCTGTCACTAAAGCCTTTAATGTCAATCGGCGAAAAAACTATTTGAAGAATTTAATTTTGAAATCATTTATTTCGAGGTGCAGTGATACTAGACGCTTGCTAATGACATAAACTTTATTTAGTAGACAAAGTCGAGACATTCCAAATATTCGGTGGCCTCAATATTCGTGTTGTCAGTTTTGTTGTATCTTATATCAATGTTATGGAAAAAAAGTTATATAATCGTAGATGTTTCATTGTTTTATTACCAATTCTTCACGGTTCTATAAATTCTAGACATTATATAGTTTTTAGTCAATGTCTTAAGAACTTTTTCTGAATAAGTATACATGGAGATCGGAATATGAGTGCTTTTATTTTGCTGTACAATAAATTGTATCAAACAAAACATTACTGACACAACGAACATAATCACAAGTCCCTTAAACATGCCTGTTTTCATAGAGATTTTTTTTATAACAGAATAAAGTGTGAAATATTTATAATAAATATTCAAGATGAATTTTGCCCAGCTTTGCCATAAATTAGCGACCCGTCTTGCTGCTCATGATTAATAAATATTTTTGGTAATTTTGTATTGCGTTTAATTGTAGTTGTACGACTGGATTTCTCATACAATGTCTGATGTTTTTTACAACTAGTAACTGTAAAAAGGCACTCGAGCAAATATATCAATCTACAAGGTGTAACAGTAGTAAGTATTCAAAACATGTGAGCTTGTAAAACAAGTGGAAAAATTACGAAAACCTTAGTACAACTTTTATCAGTGGCGGCACCTAAGGGAGATACGCTCACATAAAAGGGTAACCTCAGAAAAAGTTTTTAATGCCTAACATCAAAACGGTTCAACATTAAGTCACGAAATTTTGATGAGATGTTAACCTTGACGTGCTTAATAAGTCTCATACGCAGTGCTATTTTATAGTCAACAAAAATAGATAAAAATTATTTAAAAATGCAACAGTAGGTATACAATTTCTGAGTATGTAGATATGCTTTTGACGTTAAGTGGAGTGTCATGGGTGTGTTACAAAATATTTCTTTGCACCGAAAGGCGTTGTTTTTCTGTTATTATATTACCGTATTTTTATTTGTACTATTGTTTTTAATTGTTACTGTTAATAGTGTTAAAAATACTTGACATTTTTGTTAACTGTTAGGTTAGTTGTTTCCTTCATGGCACACTGCAATTAATTTATTTGGCTATGGATGTTGAATGTGGGGCACGTTAAGAATGATTGAAATCGATTTTACTGAAAAACGGTACATCCTATTGAAATTTAACAAGAGTACTTTTTATGTTAAATACTTCAAATTTAAATATTTTCAAGTTAGAAACTAGAAAAAATTAACTACTAAAAAGATATGATTACATTTGTCCCTGAGTCTTGCATTATCTCAGGCCCCTGTAGAAAATTTTGAAATATATTTATTATATTATTAAAGACGTCAAGTTTAATATCACACCAAAATTTCGTGACTTAATGTTGAACCGTTTTGATGTTACGCATTAAAAACTGTTTCTGAGGTTACCCCTTTACGTGAGCGTATCTCCCTTAGGAGCCGCCACTGACAAAAGTTGTACTAAGGTTTTCGTAATTTTTCGACTTGTTTTACAAGCTCACAAGTTTTGAATACTTACTACTGGTACACCTTGTATATGTACAATGGCGCATGTACAGGGTGTCCCTAAATGGTTGAGACAAAGTTTCGGCACATAAAGTATAGCTGAATATAAGTCAACTAAACTTGGCTTAGTCCAAAAGTTGATAATCACGGACCTACAGGGTGTCAAAAGTAAAAAAATAAATCGGGTTTTCTTAAATAACTTTCGACTGTTTCACGTTAATTGCACGAAATTTTGTATCCAGGGGTTTCCTGGGATGGCAAATTCAATTTTCTTGTCCATTTTGGTATATCTTCTAGAGGGCGCCACCGGCGACAATTTAGAACCATTTAAACCGTTACAACTTTTTTGTTCCACCCTGTATATTATTTTGGACTAGAAAAATCTCTTCCCCAGTCTTTTATAGTTGAAAAAGGTCATATTGAAGTCGCTTGGAGCAACGGTTTCCGAGAAAAACACATCTAAATTAAAGTAAATGCTCGAAATGGTCATCATTTTCTTGTATGCAGAGATTTATTCTTCGTACAAAGTTTATTTGTACTCTGCGTATCATATCTTCATTCGTAACATTTTCGTTATTTATAACGACAGAATAGACCTTGTTCTTAAGTGTTCCCCACAAAAATGTATAATAGAATCAAATCTAATAGGTAGAGATGCTAGGAATTTATTAAGAAATGAAGAAATACTATTTAATATTAGACAATTATTTATCAAACGAATAAGATTGTGTATTAAACTAAACAAGGATCATATTGAGAATTTAATGTAGCCTGAACCTGTATGTAATTAAATTATTATTAAAAATAAACTGTAGTTGGTTACGTAAGTAACTACAAACTTTTATTTTGTTTTACTGCACCCAAGAGAAAAACAAAAAATTAATCAAAGATGGTTAAATTTACCGATATAAAACAAGTATACCTTTTTTGTAAAAAATAGATAGGAGAACAATATTTATTTTTTAAAACTTTTGTACATATACTTACTGATAAAAAAGTTATAATCAGTTTTTATCAACCAAGAGTACATTTGGTAGCGCCATCTAGCGTCTACAGCAAAATTAAGTACGGATTCGTTTTTCTTGTCCCAGAAAACCCCCTAATCCAAATTTTCAAAAGAGTCTTTTGGAAACTTATTTTTAAGAATTTCGAATTCAAAATCTGAACTTTAACGCCCTCTAACATTTTTATTAGCCACAAATGAACCAAAGTAACTTTGGCTTAATCGCATTATTTTGATGTAAGGCATCTACTCTTGCTCTGTGTCCCATTAATATCGGGGCACCCTGTATAACAAAAAAACCCCTTATATTTGGCCACAGAATACGCTCCCTTAAGAAACACCCTGTATACCATCAAAACTATTATAAAAAAATCTAAAGAAAATGGGTACCATTCCATAGTTCTAAAATACATAGTTGAATTTGATTGTGGTTATAGAAGAATTCTCATTGTATACAAAGGGTAACGTTTTAAACACAAGAAGTGCACCATACAATTTAACCAATAGTTTATTTGTATACAAGACAACTATCTAGTTAATTTATGTTGTTATTATTAAACTTTATTTATTTTTTTTCTTAGAACTATCAGTACCCCGCGTTTCCCCATCGCCGGATTCAGCTCTGCTAGTAATTACTGGCGAATGTCGCAACGGTGCAACAACTATCGATATCCGATTCCAGCGAGACTTTCTAGGGTTAGGATTTAACAAATAACATTACAAAACGGAGATATAAAAACCGCGGTACGTAATCGACGTGAAGGCTATTGTATGAAATGGTAGCACTTCACAATGGTAGCGCGGCGAGCGAACAAAAAAGTAGCAAGTAGTTTGTTGCGTAGGCCGACCCCGCCCGTTAGAAAGCAATCCCGTTCAACAGGGTGAACCGTTTCAGCGGTCGGATGCCGATCACTTCGATGCAGAAGCGTAGAGTCGCGGGAACGCTGGAGCCCGCGACTGCCGGCGACGACATGGTTTGAAGCAGAGATAATAGAAAATAAGAGTAGTTATTTCTTATTACAAAGTTGGCAACAAAAAGAGGCAGCGCCCCGATGGGCATCTGTAGTAAACTAAAAAGCGGGTGTGGCGGCTCATATATTTCTATACACCTTGTATAGACTAACTTATTTATTTTTGTATATATTCACTTCATATTTTCATTAGTTCTGTACTCACATATTTCCGTACACACTGTATAAGTTAAAATATTTCTTTATATAAATTCACTACTCATATCTTTTCGTTAGTTCTGTGTTTAAATTTCAACGTCTGTTCTTAAGTGTTAAATGTAGAAATCATGTATTGTAAATATTATTTAAGTACGTAGACGACCGGCGCCCCAATCTTATCCTAGGGTGTGAAAACTAAGAAACACATTTGTTTAGAGACCCTTCTAGGAACTCCCTACATTACGGGAACAACGGAAAGTCACATTTAGGTAGCACGGTCATAAACATCGACTCAACGTATAACATTGTGGGTGCTAACCAACCGCAAGCAATAATAAATATTAGTACACAATACACTGTCCTTATTAAAATCACACCGCCCCACACGGGAAATTCGGATTTAATACAAATTTACATATTTTTTCTGAAAGGAAAATATTTATATTGTAGCAGAAATCACCAAAATAATATCACAAATTTTTGACAATCGATACAAATTATCATCTCTCACAATTATTCTTTATAGGTACTTAATAAATATAATAAACTCATGAAAGATTCATATATTTTTTTATTAATGTTAACACATAAATACAAAAAAATATAAAGCATAGAAATGCAAAATAAATAACTTTATTATGGATCGGTCAGTGGTCGCGCGGTTTAAGGCGTTAGTACTTGAATCGAGGTGACTAGACGGAGTTGGTTCGAGCCCAGCTGCCGGTAGACCGTATATAAGCTATATTCGTGGAGAGGATTGGCACCCTCTCTGTGGGTATGGTAGGGTGGAATAATGTTAGCTTGGGTCAACGTGAGAGATTGATGCCGGTTGATATTTGACCACCCCCCTAATTAATGAGGTTTTCCAGGTTTCCCTCATTCCTGCACTGAATAGTGGTTAGGGCCTACCAACGTAAGTCGTTCCTGGGCGCAAATGCGGCCTGCTTAATAATAATATGCCACCCCCTCTCCCGCACAAGTCTCCGACTTCTGGGCTAATCCCTGTGATTAGAATGAGGGGTAGAGATATTATTATTATTATTATTATTATTATTATTATATTGTAATGAAATCGTGTGAATATTGCAATACTAATGGCACTCACTCAAATACTTTTTTGAAATACTGGAAGTTCAGAATAGAAATTTCATTAGATTTTTGTTAGTGAGTGAAACGATTAAGAACTAATGTTGAAAGTAGATTTAATTGCGTATGCGTTAGCAGCTCAAAATAAATCGCCAAGTTCTTTTTAAGGCTGGGATTTTGTATACATATTTTTACCGTCTAACAGGGCTTCAAGCGAGGACACAGAATTCCAAGAAAATTGAAATAATTGGTTATTATTATATATCAACGTATTCACAAAGGCTCCCGCTAGTGCGTGAGATAATTTTCATTGCTCAGAAAATCACAAGAATAATTAAAATAAATGTTAAAATACCTCAATTTTAGCCACACAGTTACTACGCCAATATGTCGCAATTACGGAAAAAATATCACAGCCACAGCCACCAAATTACTTCACTCACTAGCTAGGACATATAGTACAACTTGTGTTTCAAAAACACCCAGTTATTTATTCGATAGATTCATTAAGGGTAGTGATATCCATAACTTTGCAACGCGTCAAAAATATCTTTATGTAGTACGTAGACATGTTTTCTCTTTATATCGCAGATCCTTCACTTATAATGCTGTAGTTATTTATAATAATATATGTCATGCTTCTAAATTGTCAACAAACAGTTAAACTTTCAGGAGACAGGTCAGGGTCAGTATATGTGCAAATAATTTAATTTACTGCTTCATTCAATTTTCTATTATATTGTTATTGCTAGGATCAAATTGATTTCTTAGTTGATTTAAATTTTAGACGGTGGGGTAGAAGAGCAACATTGTTGAATCTCACCGTCTTTTATAAATATGTATTTGTCATTATGTTTTGTTAATAAAGACACTTTATTATTGTTATTATTATTATTACTCGCTAGCTATGAGTAATAAACTTTGTATTCATGAGTAGCATTCAATACAAAATATTTGTCTAATCAGTCATCATATTATTTATCGATATTACCGATAATATCGATAATTTTCAATATTATCGTTATAGTAACGATATTATCGATAATATCGGTATCTACCGATAGTTTTGTCGTAGCTTCAAGCTTGAAGCCAATAATGCGACTTATATGTAAACATTTTCATAGGTTTTAGATTTGTTTATACCATACCTAAAATTTAGAGAACAATCACAAAGTGAGCAACATTTGTTGAGTAAGGTTAGGAATATTTATCGATATATCGATAATTATGGATGATATCGATAATAATACAAATAATAAATTATTGAATTATAGATCGGTTTATTTTATTTATCGATAAATCGAGAGTTCCAAACCGTTATTTCCCACCCCTAATTAGTGGTGGAAGGATCAATTAGTTGTTGGAAAATAGTTGAATGTCGTAAACAACATTAAAGTGCATAAATGTCACAAAATACTTGTCATAACTCAATACGAACCACGAACGTATAACGTTTGTGCTTACAAAATGTTTTCTCATTCAGATAAGGTTGATATGTTGCTAATTTACGTCGAGTCACAAAGAAATTAAAAAAAAAACCTGTAGAGTTATATAGGAAAGGTATCCAGAGCCCTCATTCCTGATGAGGATGCATTTTCTGTTCGGAAGAATCAAATAATTTACGGAGGGGTAAGAAACAATGTTAATACAGCTAGACTGTTACAGTATTTCGAATAAAATCCACGAAATTATATACGGCAGGCTAGCCGGGAATTAAATTTGGATAAATCAATCGTTCAACAAATTTTAAAGACCCATTGATCTTTAAAATTGTCATGACTACAAAATTCACATTAGGAAGTATTTGCCTGAGCGTCTCATTGAAAACAGCTTTAATTTTATAACTCAAATTGTAGTAAATGTAAAAAATGTTGATAATAATACCTTTTTCGGCACGGTCTTTGGACGGACGAAAGTCGGTTTGTCAGTAATCGTTTGCTTTACAGGCGCAACGAACACTACTGGTCCATTGAAAATTCCCGCATTGTAAATCCAGTCCAAAACCAAGACCAATTTGTAGTAAATGATGGTGAGGCATCATCGGTAGGCATTTAATTGGGCCTTATTTTTATGAACATACATTGAACAGCGTGAGAAAAACTTCCTGCACTTCTGGAGAATGCGCCTTTGCAGCTAAGGAGAAACCAATGGTTTCAGCATGACGGAGCTCCACCCCACATAGGCAGGATTGTCCAACAATACTTAGATAGCAGAATACCCAAAATAATGGATTTGGATTAATCGGCATATTCAGTGGCCTGGAGAGTCACCAGATCTAACACCTCTCGATTTTTTTATGTCTTGAAATGAGAAGAGGTCATGTGCAAAGTTAAAGTTTCAAAAAATAATTACTAATAATTTTGTTACAACGTCAATACTACACACTGTATTAAACATATTTTTGAATTGCTAATGCTGCATGTTGAAGTCAAACAAATTAACCGAGTTAAACATTTCTGCTTGACGTCAATATCAAATGTGAGAAATTGTGATAGGCATGATGTTTAATTTACAGTTTTATTTTGTAACTAATAACCAAAATTGAAATGATAAGACACGTTATTACGAGTACTTTCTATAATTTCGGACACCTGTACCGCATACCAGAAAGCAACAATGATCCTATAACAAAGACTTTTATCCACTGATTCGGAATTGAGCAGTCTAATTTGTTACACAATCATGTTCGAAAAAATTTTATTAATAGCTTGCTACCAGGCGGTACGTTACTCTGCTGATTTCAATTCTCGCAGATTTTTCACAAAATAAATGCGCTTGTTACGCTCTGAAAACGTTACAAAATGATAGATACTCCGTTTGAAATGCCATCTTGCCCGTATGGAATTAATTATTGAAATGGAAATACATGCGCTAACTAGGTTATGTTAGTAAAAAATATATTAAAACTATAATCACTTATATTTGAATACATTTAAATTGTAAACGTGACAAATATGCATTGATTGAGTAATTAATAAATAGTAAGTGAATATAATTGCACATATTTTAATTACTGTGACATTTCTTGACGATTTTTTGCAACGGTTTATATAAATTATATCAATAAAAAATATATTATTCAACTAGTTTTAAATGTTTTCATAAGAAAGGGAAATGTTTTCTAGATCCTTTTCCAACCAAATGATTTATTGGTCACCACAGAGAACTCTGTGATAGCCTTCAATTTCGCGCTATGCGTCTGGTACCATTTTCCGGGTGTTCAGTTACAGCAGTTCTTAAGTTTTGAAGATTTTGAACATTTATATCCTGAGAGCGACTGATTTTAAGAGAAGAGGTATTACCAGTCACGCGAA
Source organism: Monochamus saltuarius (assembly GCA_025584915.1). Classification (NCBI taxonomy): domain Eukaryota; kingdom Metazoa; phylum Arthropoda; class Insecta; order Coleoptera; family Cerambycidae; genus Monochamus; species Monochamus saltuarius. The sequence continues at coordinate 12,459,654 of CM046727.1, read as the reverse complement.
GTCTTCTAAATTATTGAATATGGGAAGCGGTGTTGGACACCTATATTATACTGACACCAAAAACGATAACATATACATATTCATCATTAGAAAATGGTTATATTACTAAGTAAAACTACATAAATACAAATTTTAATTAAATGTGACAGAATGTATTAACATAAACCTCGACATATTTGACAGGTGATTAATACTATTCTTTTTTGGATCGTGCCTACTAGGTTTTTTTTTCAACTTCAAAAAAATGCGCTATAATTTCTGACCAAAGAACGATAAGATTTTCGTTTAAGAGCGCCCGTCACCGTGTATTAGCAGAGTAGTCTACAAGACAGTAAGATTTTAAACTCTTGACAGATACTGCTATCTAGTAGCTAACCTATTAATGGCTCAAAAAATATCAATAACTTTATACTACGTCATCTTACTATGGTTAAATATGGCAATACTCAAACAATGTGCATATCGACATAGATAATTTAGATAAGTTTACCTTTCTTTCGTACAAAAACGTTAACCCTTTTTTTCACTGCAGCAAAATACACATAAAAGATGAACTTAGGAAAGGTTTGTGTCCATTTTTCTTACTTTGGCCTTTAAATGTGAAAAACTGTTGAAGTTTATGTAAAAATTCCATAAAAAGTGTCAGTTCCAATAAATATTTTAAGTATAAAATCGCTATATTTTGGCAATATAAATATTAATGCTAAATAAGTTGAACTTTCTAGTTCTTTGGTAACTTTAACAGGGTTTGAAATTCCTAACTTTAACATTACATCAACATTCCACTATTTAGGGCCACAAACATGGCTACCTTAATATGAAGATTTCTTCATGAAATTACATGAACCTTTTATTGTCAAAGCTATTTGAAAAGACCAGTGAATCATTCTGTATAATAGTGTATTATAAATATATTTGGCAACTAACATAATCGATGAATATTATAAAATTGTTCAGATTTTTGGAAGTACTTGCCCATTTTTTAGAGTTTTGTTATACTTTGCCATATTTTATAAATATCCCTTTACAATTATATTAAAAAATGGAACAAGACATAAGAAGTCGACAGGGTGGTTAATTTTACGAGTATATGATTCACTATTAGCATTTAGTAAACTGCAAAATATACAAGGTTATTCAAATTAGAAAAAACGTTGCATTTATTCGTGACCATTAAGATAAAAGTCAGATAAATCCAAAATATCTGCTACCATTGCTGAAATACTGCAAAAATACTGAAAATAGTTTGTAAGAAGCAGAAATTGTATACGTAGAGTTCTGAAGATGTAATGAATAGAGAAAACGTTAATAATTACATGATATCGGTTTGGTTTTCAAATGTCAACTTAAATAGGTAAATATTAAATAGAATGAAATATTGGAATATTAATTATAAAATATCAATAAAAACAATAAATTGTGATCGTGCCTATTTTTCAAAAAATTCATAGATATTTGTAAGTTTACTTTTGTGATCAAACTAGCCGCCAGAGTCGGCGATAAATTAGGGTTTAATATAATTTCGAAAAAATTTTGTTTTTGCTTTATAAATAAGTTTGGTAATTTTTTAAAAGGCGATTTTGTTTAATTCTTATTTTTCACTATACTCTCTTAAAATATTTGTACGTAGTTAACTCATAGTAAAGCCTGTATATTTAATAGTATTACTTTTCAAAATTCGCATTATTATAACTGAAACTATTAATAACAGAGTTTCTTTACATCGTCTGGATAAACTGGGTTGGTTCTGCCCTTCCCTAGTATATCTCTTAAAAAATATATCATTACTAAGTACAACAAATTGTCATTTATTATTGGATATTAATTTGATCGCTTTCAATTACACGGTAATCCCACTAATGAAAAACCAATTTGACATCTATTATGAAATATACACACTTAGACATGGGTTTTAGTCACAAAAGATTTAATTGTTCTTTTGGTTACAGCATTTATTAGGTTAATTTTAACTTAACTATAATAATGATGACGATTTTTTTATTTTAAATACTTGAAGTGGATATTAAAAAAAACTATTACCTAACTGAGACTTTTTTTAGGGAATTATGTACCGATTTGTTATATTTTTTTCTTTGTTATTCAATTAAATGCGTTAAGGAAGCAGTTTTTCCTCAATATTATTATTTACACAGTTATTAAGTAGAAGCGATTGGACCATAAAATATTATTCATTGCTGGGAATATTGGCATAGATAATCTTAGAACTCCTGCACCTATATGATGTTTTTTAGATTCCGGATCTCATTGTATCCTAGATCTTTATACTAGCAGCGTAAGAAGCTAGGTTTTTTTCTTTATAACAATTAAAATTAGATTGGCTATATAAAAGCGTCATATAAAAACTTTTCAATATCAGGCGTTCACCAAGTTTTCTCAGAAATGTGAATTTTTGTTGGCAATATCTTACCACATTTTCTCGACAAACAGTTGTTTGTAGCATATCAGTAACAGGACTAATATGGGACCAGTAGATAACTCCACCAGCTGGTATCTTCTAAATTGTACTATTTGTAATGAACAAAAGAACATCACTTCAAGTTCAATAAAAGCCGCTTTACAGTCCTCAATTTTTTATGCAATAGCTTACAGCAAGCCCCTGCATCTACAATACTTTTCCCAAAAGACTGCCTTGCAGTTTGTTTTAGATTCGTCAATTCGTAACGGCAATAGAAGGAATACCAACACTTTAACCTTAATGAATACTAAAAACGAAATTGTTTATCCAAATTTGACAAGTATCAATAATAAACAGCATAATATATAAACTAAAGGTTTCAGTTCATATATTTGGCAAGCTTAACAGTCAAACAATAACAATAATATCGTTTACGGTTTCAACGGGGAAAAAACAATTAGAGGAATCAGAATACTATAAATTATAACAACAAAATAATATAATCAAACACTCTACAAACTAAATGAGTTAGACAATTAAGTGACCTATAAGTAAATATATAAATGTAAATAAGACTAATAAAGTAATCAAATAGAAGTATACACTACAATGATCTAAAGCTATGAGCTGAAATACAAAAAAAGAAACTAAAAACCAGTTACAAATACTGTTTAAACTATCATTATGAATGTCACAGTTATCTGCAATTACATTATTAAGCAAAACAAGATATTTTAAAATTGGTTCTACGAGCATTACAATAAAACATAGCCTGCTATTTTTGTGGGATATCCGCAAACAAATAAATTTTTGCAAAAAGTTCTGGGCAATCAATCTTATCATGCAAAAGTTTATACAAGAATCAAATCACTGTGATATTACGTCTGGTGTCCAATGATTCCAAATTAAAACG